>JARPMR010000026.1:16182158-16782158 GCA_029955525.1 Oeneis ivallda | reverse complement strand
CCAAATTAAATTTGAATTTCGCGGGCAGACCCTTGTCTTCAACCTTAAGATCATATTATGTAGGTACTCAATCTTCCAAATAAATCATTTGAATTTGAATTTGAATTTGATTTTGAATATGGATTATAAAAGGAAAACTCCATTCAAACGTATCGTACCTATCATCTTCCCTAATAAACAATTTTTTTTAATAAATCAGAATGGTAATATCGTATTACAATTGAGACCATTAGCACACCCCCGCCTCGACATCATAAAAGCGAATTCTGAAGTCCCGCCATGTTTGGTCGGAGATCGTTTAAAAATCACATAATGAAGCACTGCGAGATCAAATCAGAAATGAGGAGATCCGCAGGAGAACCAAAGTCACCGACATAGCTCAGCGAGTCGCGAAACTGAAGTGGAAATGGGCGGGGCACATAATTCGAAGAGCTGATGGTCGTTGGGGTCCCAAGGTGCTGGAGTGGCGACCCCGCAACGGTGAGGCGCAGTGTTGGCAGAACCCCCCGCTAGATGGCCCGACGACATCAAACTAGTCGCAGGGAGCCGCTGGATTCAGGCGGCGCGAGACCGAGGCCTGTGGAAGTCCGTGCAGGAGACCTTTGTCCAGCAGTGGGCGTCTATAAGTTTACAAAGAAGTAAAAGCGCTACAGTAGCACCACTGCGGTGCGCTATGTATGTATGTATGTATGTATGTATCTATTTAAGAATGTTGCACCGTACTAAGCCGTTTTTGATAAATGTCAATCGATTCATTATTATGATCTGGGTGACCCGGGATACATTTTACACGAAAAAAATCAATATATAATGTATACTAGTTGATGCCCACGACTTTGTCCGCGTGGATTTAGTTTTTGAATTCCCTCGGGAACTCGGGATTGAAGGACAAACCAACAAGCTAACACACTTTCGCATTTATAATATTACTTAGTAAGGATTAGTAAGATAAGTCGTCGTATTTGGGTTAAGACTATCTCGCAATCTAACATCGTTCGAGATTTAGGTTGCCTAGCAACACAATAATACTCGTAATAACATCGATCGCGATTTAGGTTGCAAGGTTGCCTAGCAACTTAAATCTCGAACTGTATCAATTACTGCTGTGTAATTAACATATTTTAATTTGCAATAACAAATATTGATGTCAATAATTAAGACAAAACTATCCTTCTATCTTTTAAGTTGGACCAAATTACAGATAGTTACGAAGTTTGATCAAATTCGGTTCAGTAGTTTTTGAGTTTATCCCGAACTTACATCGTGATACTAGATTTTTATACTAAATAGATTAGGTACAGGTTTATTTGGGTGATTAGCAGTGATAGCCTAGTGGTTAGGACTGTGGTCTCCTATTCGGGGGGTCGCAGGTTCGATCCCGGGTACCTCTGGCTTTTCGGAGTCAAGTGTGTTTAAGCAATTAAATATCACTTGCTTCAACGGTGAAAGAAAACATCGTGAGGAAACCTGCACACCTGAGAGTTCTTCATAGTTCTTGAAGGTGTGTGAAGTCCGCCAATTTGCATTGGGCCAGCGTGGTGGACTATGGCCTAAACCCTTCTCTGAGACGAGACCTCGCTCAGTAGTGAGCCGTTGATGGGTTGCTCATGATGATGATGATATTTTGGTAGTCGAATCTATGTAATTATGGATGTGCTAAAGGTCTAAAAATGTTTTTTGCATATTTTACCTTATTTTTGCCTAAAACATTTTATTTGCATTTTTAACCTGAACATTGCTATTTTTTACTTGACTATGGTAGGTTTGACACGTTGTCTGTGTGTGTATGAGTGTTTGTTTACTGGGTGATCGGTACCCTCAATAAATTATTTAAAACGATTTTTAACCCTCCACATGACATGAAAAGTACCTAATTTAAATTAGATAACTCAGCTGATAATAATAATTTTCCGTCTGAATTCCGTAGATTTATGAATTCCAATTTTGAAATATATTCGTCCAAAGCGAAGTATTATCTTTCACAAGCTGCTTACATTATTTTTTAACCGACGATATTTTTTTTATGTATGTCCACCGATTACTCAAAGATGCCTGAACCGATTTTGAAAATTCTGTTTTTGTTTGAAAGGGTATACTTCCAAGGTGGTCCCATTTAAATTGTATCAAAATCGGTCGAGCGGTATTTAAAAAATCATCTATTAATTATATACTTTTTTGCTGAGCTTGGACCTTTTTTCGGGTTGTGCCAGACATAACCCCGGCGCTTCTGTTGCTTGGGATTTTTAGCTAAATGCTCGGGAGGTGGAAGCGCCGGGGTAATTATTATACTAGTCTGCCCGCGAAATTAATTTAATTTGGTTTTTCCCATTTTGTAAACTATACGACAAAGTAGGCTTATGACATTCTAATTGCGCCAGTAGAATTATCATCTTCACAGGTTTACATAAAAATCTTTACTTGAAATTGACCAGTTTAAGAAATTAATCAAAATAACGAGTTGCATGTGAGTTACTCACAAATTAGTCAGTGAAGATTTCTATGTAGACCTGTGAAGATGATAATTCTACTGACGCAATTAGAATGCCATTAGTTTGTCGTATTAGTTTACAAATTGCGAAAACCAAATTAAATTTGAATTTCGCGGGCAGACTCGTATAATCATCCTTAAGGTACGGTGATGTGTGTGGCACAATTTTTTAAATGAAAATGAAAATGAAAAATGAAAATAGTTATTTGAAAAACAACTGTAAGTATTAATAAATGCTTTTTCTTTCTTTCTTTCTTACTTTGTAGTGGCGCTGGTGTTTGAAGTCGGTTTTTTAAAAAGAACCTTGACGCAGTCATCAATGTTATCCTTATCACGTAAAACTATCGTCCGTAAATCGACTTTACAGACAACCAATTTTTTTTGACGTGATAAATAACTTCTTACAAATCGATGAACACCGGCTGCACGCACGAAAAAGTGTCACGCTCCGTCTGAGCCTGCGCGTGCAAGCGAGAGCGCGGAACAAGCGATAGAGAGGCACGATCGGCCCAAGCGTTGGCTTGTGACACATTTATTCATCAAGACGTTATCACGTAAATCTATCGTCCGTAAACCGACTTTACAGACAGCATATTTTTTATATTAATTATTATTTTGAAGTCGGTTAAAAATATAACTTCACACGGACGAAGTGGCGGGCAAAAGGTAGATACAATAGACTAAATACAATAATATGGTCCAGTCAGGTGTCAGTTGTCACTATAAAGGTTACATCTTGTCCTTGATCGTTGCTCGAAGATACTTTACTCGTGGATTTTATAAAGTTGCAAACTAGTATATTTTCGCTATTAAATCTATCCGGTAGGTGCCATGACAAAAGTTTATCGAAAGGTGTGTTAATAGAATACTTACTTATATTATACAAGCTTTCAACCCCCCAACTAACCTTCTTGGGGGTGGAATTTCAAATTCCTTAGTGGGTGCCTACGTCGTAAAATGAACTCCAGTTGTTTAGTGCTCATATATGTTTGTGTATATTTATTTATCAATAGGAGGATCTGATGATGAAGCAGAAAACTTGGTAACAGGATGTCAGGTATATCGTCACACACACAAACATACACTCACTCATACACTCACGAGCACACATACATATCACACACACATACACATGCTGCACGCACACACGCACACACACAAAAAGGTTTGATTTAAATTGTTTTTGTTATAGTTTTATGGTTTAGCTTTTAAGTACTTTTCCCATAATGTACTTAATTTAAAATATCTAATTACAAAATCATTTGAAACCGTATTAGATCAAACAATTCCCAATAATATTAAATGAAAACAAATTGCAAAAAAAAAACTACTCCAGACGCCACTACAGAGTATTGCATGTCTTTTTAAAAAAACACTGAATCAATTTCTATAAAATTTAATATTGGAACACTTCTCACTTACCAAACAATAGAAGAATCATCAAAATCAATTTATAAATGGCGGAATAATGCGGAGTTGAATTGGGAACCTCCTCATTTTTGAAGTCGGTAACAAAAGACCGTGCTCGTCTTCTCGCTGTCGAGCAGACGACTTAATTAAATCTATATATATAAAGGAAAGTGGTGTTAGTTACACTATTTATAACTCTAGAACGGATGAACCGATTTGGCTGAAAATTGGTGGAGAGGTAGCTTAGAACCAGGAGATGGACATAGGATACTTTTTTATCCCGTTCGACCGCGTTTCTGTCATGTCACTATAAAACGTGGTATAACAAAAACGCATCTGACATGGAATAACAAAACGCAAATGACAGTGGAATAACAAAACGTAAATGACAGCTAAACGTAATTTTGTCTTTGGTTAAGTATGGAAAAAAAAATTGACAATTATAAAAAGTGTTGCATTACTGATATTATAAATGCGAAAGTGTGTTTGTTTGTTGGTTTGTCCTTCAATCACGTCGCAACAGAACAGCGGATTGATGCGATTTTTTTCATGGGTATAGTAATGGATGTAGTAGTGGTTCCTCAGACCGGGAGAGCTACTATTTATCTCGGATAATGAAAGAGTTCCCGCGGGATTTTTAAAAACTACATCCATGCGGACGAAGTCGCGGGCATCAGCTAGTAAATAATAAACAAATAAATTAACATTTATTCAGCTTACAACAACAGACAATTCAATTCAATTGATAGGGGAACCATTTTAACTGAAATTCAGAAACAGTTTCCTGAAATTTTAGATTATATGTGGCAATGTTATGGCTCCTCCTCAAAATTAATGTACGGCAAAAATGTTCTGGATTCTGCTGTGGGTGGCCAGCAAGGTGATCCACTTGGTCCCGCAATTTTCAGTGTAGCAATCATCATCATCATCATCAGCAACCCATCAACGGCTCACTACTGAGCGCAGGTCTCCCTCTCAGAGAAGGGTTATAGGCCATAGTCCACCACGCTGGCCCAATGCGAATTGGCGGACTTCACCCACCTTCAAGAACATTATGAACTCTCAGGTGTGCAGGTTTCCTCACGATGTTTTGTTTTGTGATATTTAATTGCTTGAACGCACTTGACTCCCAAAAGTCAGGTCCGGGATCGAACCTGCGACCCCCGAATAGGAGACCACAGTCCTAACCACTAGGCTATCACTGCTTAGTTTAGCAATACACCCAATTATTTCGAATCTAAATTCCAAATTTAACTTATGGTAGGTACCTTGATGATGGTTCTTCAAGGAAGTGCGGCGGCAGTGCTCCAAGATTTGGAAATATTAATTAAAGAATTTTCTGAAATCGGTCTTTCGTGAAAGTGTGAGGTATACATTCCTGTCTCGGTTAGTTTAAATGAAAAAACTATTTTGAATAAAAATTCTTTTCAAAAAACCGACTTCTAACGCCACTACAAAGTATAAAAATAATTTTAGTTTGTCCACGTTTGTTGAAGTCGGGCGGGCCTAAATTCAAACTATGAAACCGATGCGAGACTTGTTTGTAGAAGTTGAGCGAGCATCGCGAGTCGGTTTCATAGTTTGTATTTTAGGCCCGCCCGACTTCAACAAACGTGGACAAACTAAAATTATTTTTATACTTTGTAGTGGCGTTAGAAGTCGGTTTTTCGAAAAGAATTTTTATTTTAAGCTTTTAATTGTAGTATCCTATGATTGAGGAGCTAGGACCCGGAGCTCCATGATGTAGTCCATACTTGTTACCTACAATAATAATTCATAATCGACATTTCCTAAATCTCTTTATTTTAGGTGAGTAATATCCCTGCAGCATCAGGCTTAAGGAGTTGAAGGTCGACATTTTTATGGGACCATTTCGATTAAAAAAAAAAAACACGCGAATCGGTCCAGTAATCCCGGAGAAATCGGTGGACATACATAGAAAAAAAAAAAAAGATACCGGCCGAATTGAGAACCTCCTCCTTTTTGGAAGTCGGTTAAAAATAGTCTAAATTCTTTGATTCCCGACATTTCATCTATTACAAAAGATTATTTAACCCTTCTTGGTGCCCCCACATTTGACGTCACATTTTTCCCATTTGCTAAATTCTAAATTAGATATAAAGCCACACATAGCAATATATATTTTACGGTTATGTATATTTGCGCCAAAATTCATGTATTTATTAAGGTGCAGTCCCATTTGGAAATATCCTATTTTAACTTATAATCTAGACGCTCTTTGCAAAATTCTAAATTTACGGTTTGATGACCGCACCTGGACTCAAGCGAGCCTACCTCTTAAATACGGTGGCTTAGGCATACGTTCCATTTCAAGCGTAGCGCTTCCGGCTTTCTTATCTTCTGCTTTTGGCTCTATCACTCTCATCAGTCCGATCCTTAATCTGTCTAATCCGGCTGATGATGTAGTGGAGAGTCTTGCAGAGGCGAAGTTAGCATGGAGTGCATCTTGTCCTGGTGAGAGTTTTCCTTCGGCTGTGGAATGTCAGGGTCTTTGGGACAAACCGCGTCTTGTTTTGACACATGCGGATCTCGTAGCGCAGTGTACCTCGGATACTTTTTCTATCATCTTTGTTTCAATGTTAACAGATCTACTTATAAATAATTCGGGTAAAAGAGTATTGGCAGTTTCTGACTAGTTGGAGGCATCGACCTGGTTAAAATCAAAGGCCAATTCTACGAAAAACAAAAAATACATAGGTATAACTGAATTGATTAATTCGAACCCAACCGTAACTTTAAATGAATAGGATAGATACCTACCAGAAATGTTTGGTTTTGATTATTATTATTTTTAACAGCTAATACAACAGACAAACAAAATACAAAAGAAGACAAAAAACAAACAATAAATAATATTATTGCTCATGAATTACAAAAACTAAGTAGGTATATGTTATTGCCGAAAAGGCCACTGCCACAGCATAGCGCTGCAGCATTAGAATGCTGAATGAAAGAAATTCGGCTCAGCAGTTCTGAGATATCTATATATATAAAAGAAAGTGGTGTTAGTTACACTATTTATAACTCAAGAACGGACGAACCGATTTGGCTGAAAATTGGTGGAGAGGTAGCTTAGAACCAGGAGACGGACATAGGATACTTTTTATTCCGTTCGACCGCGTTTCCGTCATGTCACTATAAAACGTGGTATAACAAAAACGCATCTGACATGGAATAACAAAACGCAAATGACAGTGGAATAACAAAACGTAAATGACAGCTAAACGTAATTTTGTCTTTGGTAAAGTATGGTAAACAATTTGACAATTATAAGAAGTGTTATAATAAAGCATTACTGATATTATAAATGCGAAAGTGTGTTTGTTTGTTGGTTTGTCCTTCAATCACGTCGCAACAGAACAGCGGATTAATACGATTTTTGGCATGGGTATAGATTACTAAAGGATATAGTAGTGGTTTCTCAGACCGGGAGAGCTACTTTTTATCTCGGATAATGAAAGAGTTCCCGCGGGATTTTTAAAAACTAAATCCATGCGGACGAAGTTGCGGGCATCAGCTAGTCCATTATAAAAAGATGTGTTGTTTCTGTATGCATGTCCATTCGAACGCAGAACATTGCTGCCTGGTGTTTATATTAGGTATATTAGATTCAAAAGTATTCATGAGAGTAGTTTATATAACGACGAGTAAAGGAAAACTATAAAAGTTAACGAGTATTTGATTTAATTTAATAATTTTCTGCGAGCTCGTCGTCCTAACGCGACGATACTGCAGAGGAATATGCTTTCGGCTTCAAAAATAAATAGTTTAGCATATAAAAAAGTGTGTGTGTCAGCTCCGACGCACGACTGGAGTTTACTCCTTACAACGTCGTAATGCATTCGCGGCGCTCGCTGCGTCTCGGCGCCGCTCGGACCCGATCGGTACGCGCTCGGCTTCCCGAAGCGAAAGCTCTTTCGCATTCGACAACTCAAGCGAAAACCAATTTTATTTACTCAACGTTAGGGTAGAAATTTGCATCGTTGTGAAAAACGTAACGAGGGCATTCGACAACTCCAGCTAAAACCAACCTTATTTACTCAACGTTAGGGTAGAAATTTGCATCGTTGTGAAAAACGTAACGAGGTCATTCATAAGTAGATTTTACTCCTCGAATTTTTCTCATACCGGGCGCCTAAAATCGATTCTTAAGGAGTAAACTCCAATAACGGTTATAAATAAATAGATATATAAACTATAACAATAGATATAAATATAAAAACAATTACTTATAAATAGTTATTATAGCGCCAATAGAAATACACACATGTGAAAATTTCAACTGTCTACCTATTACGGTTTACGAGATATAGCCCACTGTCAGACGGACGGACGGACGGACGGACAGCGGAGGCTTAGTAATAGGGTCCCGTTGGCACCCTTTGGGTACGGAACCCTAAAAGTGGCTTATCACCGCGTCAACTATTGCGTTTCTAGGAGTATTTATTCTAAGAGATGGGTACTTTTGTTATAAATATTGATTATTTATTAGAAGCATAAGCATTATATAAGCAGTGATAGCATAGTGGTTAGGACTGTGATTCTCCTATTCGGGGGGCGCAGGTTCGATCCCGGGTACCTCTGACTTTTCGCAGTCAAGTGCGTTTAAGCAATTAAATATCACTTGCTTCAACGGTGAAGGAAAACATCGTGAGGAAACCTGCACACCTGAGAGTTCTTCATAATGTTCTTGAAGGTGTGTGAAGTCCGCCAATTCGCATTGGGCCAGCGTGGTGGACTATGGCCTATAACCCTTCTCTGAGAGGAGACCTGCGCTCAGTAGTGAGCCGTTGATGGGTTGCTAATGATGAATAGAAGCATTCTTCACCTTGCGGAATTCTTTGATAATAAAGGACAAACTGCATTTGTTATACTAATGGCTGATGGGAGACGCGGGAGCGTACGGCTAGTTATACCTTGGGTGTTTGCTATTAATTTTAGGCGAGGCGCATTAAAATGTTTTTGTTTAAAGAACTCTCAGGTGTGCAGGTTTCCTCACGATGTTTTCCTTCACCGTTGAAGCAAGTGATATTTAATTGCTTTTAAAGCTCTGTTAGATGTGTAAGACTTATTCTATTTTAATGCATGATGCAACTAGGTACCTGTAAATCAGGTAAATCAGGCCTGGGAGCTTTCATCGAAAACGCTGCCTAATCCCTTTGAGATATAACAAAACATTTTATGGTGGTGGTATGGTGGGATAACTCTCTACAGAAAAGTCCGCGATGACATATATCTATCTTTTAAGGATAGCTTATTATACCCATTTTAACTTCTAAAAAAAATGGTCACGTACTATACGGTAATTGGAAATCTATTCAGACAGAAAGAGTATTAATCCTCACCAACTTAAATACGTTAGTAACCATAAGCATGTAGATAGATAGATAGATAGATAGATAGATAAAAGTTTTATATTTTGTTCACGAAAACAATTCAATTTTACAATATTCGCTTATAGACTTACCTAAGTAAAGCTATTCCATAAAGTAGTTCGTGAACTAATAAGGCTCCTCACTCAGCACAAAGCTGCAGCAAGCTGCAACGCTGGTTTTCAGGAGGAACCTTAAAGTGTCCATAGACGTGTTCCCGACAAATGAGCCTCTTATAACTAAAACATACTATTATATACTATCTAATAAATATATATAAAACAAAAGAACGTTAGTGCTTTTGCCATTTCCCGCCATGCTTTAGTGTGGAAAGTATTGCAAACAGACAGACATGTCATGTACACTATGATAATCCTTTACACCATATTATAATTTATATGAATAACTCGCGCGCCAAAATAAATGCAAGCGCGCGTCGCGGGTTGCTATAATGTAAGCCGAGCGCTTCCGAACGATAGGTACTTCTTTTTAACCCCCGACGCAAAAAGAGGGGTGTTATAAGTTTGACGTCGATATTTGTGTGTGTGTGTGTGTCTGTCGGTGGCATCGTAGCTCACAAACGGAAGGACCGATTGCGATGCGGTTTTTTCATTTGAAACTGAAAGCCAGTTTCCTTGCGGTGGTTCTTAGCTATGATTGGTTAATATCGATCCAGCAGTGTAAGAGTAACAGCTCTTTTCCAAAATGATGTAAGGCATTTTTGGCGTATGATTACTCGATTAAGTGCTTCACGCGTGCCAGTATAATCGTTAAATGACAATTAATTGATAACTTCGACCTGATGCTGCAACCAGAATGGTCTTCAGAGAAACCGACTCTTAGAAAACTCACAGCAGACATATCGTATTTTGTTCAATAGATTAGTTTCAATGAGTAGGTACTTTGCAGGTGATCTTGCAATACGGACACGTTGACCTGGTGCTGGTATCTAGTTTGCGGGTCATCTACCCAATTCTTCATCAACTTACAGCAGATATAGTGTGTTTGGCTGCATTAGAATGGTCTCAATGAGTAGGTGCTAGATAGATGATAGAGGATCGAGGAGAAGTATCTGATAATGGAGCAGAAAAGTGGGTAGCAGTTTAGTACAGTAGTCCGGCCGTAGATTCACAATATGTCGGGGGTGATTTAAATTTTCAATTTACACTTGTATAAGCCTACGTTCTGTTCAGTATGCTGTTCAAGGTATAACTTACGAAACATTCCGTAGGAGGAGGAGTTTGCAAAGCATAGGTGTAATAAAGCCGTAATATCATACTCTACTACCCGTGCGAAGCCGGGGCGGGTCGCTAGTATAATATAAATTATCTGCGAGATCAAATCAGAAATGAGGAGATCCGTAGGAGAACCAGAGTCACCGACATAGCTCAGCGAGTTGCGAAACTGAAGTGGAAATGGGCGGGCACATAGAAGAGCTTATAGTCGTTGGGGTCGTGCTAGAGTGGCGACCCCGCACCGGGAAACGCAGTGTTGGCAGACCCCCCACTAGGTGGACCGACGACATCAAACGAGTCGCAGGGAGCCGCTGGATTCAGGCGGCGCAAGACCGAAGCCTGTGGAAGTCCATGCAGGAGACCTTTGTCCAGCAGTGGACGTCTATCGGTTGATAAAGAAGAAGAAGATTAAGTATAGATAATAATTTAGCGGCAGTACCCGTGGCGGTTAAGGTGGAAGAAAACGGGTCTGCCCGCGAAATTTTGGTTTTTCGCATTTTGTAAACTAATACGACAAAGTAGGCTTATGGCCTCCTAATTGCGCCAGTGGAATTATCATCTTCACAGGTCTATATAAAATTATTTACTTGAAAGTGACCAGTTTAAGAAATTAATCAAAATACTGAGTTGGACGTGAGTTACTCACAAATTAGTCGATATTTTGATTAATTTTGTTGTTTGTTTGATTATTTTCTTAAACTGGTCACTTTCAAGTAAAGATTTTTATGTAAACCTGTGAGGATGATAATTCCACTGGCCCAATTAGAAGGCCATAAGCCTACTATTTGAATTTCGCGGGCAGACCCGTGTCTTCCACGTTAAGTAACTGAAGTTTCAATAATTCATTATTCAGATAACAACGGGTACCTACCTACCCGTTTACAGTAATAACTTAATAAGTACAGTTACCTGTATTAGTTTAATATACCCGTTTTTCAGGTTTCTCTGATGACACTATTTGTTTATCTAATATCTACATAATTATATTGTTCGTTAGTCGGGCTAAAACTCAAAAATCGGCCAAGTGCGAGTCGGGCCTCGCTCTTTTAGGGTTCCGTACATATATGAACAAATCACTTTTTTGTTAAACTAGATAATTAGATATCTTAGTTCTTAGATAGTACTAAGTTAGCATATGAAGAAAAAATGCTCGTTTGTTTTGGTCACAACTTACAAACCACATTATTAAAAATCGTTGTTTTCAGTATATTTTGTTGTTTAAAAACACTATAATGTAGGAAATCATTTACAGAAATTTCAAATTCCTAAGTAGTTTTGTTTTTGAGATCTATCTCCGTAACAAAAATGGTTTAAAAGCAATAACTTTGACGGCCCTCATGTCTTCATTTTGTAGCTAAAAAATATACTTATTTGAATTCTCCTTATTGAGCTCTAGATAAAATGCTCGTATGTTTTGGTCACAACTGACAAACCGCATTATAAATCGGTGTTTTCAGTAGTTGTTGTTTAAATACACTAATATAATATAGTACATAATATACCAAAATTTCAAATTCCTAACTAGTTTAGTTTTTGAGATAGACCCCCTAACAAAATTGGTCTAAAACCGACAACTTTGACGGCAACCCATTTCTTCATTTTTGTAGCGAAAAAATTAAAAAAATATTATACCTATATTTGAACTCCACTTAATATTTTATTATAAAATTTATATTATAAAATTTTATTTCTACTCCTTTTCCATGAATAAAAAATAAAGGGGGCTCCCCCCTTTATTTTTAATTTAATTTAATTTTTATTATTTGTTGTTATAGGGGCAATAGAAATACACAATATGTGAATTACGGTTTACGAGATACAGCCCGCTGACCGACGGACAGCGGAGGCTCAGTAATAGGGTCCCGTTGGCACCCTTTGGGTACGGAACCCTAAAAACGGCTTAACCATCATACTAATCATACTTCATACTAATATTATAAATGCGAAAGTTTTTGGAGTTTACTCCTTAAGAATCGATTTTAGGCGCCCGGCATGAGAAAAATTCGAGGAGTAAAATCTACTTATGAATGACCTCGTTACGTTTTTCATAAAGATGCAAATTTCTACCCTAACGTTGAGTAAATAAGGTTGGTTTTCGCTTGAGTTGTCGAATACCCTTGTTACGTTTTTCACAACGATGCAAATTTCTACTCTAACGTTGAGTAAATAAGGTTGGTTTTCGCTAGAGTTGTCGAATGCGAAAGAGCTTTCGCTTCAGGAAGCCGAGCGCGTACCGATCGGGTCGGAGCGGCGCCGCGAATGCATTACGACGTTTTAAGGAGTAAACTCCAGTCGTGCGTCGGAGCTGATACACACACTTTTTTGTTGTTGTTGGTTTTTGCTTTGTCCTTCAATCACGCCGCAACAGAGCTATGGATCGACGTGATTTTTTGTATGGGTATAGTTGGAACCTGGAGAGTGACATATAGGCTACTTTTTGTTGCGGAAAATTAAAGAGATTTTAAAAACGAAATCCATGCGGATTAAGTCGCGAGCATCAGCTAGTAAGCTATTATAAGTAACTAGCTTTTACCCGCGGCTTCGCTCATGTTGAGTTCGATTTTTCAAACCCCTAACTTTCCCCCTTAGAGGTTGAATTTTCAAAAGTCCTTTCTTAGCGGATGCCTACGTCCAAGAGCGTCGCCAGCCGATGGGGGGGAGGGGGGGCATTATTATGAAGGACGGGAAAAGTATGAATAAATAAAACTTATGCATTGATACTATTACTATATTTTTCATATGTCTAGGGGGGGGGCAGCTGCCCCTACCTTCCCCCCCTTGGCGACGCCCATGCCTACGTCTTAATAGCTATCTGTGTGTCTAGTGGGAGGTTTTTTACTTATTCGGTCGTGATAGCGTTAACTTCGATTTGTACGGTTGATCCACTTCCCGGTTACTGATTGAGCTGAAATTTTGCATACATGTGTAATTCGCGTGACAATGCAATATTATGTTGACGTGATGCTGATCTGATGTTGGAGCTGGAAGGTGGCCATGGAGCTTCGCAATGAAACGACACAACCTCATCGAGTTTGGGCTCGTTTGAATCGCCTTGACAAGTAGTCTGGTTCTAGATAATAGCCAGGGTCTGAGGATGTAGCCAGCTACTAAAAGCTTGTTTTTTAAAAATAAACTTTTTAATTTACACTTGTTCCATCCCTTTTCCGTTCATACTAACTGACGTACGCACAGTTCTCGTAAGTTTGAAAACTCGCACTCGGCACTCTGTATGCCAAATTTCAGCCCGATCTATCCAGCGGTTTGAACTCTGCGATGATAGATCAGTTAGTCAGCCGCCTTTTCCTTTTATAAATGACTATGCAAAAAAGTGTTTATTTTGTAATACCTACTCTATTAAGTTTATTTTAGTTGGCCGGCACTTTCAAAAATATCCAAATTTGGGTTATCTCCTTGGATATTTCGACAGAATTTTGAAAACAAAAACTATCAGAACGCCCAATTTATTTCACGGTACCTAAAACTTCACTCGACGTCGTTGAAATCGGCACTTAGTGTGTTCACGGCATCACACCGAAGCGCTGCCAAAGTGCCATGACAAAAAATATATATCGGAAGGTGTGTTAAACCCTTACTTTTATTTTAAATGTGGAAGTGTTTGTTGGTTTTTTTTATTACTAGGCAGTGTAAGATTACTTCTGTTCTGGACATGAGAGAAACACCAACTTCACAATCTCATACTTTGTATAATTTACACCGCGCTTAGCGTCCACTCAAACTAGACTAAACTCTTTTTCGCCTTCCGTCCACAGACTATCCCCCTCTTTTTAGGGTTCCGTACCCAAAGGGTGCCAACGGGACCCTATTAGTAAGCTTCGGCTGTCCGTCCGTCCGTCCGTCTGTCCGTCTGTTAGCGGGCTGTATCTCGTAAACCGTAATACTACGTGACTACGCCGTATACTACCGTTAGACAGTTGAAATTTTCACTAATTGTGTATTTCTATTGGCGCTATAACAAAAAAATAATAAAAATACAATTAAATTAAAAAATAAAGGGGGCTTCCATACATGGAAAAGGAGTCGAAATAAAATTTTATTTTTTTACCCTAGCATGTGGGGTGTCATTGTCTAGAGCTCATTAAGTATTGGAGTTCAAATATGTATATATTTATTTTTTAGCTACAAAAATGAAGAAATTCCCGTCAAAGTTGTCGGTTTTAGACTAATTTTGTTAGGGGGGGTCTATCTCAAAAACTAAATTAGTTAGAAATTTGAAATTTAGTATATTATGTACTATATCGACGACAGAAAGCGGAAATGTCGTATCTCAAAAATTGGCCTAAATGACTTTTTACTATATTGTTGTTAAGCGAAAAAAGCCGCGTCGGATAGTCTATGTCTCGTATTTCTACGATGAAAAAATTTAATGATACGCCATTGAATTTTTTTTTTAGTTTAGCTACTGCTTTTTTTTTCTTCTTTATTTGTTTAGGGGCTTTTGTACCTTGGTACATGTCAGCCCCATTATAATCTAAAAACAATTCATACACTCACAGAATTAATCACTAAAAAATTAACAAAAAAAAACTAAAATAACAATTACGAAAACTAAAACAAACACACTTACAGAGAAAAAAAAAACAAAATTGTGATTACAATCAAATTAGACTTATGGATTTGAACAGAGATATAGCATCTTTGGATGCTGGACGAGCAAGTATGTTTAAAAACATACTCGTGTCCAATCTGTTCAAATCCATAAGGCCTACAATTTCTTCTCGCCCCGACTGAAATCGGACACATTCCATCAAAAGGTGATGAACATCTTCAATAAAATCACCTCTCAGTGGCCTACATGAGTCACAGAAAGGTGATTCCGAAATTTTCATCAAAAATTTGCTACTGCTTACATGGCAAATTGCTGTAAATAGAGCAAAAATTGCTATTTTTGAAAATAAAAAAGATACGACAATACGTCCAATATAAATAACAGTTTGACCATTATTTTACCCTGACGAACATTGATTTGAAAAGAGAAACAGAATTTAGCCGCCCCAAAATTTTACGTTGACAAGGATACAGCAATATGCTCCGAACTGGTGTGTGTTTATCGAAGAGTTACTACATTTCAAACATTTAATTTAAGAGCAAATACCTTATTTACAACCAGTGATAGCCTAGTGGTTAGGACTGTGGTCTCCTATTCGGGGGGTCGCAGGTTCGATCCCGGGTACGCACCTCTGACTTTTCGGAGTCAAGTGCGTTTAAGCAATAAAATATCACTTGCTTCAACGGTGAAGGAAAACATCGTGAGGAAACCTGCACACCTGAGAGTTCTACATAATGTTCTCGAAGGTGTGTGAAGTCCGCCAATTCGCATTGGGCCAGCGTGTTGGACTATGGCCTATAACCAGGAGACCTGCGCTCAGTAGTGAGTCGTTGATGGGTTGCTAATGCTAATGATGATGATGATGATCTTATTTACACCATAAGATTAGAGTATTGTTTTGTGTTGAGTAATCAATACGCCACTCTAGATAGACTCGCACCCCTCTCCAATCCCGCGGTGTTTGCTATATACGCCATTCTGATCGCGCGGCATCTGATGCGTAAGCGCCAATAGTGAGAAAGCGTATTTGTTGTTAAAAAAAATATTATTTAAAAACGTATTGTTTACGTGTTTAAAATTAATAATTATACTTCAGGAGTTCGGGTAAGTAAAATAATATTAAAATTTAACCTATTTTTTAGTGAAATGAGTTCATTGGAAGTCCGTTTATTTTAGCATACCTACTATATCTAATAAGTAAGCAAAGGCACAACCTTCATCATCATCATCATTAGCAACCCATCAACGGCTCACTACTGAGCGCAGGTCTCCTCTCAGAGAAGGGTTATAGGCCATAGTCGAACATACGCTGGCTCAATGCGAATTGGTGGACTTCACACACCTTCGAGAACATTATGGAGAACTCTCAGGTGTGCAGGTTTCCTCACGATGTTTTCCTTCACCGTTGAATCAAGTGATATTTAATACCATAAACGCACTTGACTCCGAAAAGTCAGAGTTGCGTACCCGGGATCGAACCTGCGAGACCACAGTCCTAACCACTAGGCTATCACAACCACTAGGCTATCACAACCACTAGGCTATCACAACCACTAGGCTATCACAACCACTGGGCTATCACAACCACTAGGCTATCACAACCACTAGGCTATCACAAGGTACAAACCTCACCTGCTTATATTTTACGTACCTACCTTGATTGTTTCGTTTATCAGTATTTTAAGGCTGCCCGCAAACAGTCAATATTATTGTCAATATTTACGAATATTGTCAATAATATTGCGTGGGTGTGGAGCGTAAAGGATTGATCAATATGACGGCACCTCTCCTATCGCCGAGCGTCTAATAAAGGCAATCACACATTATCTCAGAACAGAATATCATTCTCAGCAATCATCTTCTCTCAATGATAGTAACTACTCACAAAGGAGGTACATTGTAATCTTTACATGACAAGCATGGAACCCAACATCTCCATGTCTAATTAGACAAACCCGGCTAACTACTCTAGCCTAGGTGCAGCCTCCACCATCCCCACAGCTGCCCTGTCTCCACCATTGAAGACCCTAGCAAAATCTCCTTGCTCATGGCCCATCACTAGGCAAAGATACGCTATCATCATTAACATTGCAACAAACTCACCAAATAACCAATTCACCAACAGTCATTCCACAACAACTGATCAATCTTTCTAACGCATCACCAATCGCACAATCATTCAATCTAGATTCCAAATGCATTGCAACCACAAAAACACACCGCATCAAAAACCAAGGACTATGGTCCATGACAGCTAACCTAGCAATTATTATGTAGTCTCCTAACCAGCACTCTCCGACCATTGCATAATCACTCTACACCAACATTTTATCACAATTAAATCTCTAATCCTATAATAATCCTCAATCCAACCAAATAATGACAAAACCGCTAAAGACCGCCTGCAACCCTATCTAACCCAAATCTGAATCATCGACCATGAACACTAGAATATCTGACCATAGATCACATTACACAGACACCGAGACTAGCATCCCTGACAAATACCGCCATAGACTACAAACATTAAGGAGTGCAACACGATAGAACCATCCACAGATCAATCGATAATACATGGAACTATGAATTACGACTACGTCAACAGATTGCACCTCACCAATATCCTACAAATATTTTTTTCATATAAAAAAAATATTGTCAATATTTTTATTGACAATAATATTGACTGTGTGCGGCCAGCCTAAGGTTGGTTCTCAAATGAGTAGATAGTAAACAAACATGAGGTAAGGTAGGTACGTAGTAAAGAAAGTGAGTGATGTTTTTATAGCTTACCTAAAGATTAGACTAGTTTTAAAGTATTTGATAGGCTCAGTAATTAGGTTAATAGCTTGTCTATTTACCTAATTACTACTACTAAGTAAATATACATTCATCAGCTAGTTAAATATACATTTTATGTATTTTGAAAATTTTAATTGGTGAACGCAATATAATAATAATATAAATCAACCCAAAACATTTTATTTTTAGGGTTCTGTCACAGTCGATTATTTCAGTAACTATTATAGCTATCGACATGAAATTTGGAAGTATATTAGTGTGTATAATAGTGTTGTATAATATAATACATAGTTGTGTATAATAGTGGCCCAACATCAATGGAATAAAAGAAATCGAAAATTATTTTTAGTTTTATTAAAAAATTCGGCCAAGTGCGAGTCGGGCCTCGCTCTTTTAGGGTTCCGTCAAAAAAATTAATTAAAAATATTTCCATGTACCCATGGAAATATTTTAATTTAATTTTTTTAATTGAATTTAATTTTTATTATGTGTTGTTATAGCGGCAATAGAAATACATAATATGTGAAAATTTCATCTGTCTATCTATTACGGTTTACGAGATACAGCCCGCTGACAGACGGACGGACGGACGGACGGACGGACGGACGGACAGCGTAGGCTTAGTAATAGGGTCCCGTTGGTACCCTTTGGGTACGGAACCCTAAAAAGGGGGAAAATCGGAGGTTTGAAATTTCAAAGTAAAATAACTATACCCAGTGGGGAATCATATGAAAGGCCTTTAGTTTTTTTTATATTAACAATAAACCTCTACAAATAAAGTTAACGATAAATAAGCAAATTGATATAATATTATCGTTTTACTTTTTATTTTGGGAGTACGGAACCCTCGGTGCGCGAGTCCGACTCGCACTTGGCCGGTTTTTTTAGAAGTTAAAATGGGTATAGTGAGCTATCCTTAAAAGATAGATATATGCCATCGCGGACTTTTCTGTAAAGACTTATCCCACCATACCAGCACCATAAATTGTTTTGTTAAATCTCAAAGGAATTAGCCAGCGTTTTCGATGAAAGCTCCCAAGCGGCATGAACTTTTCCGACATCGTCAACAATTATCGTCATATTTCAACTAATTTACACAAAACCTTAACAAATTATACACTAAAACCTTCCTCATGAATCACCCTATCTATTGGGGAAAACAGCATGAAAATCCGTTCAGTAGTTTTTGAGTTTATCGCGAACAGACAGATAGACAGACAGACAGACGCGGCGGGGGACTTTGATTTATAATATGTAGTGATAGTGATAGAAGATAGATAATACATAGATGATGTTTATTTTTTGCATACAACACAATATTATTATTATTGATAGAACACTTATGTACTTATATGTATCATCATCATCATCAGCAACCCATCAACGTCTCACTACTGAGCGCAGGTCTTCTTTCAGAGAAGGGTTATAGGCCATAGTCCACCACGCTGGCCCAATGCGAATTGGCGGACTTCACACACCGTTGAGAACATTACGGAGAACTCTCAGGTGTGCAGGTTTCCTCACGATTGTCCTTCACCGTTGAAGCAAGTGATATTTAATTGCTTAAACGCACTTGACTCCGAAAAGTCAGAGGTGCGTGCCCGGGATCGAACCTGCGACCCTCCGAATAGGAGACCACAATCGTAACCTGGTCCTAAGCTATCACTGTATAAATGTATTAACTTAATTAATTATTGCGGCAATTAAAAAACTTTGTAGACTGATAATACATTTTTGGCATAATTAACAATTCTATTTATATTGCTAATAATAATTGTAATACGAAATAATTGAATTACTTATAATAGCTTACTAGCTGATGCCCGCGACTTCATCCGCTTGGATCTAGTTTTTAAAGTGCCGAAATTTTAAAATCTCTTTGATTTACCGGAATAAAAAGTAGCCTATGTCACTCTCCAGAGGTTCGATTGTCTAAAGTTATTCCATTGATTGTAATCGTATTCGATGACATTAGCTTCAAAGTAAAATGAACCATAACGGTATTGCAATAGAGCTCAAAGTTGTGTATGCATTCTTAAACGTTTAGGTATGTACGATACGCTCCATAACACTCCATTTTAAATCGGTTGTACTGAATTTGTGACTTTAAATCAATGCAATCAAGAATTATTTTACTTTGACGCTATAGTCATCGAATACGAATACGATCAATGGAATAACTTTTTGACAATTGGTACCTAAGTTCTCAACTATACCCATGCAAAATCACGTCGAGCCATGCCTCTGTTGCGGCGTGATTGAAGGACAAACCAGAAAACCAACCACCAAACACACTTTTTTTAATATTAGTAAAATAAGAGGGTACTTACAAACTAGTTGACCTGACCCGGCTTCGCACGGGTAGGCTACGAAACAAACACAGTGGTACAAACATCTGGGGCGGAGTTTAATGATTAGTCTATAGTATTTAATTAATGCCTATGTATTTTATTTAGTCTATCATTATCATCATCATCATCATCAGCAACCCATCAACGGCTCAGTACTGAGCGCAGGTCTCCTCTCAGAGAAGGGTTATAGGCCATAGTCCACCACGCTGGCCCAATGTCAATTGGTGGACTTCACACACCTTCGAGAACAACATGAAGAACTCTCAGATGTGTAGGTTTCCTCACGATGTTTTCCTTCACCGTTGAAACAAGTGATAGTTAATTCCTAAACGCACTATTGACTCCGAAAAGTCAGAGGTGCGTACCCGGGATCGAACCTGCAACCCCCTGAATAGGAGACCACAGTCCTAACCACTAGGCTATAACTGCTTCTTAACTGTAACTTAACTGTAACTTGGGCACCTTAAAATCAAGAGTGAATAGGCATATTCTAGGCAATTGCGCTCCATATTAGGCTGCATCTTGACTCACCATCAGGTAAAATTGCAGTCAAGCGGTAGAGTACCATTAAAAATTAGTTAATAATTTAAAATAAAAAAATATTTTTAAAAATCCGACTTCAAACGCCCGCGCCACTACAAAGTGTTTTTATTGTTGATTTTTAATAATCACTCAAACGATTTCGATAAAATTTAAATTGGACCACCTGGGAAGTATACCCTTTCAAACAAAAAAAGAATTTTCCAAATCGGTTCAGGCGTCTTCGAGTAATCTCTAAACATAATAAAAAAAATAAAAAATAAAAAGATTCCGATGAATTGAGAACCTCCTCCCTTTATTAAGTCGCTTAAAAATGTTTTTTTTTCTAGGCACTGGTGCTGGTCAGTATAAATGGTATATCGTTTTCAAATGGCTACATACTGGGCCAGATGGCGAGCATGGTGCAGTCGCTGCGGAGACGGGAAGAGGGCATCGACCTCAGCGACTCGCAGATATCCATCATCGGTGAGCACCTTTCTTACACACTCATCATCATCAACGACGAGCTCCTTTCTTACACTAACTGCCTCGTTGGTCATCATCATCATTGGTGAGCTCCTTTCTTACACTAACTGCCTTGTTGGTCATCATCATCGGTGAGCTCTTCTCTTACACTAACTGCCTTATCGTTCACCAACATCATCGGTGAGCTCTTCTCTTACACTAACTGCCTCGTTGGTCATCATCATCATTGGTGAGCTCCTTTCTTACACTAACTGCCTCGTTGGTCATCATCATCATCGGTGAGCGCCTCTCTTACACTAACTGCCTCGTTGGTCATCATCTTCATCGGTGAACTCCTCTCTGACACTAACTGCCTCGTTGGTCATCATCATCATTGGTGAGCTCCTTTCTTACACTAACTGCCTTGTTGGTCATCATCATCGGTGAGCTCTTCTCTTACACTAACTGCCTTATCGTTCACCAACATCATCGGTGAGCTCTTCTCTTACACTAACTGCCTTATCGTTCACCAACATCATCGTTAAGCTCCTCTAGGTATTTGAAGATTTATGCGAGCTTTTAGAAATGTAATAATTATACTTTGAGAATAGAATAGAAATGTTTTTTATTCAAATAAACTTTTTTACAAGTGCTGTTGTATCGTCGATGAGTCTACCACTAGTTCGGAATGCCCTTCCTGCCGAGAAGAACCAGCAAGAAACTCGGCGGTTGCTCTTTTCAAAACAAGTTTACAATACAATAGATACAGATATAGATACTGATATCATGATTTTAACCGAATGTTGGTTAAGGAGCTGTCATTACGTACCACAATTAGATGATTACATTACCATCACGTCTAAAGTCTGCTATAATCAAAATGACGGTATAGTAATCTATATATATATAAAAGAAAGTGGTGTTAGTTACACTATTTATAACTCAAGAACGGATGAACCGATACGGCTGAAAATTGGTGGAGAGGTAGCTTAGAACCAGGAGACGGACATAGGATACTTTTTATCCCGTTCGACCGCGTTTCCGTCAAGTCACTATAAAACGTGGTATAACAAAAACGCATCTGACATGGAATAACAAAACGCAAATGACAGTGGAATAACAAAACATAAATGACAGCTAAACGTAATTTTGTCTTTGTTGGTTTGTCCGTCAATCACGCTGCAAAAAACCTACGGATTGACGTGATTTTTTTGGATAGGTATAGTTGAGAACCTGTAGTGTGTAAAGCATCCCGGAAAATCAAAGAGTACCCTCGGGATTTTAAAAACTGAATCCACGCGGACGAAGTCGCGGGCATCAGCTAGTTTATATTAAAAAGACAATTTCGTCCAATACATATGAACCCAAATTTACTGATGCTAATTGTCTCATAACGATAATAAATAGCATAGCAATAGTATCGATTTATAGGCCACCTTCTTTTCGAAATTTAAATGGCTTTTTGGAGTCATTAGATGTTACACTCAATACATTGCATAAATATAAGAGCGTTATTTTAATTGGTGACTTCAATATTGATATTAAACTCGAAAGTACAGATGTAAATGCCTCTAGTTACCTTAATATTACTTCATGCCATGGCCTGCTCTCTACGCATTCATTTCCAACTCGATGTAATAGTTGCCTTGATCATGTTTTATGTAAGTCTAAGCTATCTTCTACTACACTCATAATTAGGAATAGTATAACTGACCATGATGCGCTATTTCTGTCATTAAAAATGCAGAATCCAACAAATCTAAGACGTAATGATGATATAATTAGGAAAATTGATTATTCTGGTATAAAAAATGATCTTCTTGGCACTGATTTTCAACATATACTTGATATTACAAATTGTAATATTGCAACTGATATGCTTTTAGACACTGTATCTAAAATCATAAGAAATAACACTAACCAATACAAAACTAAACAACGCAAAACCCCAAGGAAGCCATGGGTAACACCGGGCTTATTAAGATATAAAAACCATACTTAAACCATAGAGATAAATTGCATATGAAATTAAGGAAGACCCCTAACGATGAGTTTCTTAAAATTATTTATCGGAGATATAGAAACTTTTGTACAAACCTGTTAAGAAAATTAAAGCGCTTACATGATAAAACACAGTTAGAAGAAGCTAGCCAGACTAGCATCAAGAAGACTTGGAAAGCAATAAATAACTTTACAAATCTAAAGTCTGCTGACTCTGATGCTCAGGAATTATTGACACTTTTTCAGTCTCCAAAGCAAACGGTTGCCATAATAAATGAATTCTTTGTCAATATGGGTAAGAATTTAGCAGAAAATATTGAGTTAACAACTTCGAGATTAATACCCCATTCACAACAGTTTCCCTCTCCACCTTCCTCATCCTTTGTTTTGCTCGGAACTGATCTATATGAAATAGTAAGACTAATAAACTCTCTTAAAAATACTAACTCTACAGGTCTGGACAATATATCTGCGAAAATAATTAAGCAGAATAAGGAGATTTTTGCGGGTTTGTTGTGTCATATTTGTAATTTGGCTTTCTCTCATGGTGAATTCCCTAATTCATTCAAAAAATCAGTTTTTAAGAATGGTGACAGAAAAGTAATAAGGTAACTACAGGCCAATTTCAATCTTACCCAATTTTTCCAAAATTATAGAGCGTATAATGAATGACAGATTGGTAAAATATTTGGAAACAAATAATATACTTTCACCAAATCAGTACGGTTTTCGCAAATCTAAATCCACTTCTGATGCGGTATCTAACTTAACAAATACTATCGCTCAAAACTTAGATCGTGGAATGAAGTGTATATCAATATTTCTAGACCTCACCAAGGCCTTTGACACTGTGTCCATCCCTCTGCTTCTAAAAAAGCTGGAACAGATAGGAATACGTGGTATACAGCTAAAACTGTTCCAGGACTATTTAAGCTATCGAACTCAGTGTGTTAGAATTGGTGAGCATGTAAGTTCATCACTAATTCACTACCAGTTGTTCACGGAGTTCCACAAGGAAGCATTTTAGGTCCGACCCTCTTTCTGATTTACATTAATCAACTTTGCAATTTGGAATTGATTAATGGAAAAATTATAACATTTGCGGATGACACTACACTTTTATTCTGGGGTCCTAATTGGGAAACTGTTTTCCACAATGCCCAAAAAGGTTTTAATCTAGTCATGTCCTGGTTGCATAGTAATCTCTTAAGCATTAATACTGGGAAAACTAAATACTTAACTTTCTCCATTTCCCGGCACACACAACCTTGTCTAGACAGCTTTAACATTAAAGCACATTCTATTTTATGTCCCGTTCTTAGTTCAGTAAGTACATGCAATTGTCCTAATTTAGAAAGACCTGACTGTATAAAATATCTAGGCGTAATCATTGACTATCAACTCTCATTTGATAATCACATAAATATTCTAGCAAATAGAATTCGTAAACTCATAGCTATTTTTAAAAATATCCGCCATGTTGCCGATGAAAAAATATTGAGAATGTTGTACCACACCTTATGTGAATCTTTATTGACATATCGCATTGATACTTGGGGAGGTGCGGCGAAGACGCGTCTCCTCAAATTGGAGCGGGCACAAAGGGCGGTTCTTAAGGTCAGCTCTTTTCTACCCTACAGATATCCTACTTCATCCCTCTATAAGGAAAGTAAACTACTCACAGTGAGACAATTATTATTCAAAAAATAATTTTGAAACAACATAAAATCGTAGACCCGGCAAACATACAGAAATTAAAAGATAAACGACGGAAACATTCAGTATGTAATATTCCTAGTCATAGCACAGTTTTCTCTAAAAGATTTTGCTCTTTTCTAGGTAGTTTTTTATATAATAAAGCCAACAAAGCTCTCACCATTGACTCACAATCGTCCTATCAATGTAAAAAACTCATCAATAACTGGCTTCTTTCGCATAATTATGATAGCACTGAAGAGTTGCTGATTGTTCATAAATAGCCAATATCATTACAAATTCTTTGTATATGTAATATTAATATTAGGTACTTTATTTCAGTATGTATACGCGTGTCATATATATCAACCATCCATCCACACACACACACTCGCAGCCATACACACACACACACACACCGACACACACACACAGGCACACACACACAAACACACACACACACACACACACACACACACACAAAATAAACATGTTTTAATTTAAGAAGTTTTAAACTAATTATTATTATGAATGCTTTTTATATTAGACCTAAGAATGTTTGTATGCTTGACTATATCGGGGAAAGCACTGGCAGCTATCATACGAGTATATTTAAACTCAGTTTAGCTGCCAGGGCCACATTACGTTTACTGTTCATAATGTACATTCTTTTTTGTGGCAAATAAATCATATTTATAAACATATTAATCATATTATTATTATTATTTTGCTATTTATTTCGACTCTCACACCCGCGTACAAAATAAATATATATTAAGCCAAAGTAGAAATATAATAAACATAAATATAATATATACATATAATAAACTTACATATAGATTACATAAATAAATACTTGTAGCGGGCGGAGGATTACGCCCCGGCAGGGGAGACCAGACGGCCGGGGGTCAGGGCGACAGGCTGAGAAACCGACGGACTATCCTAGCCGAGTCTAGCAACACCGCTTTCTGCATCTTGGCCGCGAGCGAACTGCCACGGAACCCCAGTCGCCTCAGATGGTGAGCGAGGCTGACTGGGATCAACCCATTCGCAGAAATGACGATTGGGATGGTTTCAGTGGACTCCACATGCCACATGCCAGTAACCTCGTGAGCCAGATCTAGATACTTTCGTTTTTTCTCTGTCTCCGCTCTCACGAGGTTCTCGTCATGTGGGATGGTGATGTCCACTAAAAACACCCTCGACTGTGCCCGGTCCATCAGCACGATGTCAGGCTTATTCGCCAGAATCGTCCTGTCCGTGATGATGGACCGGTCCCAATAGAGCCGGACTCCGTCACGCTCAAGTACCGGCACCGGTGTGTACCTATAGTACGGCACTCTCTCATCCAGGAGACCGTACTTCAGAGCAAGCTCTTGGTGAAGGATTTTGGCCGCTTGGTTGTGTCTGTGCAGATACTCAGTGTTAGCAAGAGCGGAACATCCCGAGAGCACATGCCTGAGTGACTCACCGGGATGGCGACACGCTCGACAGATGTCGTGAGTGCCATCCTTCAGGATGTACTTTCGGTAGTTCCGCGTCTTAACCACCTGATCTTGTATTGCACACACAAAACCTTCGGTTTCCCCAAAGAGGTCACCGAAGCGCAGCCATTGCACGGACGCTTTTTTATCTACGTGAGGCTCATTAAGAGCTTTAAAAAAGCGTCCATGCAACTCCCTCTCCTTCCATACGGTCTCCCGGTCAGAGGTGCTTAGTACCACCGGTTTCTGCCACTCGAGTTTGGCCAAAGATAGGGGAGTGAGTCCTTTATCACATTCTATGACATCTCTATGCATTGGACACTCCCTCTTCGTCTCAAAGTAGGTTCTGAGGCTGGATATCTCCCGATTATGCATGGTCTTGACGCTTAATACGCCTCGACCACCACATTTTCGGGGTATATACAACCTCATAACAGACGATTTGGGGTGGTGCATGCGGTAGAGAGTCATAGTCGTGCGGACTTTTCTATCCAGTGCGTCTAGTTCGGTCTGAGTCCATCTGAGTACGCCAAAGGTGTACATGAGAACGGGCATGACCCAGCCGTTATATGCTCGGACCTTATTGGCGCCCGACAAATAGCTTTTACAAACTTTTGTCAGGCGGCCAAAAAAGACCTCGCAAACTGACTGTTTCACGTCCGCCTCCTTCACCCCCACGGATTGTGACATACCCAAATACCGGTATGACTCAGTTTCAGAGAGGGTCCTGATGTTGGATGGCTCGAGATTGATCTCGGCCTAATGAGTAACCTCTGTCCCCTCTCCACATGTAAGACCGCACACTTGTCTAGTCCAAGCTCCATCCTGATGGAGTTGCTAAACTCAGTGGTGATATTCAGCAACTCCCTCAGGCGGGTGGCATTGGGTGCTAGCAGCTTGAGGTCATCCATGTAGAGAAGGTGAGGCACTTTTGTTCCTCCTCTCCGAAACTGAAAGCCTGTCCCTGAACTCTCCAGCAAAGAGCTGAGAGGGTTCAGCGACAGACAAAACCATAATGGACTCAGACAATCGCCCTGGAAGATACCCCGCCGTATCTTGATCCGGTCACCCGCAGCCGCCAACCGCTCGCCATGGAGACAAAGGATCGTACTCCATTGCCCCACACACTCTCCGAGGAAGTCTCGAACTGTACTATCGACTTTGTACAGCTCAAGGACCCTCAAGAGCCATGAATGGGGCACCGAGTCGAATGCCTTTTTATAGTCAATCCAGGCGGCAGAGAAATTCCGGCGATTGCGTTTGACCAGTTGGCCCGCGACGGAGTCGATGAGAAGGAGCTCCTTAGTACCACGACCACCGCCCCGACATCCGTTCTGAGCCCCAGACATGATGTTGTTCTCGTCTACGTGACGGGAAATCTTAAGGCTCAGAACGGATGTCAATGTCTTATAGATGGTAGTAAGACATGTGATGGGGCGGTACTTAGCTGGGTCAGCAGTATCGGTTGACTTAGGAGCTAAATGAGTGATCCCGGTGGTGAAAAGGCTCGGGAGTGCCCTTTGCTCGAGAGCATCTTGGAATTGTCGAGCCAAAGTAGCATGGCAGAGGGAAAAACCCTTCAACCAGTAGTGATGCAGCCCATCGGGTCCCGGACTTTTCCAGTTCGGGGCCCGGCGCACCGCACCAGCTACATCCTCCGAAGAGATGGCAACGGGGTTCATCGGCTCTATTGAGGCACATGCTTCCTCAACCGCCGCAATCCAAGGGCCCTCCTCATGCTCCACCTCTCTTGACCATACATTTCGCCAAAAGGCGACGAGGTCAGCCGGGCTCGGCCGCTGAGAGGTAGAACAGACTGCTGGGCACTCCAGTTTTTTATAGAACCTTTTCTGATCACTCGAGAAGAGGCGATTTTGCTGAAAGCGCTCGACTCTTTCCGAGTATCGTCGAATGCGGTTCCCCCATGCAGCGATTTTCTGCTTCAGATCGTCGATGCGCTCCGTTAGTTTTTGGGCTATATCGGGCTGATCTAGCCGCACCCCGAGCCCATTAAAGGCTATTCTAACGGAGCGCACAATCCTTGGCCTAGTGTTGCCCGATCTGAAACTCTGCAGTCTGCCAATGAGAGCTCTGGCCAGGGTGATACGGTGTTCTATTCTCCTTTTCCAGGCTGGTTCCGTGCTGCGCCTTAGAGTAGCGCGTCCACGTTCCTGGGTCTTGACACCCATGAAACGGTGAACAGCTAAGGCCGCACCAAAGAGAATAGAAGCCGTATCATCCAGGCCAGTGCTGCGCTCAAGGTATTGAGGCAGCATTTGGTTTATGGCCTCAATGACATCCCGCGTCGCTACATTTAATTTGAGTCGGGAGAGCCGCGGACGGTTCTCTAGAGGAGCACTGCGGATCTCAGAAATCGCCTCTTCTAAAATCCTTCCCATCCGCTCTATGTCAAGGGAAACTGTTTCCTCCGTGTCCTCAACCACAGGCAAATCTTGCGCGTTAGCGTCGGTCTCTTCGCGGACAGGTTCCGCCAGAGAGACAATTTGCTCTGTGGTTGGGGTTGTCACCTCGGGAACAGCCTCACGTCGTAACCGTTCGAGCTCGGTAGCGCTAAAGATGTTCGAGCGCTGAATATACCGAGCCCGGTCTGCCAGGTTTTGTTCCGTGACAGTGAGATTCGGCTCTAGCAGCAAGAACTCGCGGTACATTGCCGCTCGGTAGCCAGTTCGTCCGGCTTCCGCTCCCGTCCCCCTGTAGTACGCACGCATGACATTTTCGTTCATTTGAGATGTCCATCTCATGCGGCGCACTCCACCAGCGGCGGGCCCCGAAGATTGGGTCCTTGAGGACCCTGTCGGTGCCAAGCCCTCTGGTGGGGATGATGGATTGGCCGGCCGCCGAGATGGTAGTGGCGGCCGGCTGGTGTGACTGGCGGTCCGCATGCTGTCACGTCCAGCGCCAGTCCCAGACGCGCCCTGGCGCCCCCCAGGCAGCGGCCCTGTTCGCGCATTCTTATTCGTTTGGTCCATCATCATAAAGGGGGTGGGGGGGGGGGGTGAGTGGCAGTTACGTCACTCGGGGTCCACTCAGGTCCCCAAGGAGGCTGTTTTAGAGCCAGCTCGCTCGGTTTAGAGGAACCTAGATGTTATTTGGTTCCCCAGTTCCCTTAGTCGCCTCTTACGACACCCATGGGAAAGGAAGGGGTGGCAACATTCTATTCTGCCGGTGCCACACGGCCATTATTATTATTATTATTATCTTTATTTACTTTTACTCATATTCTTTACATTTTTAAATATTTCATTATAAAACAAAAATAAAAAAAATATTTAAAAATATAAAAAATAGCGGTCCACCGGTCTCGGGAACAGGGTCCAAGCAACCGGCGGTCAGGGCCCCAGAGAGAGGAACCTCCTGACGATGCGAGCCGTGTCCAGGAGTACAGCCTTCTGGATCTGGCCCTTGACCCAGCTACCCAACGAGAGCCTCGAAAGATGTTGGTCGAGGCTCTTGGCTATAAGACCATTAGCGGTGACGACTATCGGTACAATGATTGCTGAGTCTACATTCCACATGGCGACAACCTCGTGCGCCAAGTCGAGATACTTAGTGAGTTTCTCTTTCTCGGCTTTCACGAGGTTCTCGTCATGCGGGACAGCAACATCAACAATCATTGCACGGCGCTCTGATCGATCTATCACCACTATGTCAGGATTATTGGCTACAATAGTCCTGTCTGTAATGATAGATCGATCCCAGTACAGTGTGATATGACCATTTTCAAGAACTGGGTCGGGCACATACTTGTAGTACGGTACCTCCGATTCCACAAGATTGTATTTCAAGGCAAGTTGCTGGTGGATAATCCTGGCCACTTGGTTATGTCTGTGTAGGGTTTGGAGGGTTCCGCGGTTGTGGAGGGTTTTGGCATTCAAAAGGCCTCTTCCCCCACACTTCCGCGGGATGTAAAGCCTCATCACCGAGGAGCGCGGGTGATGCATCCGATATGCGGTCAGCAGCGCACGAACTTGTCTGTCCAGGGCGTCAAGCTCAGTCTGAGTCCACCTGAGTATGCCGAAGGAATACATCAAGACCGGCATGACCCAACCGTTGAAGGCGCGCACCTTATTGCCGCCCGACAAAAGGCTTTTCAGCACTTTCTTCAGACGGCCAAGGAAACGCTCCCTCACCGACTGCCTCATGTCGGCCTCTCTGATACCTAACGCCTCCGCCATGCCCAGGTATTTGTAGGTTTCAGTTGGGGAGAGCGATCTGAGGTATATGTAATCCGAGAGCTCAACACCCTCAGATTCCACAATCCTCCCTCGCTTTACATGCATGACCGCACATTTGTCCACACCAAATTCCATCCCAATGGAATCACTAAAGGCTTTAGTTACCTTTAGTAACTTTAGTAGATGTGATTTGTTGGGGGCAATGAGTTTTAGTTCATCCATGTAAAGGAGGTGTGATATAACCTGACCACCTCTCCTCAACCGGTAACCTAGCCCTGAATTCTCCAAGAGAGTACTCAGAGGATTCAGAGCCAGGCAAAACCACAAAGGACTGAGGCTATCGCCCTGGAATATGCCTCGCTCAATCCTTATAGGCTCCGCGCTCCCTAGGGTTCGGCGACACCCTGGATAGTGAAGGACTGTCCTCCACTGCCCCATACACGTCTGTAGGAAGGCGCGTAGTACTGTGTTTACTTTGTACAGTTCCAGCACCTTCATGAGCCATGTATGGAGCACAGAGTCGTAGGCCTTCTTATAGTCTATCCAACATGTCGACAGATCCTTTCGGGAGCGCCGAACCTGTTGACAAATGGCCATATCAATGAGGAGAAGCTTCTTAGTACCACGGGAGCCATTCCTACATCCGTTCTGAGAAATAGACATGATGGATTTTGTATCGATGTGATCGTTAATTTTCGTTCTCAGAATGGATGTAAGAAGTTTATACAATGTTGGTAGGCACGTAATCGGCCTATAATTTTTGGGCTCCGTGGTACTACCTGACTTATGGAGCAGGAGGTTAATACCTGTTGTCAGAAACTGGGGTAGCGACTCTGACTCTAGAGATGATTGGAATTGGGATGCCAAACGAGCGTGCGAGCTGCGTAGCCACTTTATCCAAAAGTTGTGCAGCCCGTCCGGCCCAGGGGATTTCCAATTGGGCAGGTGACGGGCTGCAGTGGCCACGTCTTCAGGGGTTATAGTAACTAGGTCCATTTCTGGAATTTGATCGCACGTTCTTTCTACATCCCACGTCCAACCACCCTCAGTGTGAGCGACAGGCGCCGACCAGATGTTGCGCCAGAATGAGGTCATGGCTTCATCATCCGGTAGGCGCGCATCGGTGACACCTTGGTCAGGGTGTTCCCAACCTCGGTATACCCGCCTCTGATCGCTTTGGAAAGTGCGATTCAGGGTATATCTCTCGACCCGGCACTTGTATCTGCGAATACGGCTAGCCCATGCCGAGACCTTCTGTTTCAGGAAGTCAATGCGCTCAGTGACGCGCGCCATATAATCTTGAGGGCTGATATCAGTCCCCAAGAAAGCGCGCCTCACAAAGCGCATGACTCTAGGGCGAGTGTTGCCCTCCCTGAAGCAGAGTAGTTTGCCAATGAGTGCCCTAGCCCCATCAATACGACGTTCGATCCTGCACTGCCAGGCTGGTGCGGCAGGCTTCGGTCGTGTTGCTGTATCATTATTAATAAACTTTACATTAGCAACACGACATGCCACAACAGCCGCGCAGTACAGAATCGAATGTGTGTCGGAAAGGTCTTCGCTGCTGTCAAAATAACTCGGCAGCAGTGAATCCAGGGCACCCATTAGCGCTTTGTTCTTATTTTTCATGGGCAACCGACGTAACCGCGGTCTAAACTCGGGTGGTGAAGATCTATATTCCCGAATAGCACTCTCCAAAGCACTCCTCAATTGTTCACTACACTGGGTACTTACATGTGCAGCCCCGCTATCCTGTCCCTCATCAGCCTGAGTGGGCTGCAGCGAAATCGCATGATCAGTTTGCGATTGTGCTGGAGCTTGCGGTGAGGGGGGGGGGGGGGGGGGTAGCGCGGTTACATTGCAGTTCAGAGCGAAGTCGATCAAGCACGGCGTTGTCCAGCATGTGATTACGCTGAATAACCCGCACCTGGTCCGACAGTCGCTGAGCCGACACATTGAGAGCTGGTTCAAGGACCTGAAACAAAGCATGCATCCTAGCACGGTACGCGGTCATGTTGGTTCCACCTTCAGTAGCCCCTAAGTATGCGCGCATGACATTTTCATTAATGGATGTTGTCCACCTCATGCGCGACACACTACCGCCGGAAGCGGGGACCCTATCAGAAGCCGGTGGGCCTCGGGATCCCAAGCAAGTCGGCGGCCGGCCTCTCCCACGACGATGTACTGGTGGTGGCGACGTCGGCGGGGAGAAAAACTCGTCGCTCGAACTCGACGCAACTGCAGCATTGGGCGTGGTCCCGGGTGGCTGCGAGGCGGAACTGAGCGACGAGTCCGGGGGTGGTGTTTGTGCGTTCCGTGCTCTGGATCGTGTCAGCATTCTACATTATTAATTTAATTCGTCTAGTTTCTTTTGTATTCTATCCGGCATCTATTGACAGGTTGTGTCAGTTATATTTCGGACTGTTTTGATTTTCTTTGTTTGTTCTTTCATGGTTTGTTGTTCTAATTAGTTTTCACTATGGTAAATTTATTGAATTAAATCGAAAATTCTGTTGAGATCCGTTTTATATTATTTATTTCGGCAAAAATGTAACGGTGAAAAAATATGATGTATGCTGACATTCAGGGTTGCCAGGTTATTTTATTATTATTATTATTATTAATAGATATTATACTGTGTGTATATGATATGATATTGTGGAAACACTGCATACATAGTAATGTATGCAGTGTTTCCACAATAAGGGGAAGTTCCACTAAAGCATACCTAATTATAATTCAACACATGTTAAGGTGGATTATAGGGGTCTGCCCGCGAAATTCAAATTTAATTTGGTTTTTCGCAATTTAAAAAACTAATACGACAAAGTAGGCTTATGACATTCTAATTGCGACAATGGCAGTATCATCTTCACAGGTTTATATAAAAAAATTTACTTGAAAGTGTACAGTTTATGAAATTAATCAAAATATCGACTAATTTGTGAGTAACTCACGTCCAACTCAGTATTTTGATTAATTTCTTAAACTGGTCATTTTCAAGTAAAGATTTTATGTAAACCTGTGAAGATGATAATTTCACTGGCGCAATTAGAAGGCCATAAGCCTACTTTGTCGTATTATTTTACAAATTGCGAAAAACCAAATTAAATTTGAATTTCACGGGCAGACCCGTGTAATCCACCTTAAGACGGGCAGACAGAGACGAACATCTGGGACGAGAGCTACTGTTGCGGGGCGAACCACTTGTTAAATTGGACATTTCTTGTCATTCCAGCGGGATCCCTGATGGCGATCAACATAGCCGGCCTGGCGCTGGCGGCAGTAGTCTCCGACAAGATTGGCAGGAGGCTTTCCTTCATTGTCTTCTCCCTGCCCGTACCCGCCAACTACATCGTGCTGTACTACGCTAGGGACATGCTCAAGTTCATGCTGTCGAGACTTCTAGTAGGTGAGAGATAACTCTTCTACTTCCTATTAGATAGAGGGAAGAGAAGCTGGTTCTTACCATCTTCATCTATCTTCTCATTGCTAAAGACGGCCAACCACATCGTGCTGTACTACGCTAGGGACATGCTCATGTTTACGCTGTCGAGACTTCTAGTAGGTGAGAGATAAAAGTTTCTTCTACTTCCTATCAGATAAAGAGAAGACAATCTGATCGTCATCTATCTTCTCATTGCTAAAGATGGCCAACCACATCGTGCAGTACTACGGCAGGGACATGCTCATGTTCATGCTGTCGAGACTTCTAGTAGGTGAGAGATAACTCTTCTACTTCCTATCAGATAAAGAGAAGACAATCTGGTTCTTACCATCGTCATCTATCGTCTCATTGCTAAAGACCGCCAACCACATCGTGCTGTACTACGCCTGGGACATGCTCATGTTCATGCTGTCGAGACTTCTAGCAGGTGAGAGATAACTCTTCTACTTCCTATCAGATAAAGAGAAGAGAAGCTGGTTCTTACCATCTTCATCTATTTTCTCATTGCTAAAGACGGCCAACCACATCGTGCAGTACTACGGCAGAGATATGCTCATGTTCATGCTGTCGAGACATCTAGTAGGTGAGAGATAACTCTTCTACTTCCTATCAGATAAAGAGAAGACAATCTGGTTCTTACCATCGTCATCTATCGTCTCATTGCTAAAGACCGCCAACCACATCGTGCTGTACTACGCCAGAGATATGCTCATGTTCACGCTGTCGAGACATCTAGTAGGTGAGAGATAAAAGTTTCTTCTACTTCCTATCAGATAGAGAGAAGAGAAGCTGGTTCTTGCCATCTTCATCTATCTTCTCATTGCTAAAGACGGCCAAACATCGTGCAATACTACGGCAGAGATATGCTCATGTTCATGCTGTCGAGACTTCTAGTAGGTGAGAGATAACTCTTCTACTTCCTATCAGACAAAGAGAAGGGAAGCTGGTTCTTACCATCTTCATCTATCTTCTCATTGCTAAAGACGGCCAACCACATCGTGCTGTACTACGCTAGGGACATGCTCATGTTCACGCTGTCGAGACTTCTAGTAGGTGAGAGATAAAAGTTTCTTCTACTTCCTATCAGATAAAGAGAAGACAATCTGATCGTCATCTATCTTCTCATTGTCAAAGATGGCCAACCACATCGTGCAGTACTACGGCAGGGACATGCTCATGTTCATGCTGTCGAGACTTCTAGTAGGTGAGAGATAACTCTTCTACTTCCTATCAGATAGAGGGAAGAGAAGCTGGTTCTTACCATCTTCATCTATCTTCTCATTGCTAAAGACGGCCAACCACATCGTGCTGTACTACGCTAGGGACATGCTCATGTTCACGCTGTCGAGACTTCTAGTAGGTGAGAGATAAAAGTTTCTTCTACTTCCTATAGATAAAGAGAAGACAATCTGATCGTCATCTATCTTCTCATTGCTAAAGATGGCCAACCACATCCTGCAGTACTACGGCAGGGACATGCTCATGTTCATGCTGTCGAGACTTCTAGTAGGTGAGAGATAACTCTTCTACTTCCTATCAGATAAATAGAAGACAATCTGGTTCTTACCATCGTCATCTATCGTCTCATTGCTAAAGACCGCCAACCACATCGTGCTGTACTACGCCTGGGACATGCTCATGTTCATGCTGTCGAGACTTCTAGCAGGTGAGAGATAACTCTTCTACTTCCTATCAGATAAAGAGAAGAGAAGCTGGTTCTTACCATCTTCATCTATTTTCTCATTGCTAAAGACGGCCAACTACATCGTGCAGTACTACGGCAGAGATATGCTCATGTTCATGCTGTCGAGACATCTAGTAGGTGAGAGATAACTCTTCTACTTCCTATCAGATAAAGAGAAGACAATCTGGTTCTTACCATCGTCATCTATCGTCTCATTGCTAAAGACCGCCAACCACATCGTGCTGTACTACGCCTGGGACATGCTCATATTCATGCTGTCGAGACTTCTAGCAGGTGAGAGATAACTCTTCTACTTCCTATCAGATAAAGAGAAGACAATCTGGTTCTTACCATCGTCATCTATCGTCTCATTGCTAAAGACCGCCAACCACATCGTGCTGTACTACGCCTGGGACATGCTCATGTTCATGCTGTCGAGACTTCTAGCAGGTGAGAGATAACTCTTCTACTTCCTATCAGATAAAGAGAAGAGAAGCTGGTTCTTACCATCTTCATCTATTTTCTCATTGCTAAAGACGGCCAACCACATCGTGCAGTACTACGGCAGAGATATGCTCATGTTCACGCTGTCGAGACTTCTAGTAGGTGAGAGATAAAAGTTTCTTCTACTTCCTATCAGATAGAGAGAAGAGAAGCTGGTTCTTGCCATCTTCATCTATCTTCTCATTGCTAAAGACGGCCAAACATCGTGCAATACTACGGCAGAGATATGCTCATGTTCATGCTGTCGAGACTTCTAGTAGGTGAGAGATAACTCTTCTACTTCCTATCAGACAAAGACAAGGGAAGCTGGTTCTTACCATCTTCATCTATCTTCTCATTGCTAAAGACGGCCAACCACATAGCGCTGTACTACGCCAGGGAGATGCTCATGTTCATGCTGTCGAGACCTCTAGTAGGTGAGAGATAACTCTTATACTTCCTATCAGATAGAGAAGAGAAGCTGGTTCTTACCATCTTCATCCATCTTCTCATTGCCAAAGACGGTCAACCACATCGTGCAATACTACGGCAGAGATATGCTCATGTTCATGCTGTCGAGACTTCTAGTAGGTGAGAGATAACTCTTCTACTTCCTATCAGACAAAGAGAAGGGAAGCTGGTTCTTACCATCTTCATCTATCTTCTCATTGCTAAAGACGGCCAACCACATCGTGCTGTACTACGCTAGGGACATGCTCATGTTCACGCTGTCGAGACTTCTAGTAGATGAGAGATAAAAGTTTCTTCTACTTCCTATCAGATAAAGAGAAGACAATCTGATCGTCATCTATCTTCTCATTGCTAAAGATGGCCAACCACATCGTGCAGTACTACGGCAGGGACATGCTCATGTTCATGCTGTCGAGACTTCTAGTAGGTGAGAGATAACTCTTCTACTTCCTATCAGATAGAGGGAAGAGAAGCTGGTTCTTACCATCTTCATCTATCTTCTCATTGCTAAAGACGGCCAACCACATCGTGCTGTACTACGCTAGGGACATGCTCATGTTCACGCTGTCGAGACTTCTAGTAGGTGAGAGATAAAAGTTTCTTCTACTTCCTATAGATAAAGAGAAGACAATCTGATCGTCATCTATCTTCTCATTGCTAAAGATGGCCAACCACATCGTGCAGTACTACGGCAGGGACATGCTCATGTTCATGCTGTCGAGACTTCTAGTAGGTGAGAGATAACTCTTCTACTTCCTATCAGATAAAGAGAAGACAATCTGGTTCTTACCATCGTCATCTATCGTCTCATTGCTAAAGACCGCCAACCACATCGTGCTGTACTACGCCTGGGACATGCTCATGTTCATGCTGTCGAGACTTCTAGTAGGTGAGAGATAACTCTTCTACTTCCTATCAGATAAAGAGAAGAGAAGCTGGTTCTTACCATCTTCATCTATTTTCTCATTGCTAAAGACGGCCAACTACATCGTGCAGTACTACGGCAGAGATATGCTCATGTTCATGCTGTCGAGACATCTAGTAGGTGAGAGATAACTCTTCTACTTCCTATCAGATAAAGAGAAGACAATCTGGTTCTTACCATCGTCATCTATCGTCTCATTGCTAAAGACCGCCAACCACATCGTGCTGTACTACGCCAGAGATATGCTCATGTTCACGCTGTCGAGACATCTAGTAGGTGAGAGATAACTCTTCTACTTCCTATCAGATAAAGAGAAGACAATCTGGTTCTTACCATCGTCATCTATCGTCTCATTGCTAAAGACCGCCAACCACATCGTGCTGTACTACGCCTGGGACATGCTCATATTCATGCTGTCGAGACTTCTAGCAGGTGAGAGATAACTCTTCTACTTCCTATCAGATAAAGAGAAGACAATCTGGTTCTTACCATCGTCATCTATCGTCTCATTGCTAAAGATCGCCAACCACATCGTGCTGTACTACGCCTGGGACATGCTCATGTTCATGCTGTCGAGACTTCTAGCAGGTGAGAGATAACTCTTCTACTTCCTATCAGATAAAGAGAAGAGAAGCTGGTTCTTACCATCTTCATCTATTTTCTCATTGCTAAAGACGGCCAACCACATCGTGCAGTACTACGGCAGAGATATGCTCATGTTCATGCTGTCGAGACTTTTAGTAGGTGAGAGATAAAAGTTTCTTCTACTTCCTATCAGATAGAGAGAAGAGAAGCTGGTTCTTGCCATCTTCATCTATCTTCTCATTGCTAAAGACGGCCAAACATCGTGCAATACTACGGCAGAGATATGCTCATGTTCATGCTGTCGAGACTTCTAGTAGGTGAGAGATAACTCTTCTACTTCCTATCAGACAAAGACAAGGGAAGCTGGTTCTTACCATCTTCACCTATCTTCTCATTGCTAAAGACGGCCAACCACATAGCGCTGTACTACGCCAGGGAGATGCTCATGTTCATGCTGTCGAGACCTCTAGTAGGTGAGAGATAACTCTTATACTTCCTATCAGATAGAGAAGAGAAGCTGGTTCTTACCATCTTCATCCATCTTCTCATTGCCAAAGACGGTCAACCACATCGTGCAGTACTACGGCAGAGATATGCTCATGTTCACGCTGTCGAGACTTCTAGTAGGTGAGAGATAACTCTTCTACTTCCTATCAGACAAAGAGAAGGGAAGCTGGTTCTTACCATCTTCATCTATCTTCTCATTGCTAAAGACGGCCAACCACATCGTGCTTTACTACGGCAGGGACATGCTCATATTCATGCTGTCGAGACTGTCAACATTTTGACAACAGTCAAATACCCAATTGTTTTATTAACTTCAAAATTCAAAAAAATCAAAATCGTTTATTTCACGTACGCCAACCTGTGGCTCTTATGACACGTCATGAATCTACCACCGGTTCGGAAAGCGGATTCTGCTGCTGCTGAGAAGAGCCGGCAAAAAAGTCAGCAGTTGCTCTTTTCAAAATAATCATTTTACAATATTATACAGCTATTACATTGTAATAAGTTTTTTATACTATCTTGTGGGCAGCCGGATGCCATGCCGATTTAACCAATGCAACTTTGTTAGAATAGAATATAATATATTTCCACAATGAGTTGAAGTTCCAAAAAAATGCGTAGGTACTACAATTCAATTCACGTTAAGACGGGCAGACTGAAAGTAGCACCATTCCCGCCGGTGGAACCCGTTCACGAGCATGACGCATGATAACTGTTTCAAGACAAGTGCAAATTAACCCCAGTAGACTCGTCACTCGAAGACTTCACTTCATTCTCTGAATCAGAATCAGAATCAGAATTTATTTATTGCATTATACACTAGTAGCATGAGATGGTAGGTACAATAGATTGTAGGGCATAGTGTATTACCAATCTAATGGTGTGCAATAACAATAGAAAATTATACAATTAAATTTAAAAATTGGATATTTCACGGTACACATTTAATTATATCGATATTAAATTAGTATATTATTCATTAATATGTCAAAATTGTTTATCACTTATAGTAATGTCAATAATTTAAATGGATAATAACAAGTCACTTTATTGAAATTATCGATAATAATATCGATAAAATTTATTACATATTTAAAAAAAATGAAAAAAATAAAAATAACATATCTGAAGTACAAGGCATTGAGAGGGAAAAAATATGCTATAAATAATTTTATGTATACCTACTCATTTCCTTGTTTCATTAAAAAATTCCTTCTCTGTATCACTTTTTCTTCTCTATTCCAGGTATCGCATCAGGTGCCCTCTTGGCTTTGAAAATATGTGTGACATCAGAATACACAGGCCCAAAAACAAGAGCTATGTTCCTGAACATGGTGTCCACATTAGCGCCCTCTGTCGGCAGTGCAGTCGCCCACGCTCTCGGAAATGTATTGCACTGGAGAACAGTCGCATTGCTTGGAATAATTCCAACAGTTTTCGGAATATTCCTGCCCTACTTCTGGGAAGAGAGCCCTCATTGGTTGGCCTCCAAGGGAAGGTTCGATGAATGCGAGGAAGCGTTCAGAAAACTACACGGAAGCACCCCGAACACTGAAGCAGAATTAAATTTACTACTCAAAGTTGAGAAGACAAAATTGCAGCAAGCAAAAGATACTAATTCGTTGAAAACGCTCAAAAAACTTTTGATTGCGTGCAAGAAGAAATACTTCTGGGATTTGATGCTGCTGGGCGTTTTTATATCCACTTTTTTAACTGCAGCTGGAAAACTAGCGTTCAGTACATTAGGTATTACCATTGTAGAAGGAATAACTGGATCGCGGGACACATTTGTTTTTACAATGATAGTTGACGTTTGCGTTATAATTGGCGGGGCTGCATCGTGTTTCTTAATCAAAAAAATGTCCATGCGAAATATGTTGTTCACAACATCCATTGTAAGCATTCTTATTCTAGTTAGTTTAAGCGCTTGTTTGTATTTTCGAACTGATTCGGTCTATTTCCAATGGGCCAACGTTTTTTTGTTAAGTTTATACTTCTTCGTTGTTAAGTCGGGACCTTACCCTGTAGTGGAAGCGATATTGGGTGAAATATATCCTATAGAACTAAAAGTGCACTTCTTTTTCTTCTCGGGGATTACCATGATGGGTTCTCAGTCCTTGACCATATTGTTGTTACCGGCGATGGTGAATGCAATGGGCTATCACGGATTGTTCCTAACGAATGCAAGTATTATGGCCCTAAGTATAGGTTATATTTGGCTGAGGCTACCAGAGACTAAAGGAAGGACGTTGCAAGAAATAGAAATTTACTTTAAGACTAAAAACTTTCATGAAATCGATAATGTTTTGAGCAATGAGCAAATTAAAGGATTAATTTAAAAAATAATAATAGTTTAATTACTTGTTGAATTACCCGTTTGAGCCGAAGTTAATGATGTTATGTATATTCTTTCACTTTTAACCGACTTCCAAGTGCAAATTAATAGTATATAATCTATAATTATTTTTTTTTACCAAAAACTGACTTGAAGTGCCCGCCCCACTACGAAGCATATTATACTTAATTTATGGTTCCTGTGAGGACAGGGAGGTCGCTTGTTTGGGATGCCACATATGTAGATATATGTGTATCATGTCCAATGATCATGCACCGCTCCACCCAGTAATTGTTGAGAACTCTTCACTCGAAATTGTCGACGAGTATATTTACCTGGGACACACAATCCAGCTAGGTAGGTCCAATTTCGAGAAAGAGATCAACCGCCGAATCCAACTCGGCTGGGCAGCGTTCGGGAAGCTCCGAGATGTCTTCTCGTCCAAAATTCCTCAGTGCCTGAAGACTAAAGTCTTCGGACAGTGCGTGTTGCCAGTGATGACTTACGGATCCGAGACATGGTCGCTAACTAAGGGCCTCATCAGTAGGCTCAGGACCGCTCAGCGGGCGATGGAGAGAGCTATGCTCGGAGTGTCCCTGCGGGATCGAATCAGAAATGAGGAGATCCGTAGGAGAACCAGAGTCACCGACATAGCTAAGCGAGTCGCGATACTGAAGTGGAAATGGGCGGGGCACATAGTTCGAAGAGCTGATGGTCGTTGGGGTCCCAAGGTTCTGGAGTGGCGACCCCGCACCGGGAAGCGCAGTGTTGGCAGACCCCCCACCAGGTGGACCGACGACATCAAACGAGTCGCAGGGAGCCGATGGATTCAGGCGGCGCAAGACCGAGGCCTGTGGAAGTCCATGCAAGAGACCTTTGTCCAGCAGTGGACGTCTATCGCTTGATAAAGAAGAAGTAGAAGATGTGTAGATACAATAGCTGCATCCCACATCTAGGCGTCCTCTGTGGCGGGTGCAGCGGCTACTAGCGCCGAACAGGCTAAGAGGCGCAAATATGAGAAACTTGACAGTGGTTTCATATTTGTGCCTTTTGGTGTGGAGACCCTGGGGCCGTGGGGCCCGGAGGCTCGCGCACTTTTTTTAGAGATATCGAAAAGGGTGATCGAGTCTACCGGGGATCCAAGAGCTGGCAGCTACCTTGGCCAAAGGATTAGCTTGGCCATCCAAAGGGGTAATGCTGCCAGCATCTTGGGTACTATGCCACACTGCGGTGACTTGGATGGGGGTTTAGATTTTATTTAGTTTTTATTTCAGTTTTAATTTTAGGGTAAATTTAGGTTTAATGTAGTATTCTGTATAAAGGCTTAAAAAATTTATTATTTCGATAAAATTTAAATTGAAACATAAAGAATTTTCCAAATCAGTTCAGGCGTCTTCGAGTAATCGATAAACATACTCGTACATTAAAATAATAAAAAATCTAATAAGCCCAAATAAACTTTATTATCTGCTGTAAGTTGCCGAGGAGTTGGGATTCTGCAAACTATTTGATGCTACAGCATCAGCACAAAGTAAGCATGTCTTTAAATAGTTAAATAATATAATTTAAAGTTATATTTAAAGTCATTCGCACCTGTGAAAGTTTGTAAGACCCTTCAATTATGTAAGAAATGAGCTAATGATCTTCAAATGCCTGAATAGATCTTCAAAAATTATAGCTAAGATCCACCTAGATTACATTAGCTTTCAAACAGAAAAGAGCGCATCAAAATCGGTCCATTGGTTAGGACGCTACGAACGTCAAACTTACAATACCCCTCTATTTGGGGGTTAAAAACGTGTTATAATGCTCGCTCATTTTCAACAAACATGTGAGAGTCATGTCACCAGAAGGTGAGCGTCGCGCATCGGTTTCATAGCTTCTGCCCCGCCCACCCGACTTCAACAGCGTGGCGCTTGAAGTTGAAACATGAATATTGAATTAAAAAAAATATAGTAAATAGCAATGCGAAATAATAATTATTTTCTAAACAACTTCATTGCAAAGGGTCTTAGAAAAGTAGATCGACAACTACAATGTATCACTACTAGATGTCGCTAGCAGTTGCTTTAACATATTAAACTTATCGAGAGTAAATACTTAGATAGAATAATAATAATAGGTCTTTACCTATGAAATTGCCGTTTTGTATGCAATAAGTGAAAGTACTTATTTTTTCAAACTTTTTTATTTCTGTTATTCGAAGTAATCACCCATCCAAAAAAAAAAAAAAACACCCATGCAATCGACGCATCTTTGCCAACGCATTGGCAGTTTATTGATGCCTTTCTTGTAAAAATCAGCTGCACGGGAGGCAACAAACTCTTCAAAGGCATTTTGTACTGCCTCTCGGGAATTGAATTTTTTACCCACTAAAAAGTTGTCTAAATTTTGGAAAAAGTAATAGTCGGTAGGTGCAAGGTCTGGTGAGTATGGCGGATGAGGGAGAGCTTCCAACCCCAGCTCTTGCAGCTTAGAGACTGTCTGTTGCGCAGTATGGGGTCGCGCGTTGTCGTGAAGGAGCAGTGGGGACGACCGATTGACCAAAGCTGGTTGCAGATGTGCAAGCTTCTCCATCATTGTCTCCAGTTCTTCACATTACACATCTGCATTAATGCTCATGCCGTTTTGTAAAAACCTGTGGTGAATCACACCCGTACTAGACCACCAAACAGTGACCATCACCTTTTAAGGGGTCATTTTTGGTTTAGGGCATTGCTTTGGTGCTGAACCAGGGTCTCACCAACTTACTGAGCGCATTCGATTGTCGAACAGAATCCATTTTTCGTCGCACGTAACAATTAGTTTCAAAATTCCTTCAATTCTTTGCCTGTTGAGCAGCGCAAGGCAGGTCTCGACGCGTACGTTGCGCTAGCGATCGTTAAGGTCGTGGGGCACCCATCTATCAAGCTTTTTTACCTTGCCAATTTGTCGCAAATGGATCAATATTAATTTGATGCTTACATCAAAAGCTGCTGCTAGCTCAGCTGTAGATTGAGTTTCGTCAGCTTCCACAATCGCCTTTAATTCATTATTGTTAACCAAAGTCTCCGGACGACCACGAGCTTCATTTTTCAAGTCAAAATTTCCAGAACGGAACCGGGAAAACCAATAACGGGTTGTGCGATCGTTTGTACAGTTCTCTCCGTAAACTTTTTTGATGTTACGGGCCGTTTGTGTCACGTTGGTGCCACGACGGAGCTCATATTCCATAATTACACGAATTTTTAAAGTATCCATTATGACGAAAAATGTTCAAATGTAATGAAAATACAACGCTAATCAAAAAACAAAAGACTGAGTTTGTAAATAGAATGTCATGGTTTTAAAACAAAATTAATTTGAATTTAGAATACAGAGCCGCCGAGAGAGCAGAATAAGTGTGTTTGTTGGTTTGTCCTTCAATCACTCTGCAACAGAGCTATGGATCGACGTGATTTTTTGCCTGGGTATAGCTTAGGATCTAGAGAGAGAGAACTATTGCAATATCCCTATACCCAGGCAAAAAATCATGTCGATCCATAGCTCTGTTGCAGAGTGATTGAAGGACAAACCAACAAACACACTTTCGCATTTATAATATTATAGTATGATGATATTATCTCTCACACACTTAAACAAGTGAATCATGTTCTAGCGCTCATACATATGGGGACGCATAATGTGTGTCTGGGGGGATGTTTGACCCTTCCAATAGGTCTGGCAGCTTACAGATAATATCGCAGAGTATCATGTATAAAAATCAGAACTGAGAATATAAGTTAACTTAAATTATATATTTTTTTGGGAGCTTCAAAGCGTCTGGCTAAAGTAACCGCCGGCGGTAAGCGTCCGGCAGTATTAATTTATTAATTTTTACAATATTCTTTAAAACATATATGAAAATCAGCCCTGAGAATTTAAGATAAGTTATTCTAGTTTTTACCTAACTTTAGCACCTGGTATCTGGAAATTGGCCGTCGGCACAATCTAGCTGGTACGCATATACTGAAAGGACATTCGAACAGTACTCTATCGTACACAAATAATTGCTGAGAAAATAACTTAGGTCTGGCGGCACTGGGATCTTGGACCATCAAATTAAAATATGAAATAATTATATACAGCTAAATCTAAATATCAACTAAATATATAAAAACTACTTAAGTAACTAAATAATTATAAAACAATAATTTAAAAAACTTACTAAGTAGGTACAAGTACAAAATACAAGTACAACTTAAAAAACTACTTAAGGTGGAATACACGGGTCTGCCCGCGAAATTCAAATTTATAATTTGGTTTTTCGCAATTTGTAAACTTAATACGACAAAGTAGGTTTATGGCCTTCTAATTGCGCCAATGGAATTATCATCTTCACAGGTTTACATAAAAATTTTTACTTGAAAGTGACCAGTTTAAGAAATGAATCAAAATACTGAGTTGGATGTGAGTTACTTACAAATTAGTCGATATTTTGATTAATTTCTTAAACTGGACACTTTCAAGTAAAGATTTTTATATAAACCTGTGATGATGATACTGCCATTGTCGCAATTAGAATGCCATAAGCCTACTTTGTCGTATTAGTTTACAAATTGCGAAAAACCAAATTAAATTTGAATTTCGCGGGCAGACCCGTGTCTTCCACCTTAACTTAAAATCTGAATAAGTAGGTCAAACTATGGCTCTTCTGTGAATCATGTAACTTGTTTTAAAAGGGTGTTGTGTGGCGCCATATTGGAAAAAATTCCACGTTTATCTTTTTTTGTTGCTTTTTTATAACGTATTTTTAATGGAATCGTTCAATTTTTGACCACGATCGCACTTATAGGTGACGTAAACTACTCGACGTATAATATTAAGTGGCACTCGGGGAATAATATTAAGTGGCACTCGGGGACTGCCGCGGTAAAGCTATTGCATAGCATTTTTTATCAACTTATTATGCAATTATAATATTTATGTAATATTTTTTTTTGCATAGTAAAAATTATGCAAAAAAATAATTAAAAACAACCAAGAAAAGCGCACTGCCACTACTTCGCGAGTGAGATTCGAACCTGCGACATCATACACCATTCGGTAAAGGAAGCGACCGCTCGCCCACTGCGCCGAACAGAGCTACTTGTGAACTTCTAAAATGTTGAACGCTTACTGAAAGACGGTGTTAAGTTTATTTTCGTTACGGAATTTCTTGATTCGGTCGCCGCGCTCAAACTGTTTGTCCTAGTTCAAAGCCCGCGATAAAAGCTATGCAATAGCTTAATATTACAATTTTATTTATATACATATATGCAGTAGTGTTGCCCTAAGAAATTAAATATCACATGCTTTAACGGTGAAGGAAAACATCGTGAGGAAACCTGCACACCTGAGAGTTCTCTATAATGTTCTCGAAGGTGTGTGAAGTCTGCCAATTCGCATTGGGCCAGCGTGGTGGACTATGGCCTATAACCCTTCTCTGAGAGGAGACCTACGCTCAGGAGTGAGCCGTTGATGGGTTGATGATGATGATGAGTGTTGCCCATATGCAAGACCAAGACGAGACTTGGACGAGAGCCAGTCTTGTTCTTGTTTTGGTCTCTGTCTTGCAGCAAGACTCTGGAAAGTCTCGCGAGACCTATTAGCCTATTGCTATTTATTTAATACTTTAGTCACGAAACTGAAGTGGAAATGGGCGGGGCACATAGTTCGAAGAGCTGATGGTTGTTGGGGTCCCAAGGTGGTGGAATGGCGACACCGCACCGGTATAAGACCCCCCACTAGGTGGACCGACGACATCAAACGAGTCGCAGGGAGCCGCTGGATTCAGGCGGCGCAAGACCGAAGCCTGTAAAGGTCCATGCAGGAGACCTATGTCCAGCAGTGGACATCTAAAGGTTGATAATGATGATGATGATGAAATACTTTAGTTTAAATCTTGAAACAGCGTAACAGAATATATACATTTTGAGTTTATATTGACATAGACATATTAAAGTCCAATGAAATTGGTTTGTCCTTCAATCACGCAGCAACGTAGCTACGGATCGACGTGATGTTTGCATACGTATAGTTGAGGTCTTGGAAAGTGACATTAAAGTAGACTCGAGGAAATACAGTGGGTTTCCGTGGAATTTTCAAATACCCATTTCAACGCGGATGAAGTCGCGGGCATCAGCTAGTCGAAGAATAAAAATTGGCACAAAAACATTAACGTGCGGTGAAGCGTCGTGATAATAAATTTAGTATATTATTTTTTATTTACCACCGTAAGAAGACACAAGGCAGGGAGGAGCAAAAAACCTCTTTCGGCAATACCCAAAGTTAAATAATTTAATATAAAAAAATTCTTATTAAAAAAACCAACTTGAAACACCCGCGCCACTACAAAGTATATAAATTATTGTTGATTTTTCAAAAACCGCTCGTAGATTAAATTTAAATGGGACCACCTGGGAAGTTTGCCATTTCAAACAAAAAAAAAGAATTTTCCAATCGGTTCTTCGAGTAATCGGTGAACATACATAAAAAAAAGATTCCAACGAATTGAGAACCTCCTCCTTTTTTGAAGTCGGTTAAAAAGGAAAGCGAATCTGATATCCCTGTGACCCAATGAAACATTGGTCACATTGATCACGCCAAAATAAATGCTATGAGCTTTAATATAAGTGCTATATTTCTTTATACATAACTAGCCAAATAAATGCTATGCACTTTATTAACCGACTTCAAAAAAGGAGGAGGTTCTCAATTCGTCGGATTTTTTTTATATATGCTCACCGATACTCGAAGACGTGTGGACCGATTTGAAAAATTCTTTCTTTGTTTCAAAGGGCATACTTTCCAGGTGGTCCCATAATTAAAAATTTTATCGAAATCCGTCGAGCGGTTTTTAAAATATCAACAATAAATTAAATACTTTGTATAGTGCGTGTGTATTGTAAAGTAAGTAGGTAGGTAAAGCGGGAGTTTGAAGTTTGAAGTCGGTTGTTTAAAAAGAATTTTGTATATTAAACTAGCTGATGCCCGCGACTTGGTCCGCGTGGATTTAGTTTTTGAACTCCATTGGGAACTCTTTGGTTTTCTGGGATAAAAAGTAGCCTTAGATGTCACCCTCCTCCAGGTCCTCAACTATACCCATGCAAAAAATCAAGTCGATCCGTATCTGTTTTAAAGGACAAACCAACAAACCACTTTCGCATTTATAATATTAGTATGATAGTATGATTACTGATTTTATTTTATTATAAGACATAATATATTTCTGAACGAACAAACAATGACCCGACCCGAGTGGAACCGAGTCTACCGTACCGAAGCTAAGAGACGAACGTCAATTGTTTGACAGGAAAGTAGGTAGAACACTTTATTTATGGGAAAATGAAATTGTTGTTTTTACTATCTTCCTCGCAATTTTTCCATATTTTCTCACCGTTTAAACCTTCCCTGGACTACGACAAACATTTCAAAACAAAAATCAGCTAAATCGGCCCAGCCGTTCTCGAGTTTTAGCGAGACTAACGAACAGCAATTGATTTTTATATAAATAGATTATTACAAGTAGTTCTTTGAAGTTTGATAAATCAAAATCGGCTACGCATTTTGCGACTGTCAGGCGGTCTATTCACGTTAGTAAATACTACGTCTATGGTCGTGATTAATGTTTTTATTTAATTTTATTGATATTTTTTATTTGAAGCAAGGGTCAAGGGTGCTTGGTCCGAAGTTTTTTGATTCCTGTTTAAAGTTAGGTTGTAAATCTAACATAAGTACGCATATTCGATGGAGTGGAAAATATGCCACTAGATTTTGCCCGCGGCTTCAAAGGTGTTGTCCAAAATTCGTTTTTTAAATTTGAAATCTAATGAACTAGGATGATTTTAATTTAGTTGGATAGAGATCCAAAATGCATCTATCAAAATAATTTACAGATTTTTTTAAAGCCTCCGAAAATAAGAAAAATATTTTTTGTTTTGACTCCATATTCCTAGTTCCGTGTTTGACTATTTAGCGACCTTTGCTTGTGATTACACACCAGTTTAAAAAAAACTTGAAAATATCATTTGTCTATGTAAGTTGTCAATGTCAGGTGATTGTCAGGAATTGCAGGAATTTCAATTTCGACAATTTTCGTATAGTATCGAATGTCGATTAATTTAGATGGTAAAGCCCTTAGTCGTAATTCCTAGTTCCATGGTAAAGCCAAAAAAGACAAGATTACCTATTTCCTAGTGCCATGGTTCAAAATGACATTTAGGTTGACGTAGAGGACATTTTAACTGTTGTATAATATTATTTTTTGACATTTATTTAATTTTTTTTACATATAATAATAACATTCCTATATTTGTACACCACAATTTGGTAGGATATGCGCATTCTAAATTGTATACTATAACATCTTGACTGTACCATATTCACAAATAAATAAATAAATAAATAAATAAATAAAAATAAAATAAAAAAAGGTGACAGTAACAGGTGCCAGATTTGATAGATCAATAGATTAGAAAAAGTTTTTAGTGTTGTCATCCATCAAAAAATTAATTTAAAAAAAAACCGAGGATTCTAAAATTATCATTTTTATGGCGTTTAATTTTATTTATTTTTCTCTTTCACGTGATGGCAGTTTGGTTCAAGTTCATGGACACTCGGAATAAAAAACCACCCTTCATACTGAACTGGGACATGTCTTTTCACATTGATTCAAAAGCTCGATCACGTGCAAACCACGCGCAATACGCCTCATGGACATGCGCTAAAAGTTATATAAGTACATCTCAAAAAGGTCACTTTTACGAGATGGAAAAAGTATTTCTGAATCTTTTGCTGGTGCCATGAAACTCAAGTTTATGTTAGGTCACGATCACAATAATTATAGTTTTTATAACATAAAATTAAATTGAGTTGATTCAGAAATAATTATTTTCCCATCTAGTGAAAAGTGACCGTTATTGAGTTGCAGGACTTGCAATATTGTTCGTTGGTTTTAAATCCTTCAATGTCGTATGAACGGATCGAATTTATTTTTTGCTAATTCATTAATCGTAAACCATTAAAATTATGTTAATATCAATTTACAAAAGAACTTATTTATATTACACTAGGTGTTGCCCGCGGCTTCGCTCGCATTAAGTTCGATTTTTCCAACCCCTACTTTACGCCTTAGGGGTTGGATTTTCAAAAATCTTCTTTCGAATACGATCAATGGAATATAACTTTTAGACAATTGGTATCCTGATTTTAAAACTGTTGGATGATGTTCGCAAGTATCACTATTTCGTAAAAATATCATATTTCAGCAGCAACAAAAAGTTTTTGGTAGATAAAATTGCCATTTCTATTTTAAGTTTTAAAATTCACGCAAAAACGATCGACGGTGTCAAAGCGTCGTCCGTGACGTCATCTCTACATTTTTCATAGTAAAAGTTTGTCAAAATTTGAACATAGATAATATGTGACGTATCGCTCTGATTGGTGTTTATTCCAATACTAGCTGATGCCCGCGACGTCGTCCGCGTGGATTTAGTTTTTAAAATCCCTCGGGAACTCTTTGATTTTCCGGGATAAAAAGTGGCCTATGTCACTCTCCAGGTCTTCAACTATACCCATGCAAAAAATCACGTCGATCGCGATCCCTAGCTCTATTGCGGCGTGATTGAAGGACAAACCAACAAACACGCTTTCGCATTATCAGTATGAAGTATGATGATGACGGATTGCTATATTTCATAATTTACTTTTGTTATAAGTATCAAAATAAATATCAATTTCGCTCAAAATACAAAATTAAATACGTTCTTTATAATCCATGAATCGTATTTCATTAGATAAATTGTACTTGGTTACAGTCAAGTGTCATCTCTACAAAGTCAGAGATGGAATGCAATGGTTCCCCGAAAAAGAACCATCTCACCCACTAAGTAGGCTACGTCGTATGCTAATGTGCTACCCATGTAATTATAAATATGTTGACCTATGTCTGGGTAAAGCACACAAAAACTGTGAAGCTTACAAAAAACCAACCAAATTATCATAAAGCAATAAATTCTTACTAATATAAATTATATATGCGAAAGTGTAAAGTGTTGGTTTGCTGGTTTTTTGGTTTGCTTGTTTGTTGGTTTGTTGGTTTGTCCTTCTATCACGCCGCAACAGGGCTACGGATCGACGTGATTTTTTGCATGGGTATAGTTGAGGACCTGGAGAGTGACATAGGCTACTTTTTATCCCGGAAAATCAAAGAGTTCCTGAGGGATTTCAAAAACTAAATCCAAGCGGACGAAGTCGCGGGCATCAGCTAAGTAATTCATAAAATAATAATCGGAGAACTGCAGCTTTGGTGATTTATTTGTAATAATTGAGAGATTTTATTATTTAAATACTTCTATTTATAATAATGAACAGCTAAATATCAAATTACATCAAACTGTCATACTAATATAAAATATTATAAATGCGAAAGTGTGTTTGATCGTTGGTTTGTCCTTCTATCACGCCGCAACAGAGCTACGGATCGACGTGATTTTTCGCATGGATATAGTTGAGAACATAGGCTACTTTTATCCCGGAAAATCAATGAGTTCCCGAGGGATTTTAAAATAAAATCTATTAAGTATATGATAAGCAGTGATAGCCTAGTGGTTAGAACTGTGGTCTCCTATTCGGGGGGTTGCAGGTTCGATCCCGGGTACGCACCTCTGACTTTTCGGAGTCAAGTGCGTTTAAGCAATTAAATATCACTTGCTTCAACGGTGAAGGAAAACGTCGCGAGGAAATCTGCACATCTGAGAGTTCTTTATAATGTTCTCGAAGGTGTGTGAAGTCCGCCAATTCGCATTGGGCCAGCGTGGTGGACTATGGCCTATAACCCTTCTCTGAGAGGAGACCTGCGCTCAGTAGCGAGCCGTTGATGGGTTGCTGATGATGATGATGATGTATAAATCTAAAACCTCATCGACGTCACTGCAGCATAGTAACCTAGGTGCTGGCAGCATTGCCCCTTTAGATGGTCGTGATTAATGTTTTTATTTTTTATTGATATATTTAATCTGATGCAAGGGTCAAGGGTACTTGGTTCGAAGTTTTTTGTTTCCTGTTTAAAGCTAGGTTGTAAATCTAACATAAGTACGCATATTCGATGGAGTGAAAAATATGCTACTAGCAGTTGCCCGCGGCTTCAACACATTGATTCGCAGAACGCGTCATATGGACGTGTTCTAAAAGTTATTAAATTCAAAAAGGTCTCATTTCGCAAGATGGAAAAAATCGGCCAAGTGCGAGTGGGGCCTCGCTCTTTTAGGGTTCCGTACATATGACCAGATCATTCTTTTAAAACTAGATACATATTTAGGTATCTAAGATATCTAAATATGTATCTAGGTTTAAAAAAATATACTTGACGGCGCGTCTATAACCAGAGGGTACTGGCAGGCCCTCTAGCGGAGCGTTGCGTAGATGGTAGCGAGGCAGCCATTAGAAAACAATCTCTTGGCAACTGGCGCACCACGACGGCGACGAAGCGCTGGTTTAAATATCCTGATCTAAGAAATTACTGCTCAAATTGGATTATTTAACTGTCGGAAGAATTATCATATTGTGATTGACTGATTTGTTTAATTGAAGATTATAATTTTGTGTTCAAAGGAGAGCCTTAATACCCCATGATATAGGCCATCCTGGCGCCAACATACATAATATGTATACCAAAATTTCAAACTCCTAAGTAGTTTAGTTTTTGAGATAGACGCCCTAACAAAAGTGGTCTAAAACCGACAACTTTGACGGCCCCCCATTTCTTCATTTTTGTAGCTAAAAAATAAAAAAATATAAATTTGAACTCCACATAATGAGCTATAGACAGTGACACCCCACATGCCAGGGTAAAAAAATAAAATTTTATTTCGACTCCTTTTCCATGTATGAGAGCCCCCTTTATTTTTTAATTTAATATAATTTTTATTATTTGTTGCTATAGCGCCAATAGAAATACATAATATGTGAAAATGTCAACTGTCTATCTATTACGGTTTACGAGATACAGCCCGCTGACAGACGGACGGACAGCGGAGGCTTAGTAATAGAGTCCCGTTGGCACCCTTTGGGTACGGAACCCTGAAAAGTATTTCTGAATCTTTTGTTGGTAAGTCATGAAACTCAAATTTATGTTGGGTCACGTTTTTACGCAATATATTTTTTAAGACATAAAATTAAATTGAGTTTCATAACTTTTTTACGAAAAAAAATCGGCCAAGTGCGAGTCGGGCCTCGCTCTTTTAGGGTTCCGTTAAAAAAGTTAAATTAAAAAATTTCCATCTACCCACCTACCCATTTTAATTTAATTTAATTTTTATTATTTGTTGTTATAGCGGCAATAGAAATACATAATATGTGAAAATTTCATCTGTCTATCTATTACGGTTTACGAGATACAGCCCGCTGACAGACGGACGGACGGACGGACGGACGGACGGACGGACGGACGGACAGCGTAGGCTTAGTAATAGGGTCCCGTTGGTACCCTTTGGGTACGGAACCCTAAAAAAAGATTCAGAATCGAGTTGTATGACTTTTATAATATTGAGTTCGATTTGTCCGTTGGTGTAACCTTCAACGTTCAACCGCATCAAAGGATCGAATCGATTTTTTGCTAATCAAATTCATTCATGTAAACCATATCATCATTAATATATTATGTTAAATAATTAATTTACAAAAGAAAATTATTTATTTCACACTAGTTATAATTCCCGCGACTTCGTCCGCGTGGATTTAGTTTTTAAAATCCCGCGGTAAAGCTTTGATTTTCCGGGATAAAATCCTGTCACTCTTCAACTATGCCCATGACAAACCAACAGACAAACACACCTACGCATTTATATTAGTATAATTACAAAGAAATAAATTAATAAATTGTCAATTTTACTATAGTATGATTCACTTCTCTACACCAAATAAACAAAACTATCAAACAAACAAGAAATAAAAACTGGCCAAGTGCGAGTCGGACGAAGGGTTCCGCACACGAAGGGTTCTGTACCAGCGTGCAAGAAGCTATTAATGAAATCGAGCAAAACCCAAAGTTTATTTTTTTGGAGCTCTTTATAATTTTTATAACTTTATTTTTTAGGGTTCCGTACCCAAAGGGTACTAACGGGACCCTATTACTAAGCCTACGCTGTCCGTCCGTCCGTCCGTCTGTCAGCGGGCTGTATCTCGTAAACCGTAATAGATAGACAGATGAAATTTTCACATATTATGTATTTCTATTGCCGCTATAACAACAAATAATAAAAATTAAATTAAATTAAAAATAAAGGGGGATGGAAAAGGAGTGGAAATAAAATTTTATTTTTTTACCCTGGTCTGTGGGTTTTACCATTGTCTAGAGCTCATTAAGTGGAGTTCAAATATTTAATTTTTTATTTTTTAGCTACAAAAATGAAAAAATAGGGGGCCGTCAAATTTGTCGGTTTTAGACCAATTTTCTTAGGGGGTCTATCTCAAAAACTAAACTAGTTAGGAATTTGAAATTTTGGTTTATTATGTATTATATAGTGAATTTAAACAATAAATACTGAAAACACCGATTTATAATGCGGTTTGTAAATTGTGACGAAAACAAACGAGCATTTTTCTCCACATAATTTAACTAAGATATCTAAATATGTATCTAGTTTAAAAAAAAAATATTTGGTCATATGTACGGAACCCTAAAAGAGCGAGGCTCAACTCGCCCTTGGCCGATTTTTTAGTATCTGTTGTATCTAATAGCGGAAAATTTCAAATGTCTACCTATAACGGTTCATGAGATACAGCCGGCTGACAGACGGACGGACGGACAGACAACGGAGGTTTAGTAATAAGGTCCCTTTGCTATCCTTTGGGTACGGAACCCTAAAAACTACTAAACAAGATTTTTTTTTAAACTATAATCCGACTACAGAACATTGGATATAAATATAAAAGGACTAGATAATGCCTGCGGACCGCGACTTCGTCCGCTTGGATTAAGGTTTTGACGTGATAACGTCTTATAAATCAAAGAAAGAATAGAAAAAGTGTCACGTTCCGCCTGAGCCTGCACGTGCAAGCGAGAGCGCGGAACAAGCGCTAGAGAGGCACTATCGGCCCAAGCGTTGGCTTGTGACCAGAGAAAATTGTAATTTTCAATTAATTCCTTCTTTGTATTATACAAAATAATGATAATTCAGTGATAATAATTCAATTCATAGAAGTATGCAATTTTTCATCAATGTTTATGACGTTATCACGTAAAACTATCGTCCGTAAATCAACTTTACAGACAACCAATTTTTTTTTTTTAATATCCGCGGAAACTCTAATTATTAATAAATAATCGGAAATCGGAAATAATTTTCCGAGATAAATAGTAGCCTATGTGTTAATCCTGCGTATGAGCTATCTCCAATCCAAATTTCAGCCAAATCGGTTCATTCGTTGTGGCGTGAAAGAGTAACAAACATCCAACAATCCAAACATCCATCCATACATCCTCACAAACTTTCGCATTTATAATATTAGTAGGATTTACGAATATAGATAGTTTTCAATTTAGGAATTCTCGTTTAGGAAATAATAAATTAAACAAACATACATTAACATCCTTTATTGATATTATGTAAATATTATGCATTTGAATTTATATAAAAGATCTTGTTTTGCCGACATAGAGATTTAACGTTATATTAGAGGTACAACTGCGGGATATAATATATTTTTCATCATACCTTTATTCGAAAAACAAATATTGGCTTCAGAGGATAGCGGGAGCAAAATTTAATTTTATCCCCATGGGAGCAAAATTTAATTTAACCCCATGGGACTTTTCTCTCTCTGATTGGTCCGCGTTCATGCGTATGTGTATTGGTACTGCGTTCGTTGCAGAAACCTGTCGATCGCTCATTCCGTTGGAAATTCAAAAAATGTTTGAGAAGCTGTTGTCTTCGATAAGTCACGTGATCAATTTGTCGATCGGATATATACGCCCATAAATATAAATTCATGTTTAATTATTTCATAATTAATTATTTGTGTTTTATTTAAACTTTCAATTTACGAATAGGTACCTAATGTCTATACATAGTAGGTTGATACTCCTGGCTTTTTCTCATAGGTAATGATGAAAAATAGTGTGTGTCATTCGGGGCCAAAATATTTTGTTTGTTTGTGTACTTTAGAATCCTTCTCTTCGCTCTGAATTCAAAATAACGCCCTCGGGGGGAACAATAAATTTCTCTGGCCCCATATAACACAAATAACTATTAGTCGTGAAACAACGTTGGAAAGGACGACTTTTTACACCATACTGTAATGAGTTGTAATGAATTGAATTAAATTAAACAATTCCTTTTGTGTGGAGTGGGAAAAAGGGGATCCAAGAGCTATGGCAGCTCCCTTGGCCAAAGGATTAGTTTAGCCATCCAAAGGGGCAATGCTGCCAGCATCCTGGGTACTGTGCCACACTGCGATGAATTCCGTGGACGTCAACGACGTAAAACACGAAATAAATTGTGTACGAACAAAATCAATATGGCGGATTCCGTAGCAGGTTAGTTTTTAAACGTAATATGTATTTATTTCTTTTTGGAGTTTACTCCTTAAGAATCGATTTTCATATATAAGGCGCCCGGTATGAGAAAAATTCGAGGAGTAAAATCTACTTATGAATGACCTCGTTACGTTTTTCACAACGATGCAAATTTCTACCCTAACGTTGAGTAAATAAGGTTGGTTTTCGCTTGAGTTGTGTCTATAGTCCGAATGCGAAAGAGCTTTCGCTTCGGGAAGCCGAGCGCGTACCGATCGGGTCCGAGCGGCGCCGAGACGCAGCGAGCGCCGCGAATGCATTACGACCGATGTTTAGACAATCGTATTTAAGGAGTAAACTCCAGTCGTGCGTCGGAGCTGACACACACACTTTTCTCAGGTCTCCTCTCAGAGAAGGGTTATAGGCCATAGTCCACCACGCTAACCCAATGCGAATTGGCGGACTTCACACACCTTCGAAAACATTATGAAGAACTCTCAGATGTGCAGGTTTCCTCACGATGTTTTCCTTCACCGTTGAAGCAAGTCATATTTAAATGCTTAAACGCACTTGACTCCGAAAAGTCAGAGGTGCGTACCCGGGCTCGAACCTGCGACCCCGCAAATAGGAGACCACAGTCCTATAGTCGCATTTATAATATTAGTCAATTAATTGTCAATTAATAAATGATTTCAAATTAATTAAGTGATATTGACGTGATAACGTCTTATAAATCGATGAACACCGGCTGCACGTACAAAAAAGAGTCACGTTCCGCCTGAGCCTGCGCGTGCAAGCGAGAGCGCGGAACAAGCGATAGAGAGGCACGATCGGTCCAAGCGTTGACTTGAGAGAGCACCCGCCGCCACCAACCAGTCATCTTCAATGTTTCTTTATGACGTTATCACGTAAAACTATCGTCCGTAAACCGACTTTACAGACAAACATTTTTAAGCTATTGCATAGCTTTTATCGCCGGGTTTGAACTAGGACAAACAGTTTGAGTGTGGCGACCGAATGAAGAATTCCGTAACGAAAATAAACCTAACACCGTCGTTCAGTAAGCGTTCAACATTTTAGAGGTTCACAAGTAGCTCTGTTTGGCGCAGTGGGCGTGCGGCCGCTTTCTTTACCGGATGGTGTATGATGATTGATGTCGCAGGTTCGAATCTCACTCGCAAAGTAGTGACAGTGCGCTTTTCTTGTTTGTTTTTTTTTTTAATTTTTTTTTTGCAAAATTTTTATTATGCAAAAAAAGATATTGCATAAATATTGTAATTGCATAAGTTGATAAGAAATGCTTTGCAATAGCTTTACCTCGGCAGTCCCCGAGTGCCACTTAATTTTTTTTTTATGTCTTATCTATTACTGAGACATATAATTCAAGTATCCTAGTCACCTGGACACATGTAAATAATATACAAAGTTAGTTAGTTTCGGTCAAAGATCGGTGCGGTGAGGTGTGGTTTGGTGTCATGACGCAAATATGGCGTAAGGTTGGTTATTATTATTATTTTCTGTAAACAAGTGTAAGCAAAAACAATTAATTGGTTTCAAATTAAACAAACATGGACTTATTATTGAACTACAGTACCCGGCGATATATATATTGCACATCGGCCTTTGGAATAAAACGCTATTCTATTCTATTCACAGTTCGACTGCATTTTTTTAATATGTTACGTTATGTGCTCGCCGATTGTGAAGAGATTTCAGTAATTACTACGTGAAATTCTGGCTAGCTTTCCTTGCAATAGAATAGAAATAGCGTTTTATTCCAAAGGCCGATGTGCAGTATATATCGCCGGGTACTGAATTGGTTTCAAATTAAACAAACATGGACTTATTATTGAACTACATGTTGCTCGCGACTTCGTCCGCGTGGATTAAGGTTTTTGATTCCCTCCGGAATTATTTAATTATCCGGGATGGAAAGTAGCCTATGTGTTAATCCTTGGTATGAGATATCTTTCTGAATGATGATGCTGAGATATCTTGATATATTATGATGAAGCAGTGATAACCTAGTGGTTACGACTGTGGTCTCGTCTGGTCGCAGGTTCGATCCCGGGTACGCACCTCTGACTTTTCGAAGTTAAGTGCGTTATAAAATTAAATATCACATGCTTTAACGGCGAAGGAAAACATCGTGAGGAAACCTGCACACTTGAGAGTTCTCCATAGTGCTCTCGAAGGTGTGTGAAGTCCGCCAATTCGCATTGGGCCAGCGTGGTGGACTATGGCCTATAACCCTTCTCTGAGAGGAGACCTGCGCTCAGTAGTGAGCCGATGATGGGTTGTTAATGATGAATGATGATGATGAGATATCTTCATTCTACAGCCAAATCGGTTCATTCGTTAAGGCGTGAAAGAGTAACAAACATCTATCCAGCCATCCATCCATCCATACATCTATCGTCACAATCACAAATCGCATTTATAAAATGAGTAGGATAAGGCGCGCTTGCAAAAACGCTGAGTTATCCTTTTAGCCCAGAGTTAGCAGCTAACTCTGGGTTAAAAGGACAGATTTCGTATAAAACTTCTGTCAAAATTACAAATTTATTCCTGGGTTATCTAGCCCGGCGTCTCTGTAAGCGGGCCTTTAGGATATTACTTGGCATAGTACCCAAGATGCATCCAAAGGGGCCTTTGGATGGGCAAAGTCATACTTTGCCTGAGGTAGCTACCAGCTCTTGGAATAGAATAGTAATAGAATAGAAATATTTTTTATTCAATTAAACTTTTTTTACAAGTGCTTTTGAATCGTCGATGCCACTGGTTCGGAATGCCGTTCCTGCCGAGAAGAACCAGCAAGAAACTCGGCGGTTGCTCTTTTCAAAACAAGTTTACAATACAATAAATACTATACGCTATGTATGCAGTGTTTCCACAATGAGGGGAAGTTCCACAAAAGCATACCTACTTACAATTCAATACATGTTAAGACAGGCAGACAGAAAGCAGCCCCATTCCCGCCGGTGGCTCCCATTCACGAGCATGACGCATGACCCAGCCGTTGCTTTGCTCAACCATATTTGAGGATCCCCGGTAGACTAGATGAACTTCTTTAAAAACTCTTCAAAACGAGCTCGAGCCCCACGGCCCCAGGGTCTCCACCCCAAAAGGCACAAATATGAAACTACCCTCAAAGTGTTTACACTTGCGCCTTTTTGCCTGTTCTGCGCCAGTAGCCGCTGAGCCCGCCGCGAAGGAGGACGCCTGTAAGTGGCACGCAGTTAGCATCCCAAAGGTGAACATCCAACCTTCACAGATGGCATCCCAAACAAGTGTAAATTATTAAAAAAAACTAGTTTTACCCGCGGCTTCACTCACGTTAAGTTCGATTATTCAAACCCCTATTATACGTTAGGTGCGCCTGCAGAAACGTTTTAACCCAGAGTTAGCAGCTAACTCTGGGTTAAAAAGACAAATTTGACAGATCTCGTATAAAGCTTCTGTCAAAATTACAAATTTATCCGGCGTCTCTGCAAGCCTAAGGAGTTTAATTTTCAAAACTCCTTTCTTACCGATGCTTACGTCTCAATAGCTATCTGTATGCCAAATTTCGGCAGTGGTTTGAGCTGTGCGTTGATAGATAAGTCAGTCAGTAAGTCCCCTTTTCCTTTTATATATTTAAATAAATATATTTAAATATATAAAACCCAACTGCATAACATTTAATATGTTATGTTATATGTATTAACTCAAAAGGTGCCCGGACCTGTTGTGACTCGAATTTGTGAAATATTTAATATACCGTTACCTTGTTAAGTTGTTTTGGCAGTTCATAAAGGACCGCATTGTGAAATGTGACCCGTTTTATGAAAAAAAAAAAAAGAATTTTGTAGAAACTTCCAACTGACTCTTAGACTGGGTTTCCACGGCGTGGTACGCACCCGCGCCCGCAGCGGTTGCGGTACCGCTAGTACTGCGCCCGCCGCGGGCGCAACAAACCGCGCCGTGGAAATTGAAACTTCATTTTCCATACAAATCTGCATTCTACGGAGGCCGCGGGCCCGCAACCGCTGCGGGCGCGGGTGCCGAACCGCGCTGTGGAAACCCAGTCTTACACCGCAAATTAAAAACCGCTATATTTAGTAAGTAGTACTAGTAGTTTTGGAGTCATGTGCGTAAGGTTGAAGACACGGTCTGCCCGCGAAATTCAAATTTAATTTGGGTTTTCGCAATTTGTTGGACATGAGCTACTCACAAATTAGTCGATATTTTGATTAATTTCTTAAACTGTTCACTTTCAAGTAAAGATTTTTATTTAAACCTGTGAAAATTCCACTGGCGCAATTAGAAGGCCATAAGCCTACTTTGTCGTATTAGTTTACAAATTGCGAAAAACTAAATTAAATTTGAATTTCGCTGGCAGACCCGTTTCTTCCACCTTTTAAATATTACTTAATAATTATAAATAAGCAATTAAATATTACTTGTTTCAACGGTGAAGGAAACCTGCACACCTGAGAGTTCTCTATAATGTTCTCAAAGGTGTGTGAAGTCCGCCAATTCACATTGGGCCAGCGTGATGGACTATGGCCTATAACCCTTCTCTGAGAGGAGACCTGCGCTCAGTAGTGAGCGCTCAGTTGCTAAAGATGATGAAACCTTGTAAACCACTGAATAGACGTCCACTGCTGGACAAAAGTCTTCTCCGTGGATTCCACAAGCTTCGGTCGGTGCAAGCCAGGCTCAGGCGGAACGTGACACCTTTTTGTGCATGCAGCCGGTGTTCATCGATTTATAAGACGTTACCACGTCAAAAAACTTTTTATTTTTATTGCCGCAATTCCTAATTTGACGCGAGGGAAGTTACCCGTATGGGCCAGCTAATCTCTGACAAATGAAATGGTAAGCCTCAATCTTCTTCTTCTTCGTGACACTCTTGGCAGAGCGGTCGTGGTCATCGCGGAGTGGCGTCTTTAGCGGCAGATGTGATTCGCCTCACGAGCATTCGCCACTTCTCCCTGCTGGCCGACAGCCTGGTACACTCGAGCAATGGACCGCCCACAGCAGACTTCATTTGGTCGGTCCATCGCATGGGCGACCTTCCTCGCCCTCTGGTGCCCTCCACTTTGCCCTGCACGACAAGGCGCTCGATGGACTCACCCCCACGCCGGGAGACGTGTCCGAAGAACTTAAGTATGCGACTCTGTACTGTGGCCGAAAGGCGTTGTTTTATGCCGAGTTCTTGGAGAATGGAGACGTTGGTGCGAAACTCGGTCCACGACACTCCCAGCATTCGTCTGCAGCACCACATCTCCAGAGCATCGTGTCGTGTGATGCGAGTTGTTACGTTCCCTCAAATATGGTTGAGCGAAGCAATGGCTGGGTCATGCGTCATGCTCATGAACGGGTGCCACCGGCGGGAATGGGGCTACTTTATGTCTGCCCATCTTAAGATAGTAGATAAGTCGGTATGCATTTTTGGAACTTTCCTCATTGTGGAAACACTGCATATATAGCATAGTATTTACTGTATTGTAAATTTGTTTTGTTTTGAAAACAGCAACCGCCGAGTTTCTTGCTGGTTCTTCTCGGCAGGAAAGGCATTCCGAACCAGTGGTAGATTCATCGACTTTTCAAAAGCACTTGTAAAAGTTTATTTGAATAAAAAATATTTCTATTCTATTCGTCTCCAGCACCACATCTCCAGAGCATCAATTTTCTTTTTCTCGACTTGTCGCAAAGTCCACGTCTCATACAAAAATATGGGAAAAACAAGCGTTTGGAAGAGCATCAATAGCCCAGCGGTTAAAGGTGCGGACTGAAAACTGAAAGGTCGCAGGTTCGAATCCCACCCGTTGCACTATTGCCGTACCCACTCCTGGCACAAGCTTTCCGCTTATTTGGAGGGGAGAGGAGAATATTAGTCAAGTCCAACTTGGTTGATGACGTGACCCAACTCCCCCACTTGTTGGAGGAATGCGTAACTATTAGCCGGGCAGGAATCAGTTAATAGAATTTTTAAATCTGACCAGATTCCAAGTTGGCTTTTTTCACAGTTCGTTAAGTAACCCAATTTCTGACGGAGCTTGGAATTTGTTCAGATTATTCATAAGAAAGTGATTGTATTAAGTTTTTGTTCAGTTTGATTAGGGTATGATTAGGCTCACATACCTGCTTGGTAAAAGCCTAAAAAAAAAAAGAAAAAAAAAATTAAGTGGCACTCGGGGACTGCCGCGGTAAAGCTATTGCATAGCATTTTTTATTAACTTATGCAATTATAATATTTATGCAATATTTTTTTTGCAATAATAAAAATTATGTAAAAAAAATAATTAAAAAACAAACAAACAAGAAAAGCGCACTGTCACTACTTCGCGAGTGCGATTCGAACCTGCGACATCATACAACATACGGTAAAGAAAGCGGCCGCTCGCCCACTGCGCCAAACAGAGCTACTTGTGAACCTCTAAAATGTTGAACGCTTACTGAACGACGGTGTTAGGTTTATTTTCGTTACGGAATTTCTTGATTCGGTCGCCGCGCTCAAACTGTTTGTCCTAGTTCAAAGCCCGCGATAAAAGCTATGCACTGTGGCAATAGCTTATAACTATTTCTAATTTCACGCTAGGGAAGCTATGAGCCAGTTCATCTCTGACAACAGTAACTATATTTCTAATTTCACGCTAGGGAAGCTATGAGCCAGTTCATCTCTGACAACAGTAACTATATTTCTAATTTCACGCTAGGGAAGCTATGAGCCAGTTCATCTCTGACAACAGTAACTATATTTCTAATTTCACGCTAGGGAAGCTATGAGCCAGTTCATCTCTGACAACAGTAACTATATTTCTAATTTCACGCTAGGGAAGCTATGAGCCAGTTCATCTCTGACAACAGTAACTATATTTCTAATTTCACGCTAGGGAAGCTATGAGCCAGTTCATCTCTGACAACAGTAACTATATTTCTAATTTCACGCTAGGGAAGCTATGAGCCAGTTCATCTCTGACAACAGTAACTATATTTCTAATTTCACGCTAGGGAAGCTATGAGCCAGTTCATCTCTGACAACAGTAACTATATTTCTAATTTCACGCTAGGGAAGCTATGAGCCAGTTCATCTCTGACAACAGTAACTATATTTCTAATTTCACGCTAGGGAAGCTATGAGCCAGTTCATCTCTGACAACAGTAACTATATTTCTAATTTCACGCTAGGGAAGCTATGAGCCAGTTCATCTCTGACAACAGTAACTATATTTCTAATTTCACGCTAGGGAAGCTATGAGCCAGTTCATCTCTGACAACAGTAACTATATTTCTAATTTCACGCTAGGGAAGCTATGAGCCAGTTCATCTCTGACAACAGTAACTATATTTCTAATTTCACGCTAGGGAAGCTATGAGCCAGTTCATCTCTGACAACAGTAACTATATTTCTAATTTCACGCTAGGGAAGCTATGAGCCAGTTCATCTCTGACAACAGTAACTATATTTCTAATTTCACGCTAGGGAAGCTATGAGCCAGTTCATCTCTGACAACAGTAACTATATTTCTAATTTCACGCTAGGGAAGCTATGAGCCAGTTCATCTCTGACAACAGTAACTATATTTCTAATTTCACGCTAGGGAAGCTATGAGCCAGTTCATCTCTGACAACAGTAACTATATTTCTAATTTCACGCTAGGGAAGCTATGAGCCAGTTCATCTCTGACAACAGTAACTATATTTCTAATTTCACGCTAGGGAAGCTATGAGCCAGTTCATCTCTGACAACAGTAACTATATTTCTAATTTCACGCTAGGGAAGCTATGAGCCAGTTCATCTCTGACAACAGTAACTATATTTCTAATTTCACGCTAGGGAAGCTATGAGCCAGTTCATCTCTGACAACAGTAACTATATTTCTAATTTCACGCTAGGGAAGCTATGAGCCAGTTCATCTCTGACAACAGTAACTATATTTCTAATTTCACGCTAGGGAAGCTATGAGCCAGTTCATCTCTGACAACAGTAACTATATTTCTAATTTCACGCTAGGGAAGCTATGAGCCAGTTCATCTCTGACAACAGTAACTATATTTCTAATTTCACGCTAGGGAAGCTATGAGCCAGTTCATCTCTGACAACAGTAACTATATTTCTAATTTCACGCTAGGGAAGCTATGAGCCAGTTCATCTCTGACAACAGTAACTATATTTCTAATTTCACGCTAGGGAAGCTATGAGCCAGTTCATCTCTGACAACAGTAACTATATTTCTAATTTCACGCTAGGGAAGCTATGAGCCAGTTCATCTCTGACAACAGTAACTATATTTCTAATTTCACGCTAGGGAAGCTATGAGCCAGTTCATCTCTGACAACAGTAACTATATTTCTAATTTCACGCTAGGGAAGCTATGAGCCAGTTCATCTCTGACAACAGTAACTATATTTCTAATTTCACGCTAGGGAAGCTATGAGCCAGTTCATCTCTGACAACAGTAACTATATTTCTAATTTCACGCTAGGGAAGCTATGAGCCAGTTCATCTCTGACAACAGTAACTATATTTCTAATTTCACGCTAGGGAAGCTATGAGCCAGTTCATCTCTGACAACAGTAACTATATTTCTAATTTCACGCTAGGGAAGCTATGAGCCAGTTCATCTCTGACAACAGTAACTATATTTCTAATTTCACGCTAGGGAAGCTATGAGCCAGTTCATCTCTGACAACAGTAACTATATTTCTAATTTCACGCTAGGGAAGCTATGAGCCAGTTCATCTCTGACAACAGTAACTATATTTCTAATTTCACGCTAGGGAAGCTATGAGCCAGTTCATCTCTGACAACAGTAACTATATTTCTAATTTCACGCTAGGGAAGCTATGAGCCAGTTCATCTCTGACAACAGTAACTATATTTCTAATTTCACGCTAGGGAAGCTATGAGCCAGTTCATCTCTGACAACAGTAACTATATTTCTAATTTCACGCTAGGGAAGCTATGAGCCAGTTCATCTCTGACAACAGTAACTATATTTCTAATTTCACGCTAGGGAAGCTATGAGCCAGTTCATCTCTGACAACAGTAACTATATTTCTAATTTCACGCTAGGGAAGCTATGAGCCAGTTCATCTCTGACAACAGTAACTATATTTCTAATTTCACGCTAGGGAAGCTATGAGCCAGTTCATCTCTGACAACAGTAACTATATTTCTAATTTCACGCTAGGGAAGCTATGAGCCAGTTCATCTCTGACAACAGTAACTATATTTCTAATTTCACGCTAGGGAAGCTATGAGCCAGTTCATCTCTGACAACAGTAACTATATTTCCAGGTATTGGTGTTGGGCGGTATAAATGGTGTATCGTTCTCGAACGGCTTCGTGCTGGGCCAGATGGCGAGCATGGTGCAGTCGCTGCGGAGACGAGAGGAGGGCATCGACCTCAGCGACTCGCAGATATCCATCATAGGTGAGCACCTTTTTAACCGAATTCAAAAAAGGAGGAGGTAATTCGTCGGAATCTTTTTTTTAAACGTGATAATACGTCCTATAAATCGATGAACACCGGCTGCATGCACGAAAAAGTGTCAAGTTCTGCCTGAGCCTGTGCGTGCAAGCGAGAGCGCGGAACAAGCGATAGAGAGGCACGATCGGCCCAAGCGTTGGCTTGTGACTAGAGAAAATTGTAATTTTCAATTAACTCCTTCTTTGTATAATATAATATTAGACAAAATAACTAGTGGTTCGCCCCGAACTGAGACCTCGCGGTATCCCATAATTCCCATAAGGTAGTTTTAACTATATTATATTGTAATTAAAACGCGCCGAATCTGATGACGTCAATCGTCATCTGCTTTCGTGGATGGGATGCGTATGCCTACAGTATTTCACTAAAATTCAGCTGGTTCGCTGAACGGGTGTTACGTAGTATACGATTTCATAATAAAAAAAATTATAAACTGCTGTGACTGCGCGCTTGCGGCTTCTGCGGCGAGCATGTCTAGATGCGCGCTCATCTTTACATTCATAGACACAGTACCATCAGAGAGAGAGATCATACGGTAGTAAATAGGTGCTAACGTCTAATTATTGTAAATAGAAACGGATTTACTTTTGCAAAAACAACGTGATACTTTTATTGATAATAATTTGCTAATTGAATAACATAATTAGTAATAGACAAAATAAGAATAGCTGACGCAAAACTGTATTTACAATATTAAAGACAGCGCCATCTATTAACAGTATAGTGAAGTTTTGTTAAAAACATTGATGCCCATTAAAACTCAAATAATTTCGTTTCTTTATAATATTTATCTAATCTTAGTATTTGTTGTTCAAGAACAGAATATAACTCAAATTATGTCTAAGTTTCAAGTTTTAAAACAAAGTGGTTTTAGAGATCTAGCCTCGAATACAATCTCCACTTTGAAAGCCCCCCATTTCGTCAATTTTAAGAAAAAAAATTTTAAAAAAAATACTTTTGTACTCTGCTCCAAATTATCTTTAAAATGAGGTACTGCAACCCTATGAAATGCAAAAAAATATATTTTACATCGCATTCGCTTCTATGAGAGCCCCCCTGAAATAAAGATTTTTATAACTTTTTAAGCCATTTTCGGCTGGAGGCCATCGGTTTACATATCATATCTAAAATTGAAGTAATTACGTTCAGTAATTCAGAAGTTATAAGGCTCTGACAGACGGACGGACGGACGGACGGACAAGTGCAAATTCACTCAAGTAAACTCAGAGACCTTCGCTTCGCTCGGTCGATGATAATTCAGTGATAATAATTCAATTCAATTAATAAAAGTATGCAATTTTTCATCAATGTTAAGTTTCTTTATGACGTTATCACGTAAAACTATCGTCCGTAAACAGACTTTACAGACAACCAATTTTTTTTATGTATGTCCACCAATTACTCGAAGACGCCTGAACCGATTTGGTAAATTCTTTTTTTGTTTGAGAGGATATACTCCCCAGGTGGTCCCATATTTATCACAGTCTATTGTTAGTTTATCTATCATGTTATACCTATCTCTTTCACTTAGTTACATTTTTACCTATGAAATTATATTATTATGTATTTTGCAATTATTGTGTAATCTGTTTGGCCTTATTTTATAACTATTCTTAATTGTATACTAATTAGATGTAACGCTGTTGATTACTGTATAATATTAATAAATAAATAAATAAATAAATAAATAAATAAATTTACCGAAATCGGTCGAGCGGTTTTTAAAATATCAACAATAAATTATACACTTTGTATAGTGTGTATGTAATGTAATGTAGTAAAGCGGGAGTTTGAAGTCGATTGCGTTTTTTATATTAAATTATTTGAGGTTATAGTTCACTTCATCATCATGAGCAACCATTAACGTCTAACTACTGAACGCAGGTCAGAGAAGCGTAATAGGCAATATTTCACCACGCTGACCCAATGCGAATTGGCGGACTTCACACACCTTCGAGAACATTATGAAGAACTCTCAGGTGTGCAGGTTTCCTCACGATGTTTTCCTTCACCGTTGGAGCATGTGATATTAACTCTAAAAAGTCAGAGGTGCGTGCCCGGGATGGACCCTGCCCCAGTGGTATCGTTTAAGTGAACTATGATCTTTACACTAAATGCCGCACTCACAGACATTACAGGCTTAAGCCTGTGCATCAAATCAGTTTCTTACTCGTACCTACACCATAATAATATTTAAATTAGTCGGCATTCCTGTAGCGGACATATTACAAATGTACTTAATATAACTGGTACAACAGGCTTCGTACTTAGTGCAATGATTTATTTAAAATTCACTAGCTGATGCTCGCGACTTCATCCGCGTGGAGTTAGTTTTGACTCTTTGACTTTTCGGGACACAGAGTAGCCCGGGCGATCGTGCGGGCTGAGGTAGAGAGGGGAGCCGGCATGGTAAATAAGGTTGCAATTCGCGCGACCGCAGTCGCAGAGGCGTGCCTCAGCCTAGCCCGCACCCCGCTTCCCGCGAAATCACGAAATAATTTTTATTTCGTATCTAGAGTTACGAATTACGATGTTGATATCTAATTATTCACTATAATAACTATACTTTTTCTTACTTACTTGAATATAAGCATTGTTGGCTTTTGAATTCACAATAAGGTACATAGTTCTTGCAATTCACGAGGGCACGGTAGGTACGCCTAGATGGAATAACTTGTATAACAAGCCGGCGTGCCATACCTTGTCGAAAGCTTTCGCTACATCGAAGAAGAGGGCTCCTGTTGGAATGGCTCTCGTTTGGAAACCATTGAAGTTTTGGTATATGTGCTCCGTGAGGCGGTGCGCTTGATGAATACATGAGTGTCTGGTTCTAAAACTAAACTGCTCGTCGTTGAGGAGTTTCTTCTCCTCGACGATTCTCGCTAAAAACTAAAATAAACCTAACACTGTCGTTCAGTAAGCGTTCAACATTTTAGAGGTTCGCAAGTAGCTCTGCTTGGCGCAGTGGACGAGCGACAGCTTTCTTTAGATGTCGCAGGTTCGAATCTCACTCGCGAAGTAGTGACAGTGCGCTTTTCTTGTTTGTTTGTTTTTTAATTATTTTTTTGCATAATTTTTATCATGCAAAAAAAATACATAAATATCATAATTGCATAAGTTGACAACAAATGCTATGCAATAGCTTTTATCTACTCCAGCATCGAAAAGTTCCAATTTCGAATTTGACAGCTGAATCGAAATGAACCCTCTTTCGGTTTTGCTTCTCCTTTCGATGCAGCTCGTTGTATGGGAGCTGAATCGAAATGGTTATCTTCTTAAAATAGGATACCTAAAGCTAAGGCTCTGAGTTCTGGCACTTTTGTACCGTTCATACGACAGAGGCGCCACAGGCGGCTGGTGGCGGCTTACGGAGTTACTTTTTGTTACTTTATTGAGCCTACGGCGTATTTTGTTAATGATTTTATTTTCCTTGTAGTAGATAAAATCTTGTATGCAACTGTACGTAATTAGTCATTTTATTTCTCGTACTATCCTATTTTGATACTCGGCAAGCCTCGTATCAAAAAGCAGCACTCGAATTAAAATGACCCTCATTACGATGCAGTTGCATAAATAGCTATACCGCGGCAGTCCCCGAGTGCCACTTAATTGTTTTTTTTTAATTCCAGCGGGCTCGCTGATGGCTATCAACATAGCGGGCATGGGGCTGGTAGCAGTTATCTCAGATAAGATCGGCAGGAGGTGGTCTTTCATCATCTTCTCCCTACCCATGGCAGCGAATTACATCGCGCTATACTTCGCATGGGATATGCAAATGTTCATGCTGTCGAGACTTCTGGCAGGTGAGAGAGAAAAGAGAGTTATATCTTCCCACCAGCCCCCGATTGTCTAAAAGTTGCCTATCAAAATCTTAATTTTTTTTTATTATTAAAAAGAATATCAACCAAGTTGAACTTGACTAATATTCTCCTCTCCCCTCCAAATAAGCGGAAAGCTTGTGCTAGGAGTGGGTACGACAATAGTGCAACGGGTGGGATTCGAACCTGCGACCTTTCAGTTTTCAGTCCGCACCTTTAACCGTTGGGCTATTGAGGCTCATTACATGGCATTAGCGTCAAAGTAAAATAAACCATCTTCTTCTTCTTCTTTATCAATCTTTAGACGTCCACTGCTGGACATAGGTCTCCTGCATGGACCTCCACAGGCCTCGGTCTTGCGCCGCCTGAATCCAGCGGCTCCCTGCGACCCGTTTGATGTCGTCGGTCCACTTAGTGGGGGTCTGCCAACACTGCGCTTCCCGGTGCGGGGTCGCCACTCCAGCACCTTGGGACCCCAACGACCATCAGCTCTTCGAACTATGTGTTCAACAAATAAACCTTAGCAGCATTAAATTAGAGCTCAATTTAGTGTATGCATTCTCATACGTTCAAGTGTGTACGATACGCTCCATAACGCTCCATGTTAGAATCGGTTGTACTGAATTTGTGACTTTAAATCAATACAGTCAGGGAATATTTTACCTTGACGCTAATGCCATGAAATGAATAAGATTTTGATCGGCAACTTTTAAGCAATCGCACCTCTGATTGGCTGAAGAAAAATAGAGATCAACTGCGATAACATTGTGTGCCCCTCCAATATAACTATTAATGACTACTACCTGATACCCGCGACTTCGTCCGCGTACATACCGACACCGTCGTAGAATACTGTCGGATAAGAATATTATTGGCTTTTGTAAACAATTCTTAACACCACAGGAGAAGAAAAAAAAAGTGTGTGTCAGCTCCGACGCACCACTGGAGTTAACGCGCGACTCGGGTCCGAGCGCGCCCCGACCGACTTTCGCACGAAAACCAACCTTATTTACTCAACGTTAGGGTAGAAATTTGCATCGTTGTGAAAAACGTAACAAGGTCACGGCTTCCCTCGGAAAGCTCTTTCGCACGAAAACCTACCTTATTTACTCAACATTAGGGTAAAAATTTCAACGTTGTGAAAAACGTAACGAGGTCATTGATAAATTGATTTTACTGCTCGGATTTTTCTCATACCGGGCGCCTAAAATCGATTCTTAAGGAGTAAACTCCAATAAACTCCAAAAAATTTTTTTCTTAATTCAGTAGTTTTGGAGAAATTCAATCGGAAAAAGTCGTAATTGATATTATTATTATTATTATATATATTTAAAATTAAAACTAATATTCATAAATCCAAATGTCACGCAGCGCGATTTAGTACCCAAGTTGCTTGCAAGGTACATAGAGATTATATATTACTAGCTGATGCCCACGACTTCGTCTGCATGGATTTAGTTTTTAAAAATCCTGCGGGAACTCTTTCATTATCCGAGATAAAAAGTAGCTCTCCCGGTCTGAGGAACCACTACTACATCCATTACTATACCCATGCAAAAAAAACGCATCAATCCGTTGTTCTGTTGCGACGTGATTGAAGGACAAACCAACAAACAAACACACTTTCGCATTTATAATATCAGTAATGCTTTATTATAACACTTTTTATAATTGTCAATTTTCTTACCATACCTACTTAAGCAAAGTCAAAATTACGTTTAGCTGTCATTTACGTTTTGTTATTCCACTGTCATTTGCGTTTTGTTATTCCATGTCAGATGCGTTTTTGTTATAACTTATACCACGTTTTATAGTGACTTGACGGAAACGCGGTCGAACGGGATAAAAAGTATCCTATGTCCGTCTCCTGGTTCTAAGCTAACTCCACCAATTTTGAGCCAAATCGGTTCATCCGTTCTTGAGTTATAAATAGTGTAACTAACACCACTTTCTTTTATATATATAGATTATGTTAGTAAGATAACGATCACCGATCGAAGACGTGAGATTTCTGAGTCTACTTTGATTAATTTTCTAGATCTATTGCATCTTGCCTTCAAAGACGTCCGGAACGCAGACATGTCAGTTAAAGAAGATTCCATAGATACCGACTAAGGTCTATCTGTGAATTTGTAATCAAATTAGGTACTTAATAACATTTTTCCCTCTTCCAGGTATCGCGACGGGTGCGTTGTTCGCTCTCAAGCTATGTGTCACTTCGGAATACGCTGGTCCAAAGACAAGAGCTGTATTCCTCAACATGGTTTCCACATTAGCACCCTCTGTGGGGAGCTGTGTCGCTCATGCTTTAGGTATTATATTGAACTGGCGTGTCGTCGCGTTGATTGGAATAGTCCCAACATTATTCGGAATACTCCTGCCCTATTTCTGGGAAGAAAGCCCCCATTGGTTAGCCTCCAAGGGAAGGTTCGATGAATGCGAGGAAGCGTTCAGAAAACTACACGGAAGCACCCCGAACACTGAAGCAGAGTTAAATTTACTACTCAAAGTTGAGAAGACAAAATTGCAGCAAGCAACAGAAACGAATTCTTTGAAAACGCTCAAGAAGCTTATGATAGCGTGCAAGAAGAAATACTTCTGGGATTTGATGCTGCTTGGCGTTTTTATATCCGCTTTTTTAGCAGCTGCAGGAAAGTTAGCGTTCAGTACATTAGGTATTACCATTGTAGAAGGAATAACGGGATCTCGTCACACATTTGCTTTTACAATGATAGTGGATATTTGTGTTATAATTGGGGCAGCTACGTCTTGTTTCATAATCAAAAAGATAACCATGAGAAGCATGTTGTTCACGACATCTGTAATCGGCATCATAGTGCTAGTCAGTTTGAGTGCTTGTTTGTATTTTAAAACAGAATCAGTCTATTTCCAATGGGCTAATATATTATTGCTAAGTTTCTACTTCTTCGTTGTTAAGTCGGGACCTTACCCGGTACTAGAAGCGTTATTGGGTGAAATATATCCTATAGAATTAAAAGTACACTTCTTTTTCTTCTCAGGGACTATTTTGATGGGTTCACTGTCCTTAACGGTCCTTTTGCTACCGGCGATGGTGAATGCAATGGGCTATCATGGATTATTCTTAACGAATGCAGGTATTATGGTCCTAAGTTTATGTTACATTTGGCTACGGTTACCGGAGACAAAAGGGCGGACGTTGCAAGAAATAGAAATATATTTTAAGACAAAGAATTTCCATGAAATTGATAATGTTTTGAGTAATAATCAAATTAAAAGTTTAATTTAATTCTTTTTTTCAAATATTTAGGAACCGCAGTTTAAGAGCGATGCTATTGCGCGCATTTTTGTATTACAACGCCCGAGTAATGATTTTAATAGAAGTAAATGGGGGTGGGGGGACGGCAAATATTTTTTGCCGTTTTTAGACTTCTTTTGTATCGATATTTGAGATGTATTATACCTAAGTAGTGATAACGCAGTGATAAGGACTGCGGTTTCCTATTCGGGGGGTTGCAGGTTCGATCCCAGGCTTTTCGAAGTTAAGTGCGTTAAAAGCAATTAAATATCACTTGCTTCAACGGTGAAGGAAAACATCATGAGGAAACCTGCACACCTAAGAGTTCACCATAATGTTCTCAAAGGCGTGTGAAGTACCAAGTAGCATTTGGGCCAGTGTGGTGGACTATGGCCTATAACTCTTATCTGAGAGGAGACCTGCGCTCAGTAGTGAGACGTTAATGGGTTGCTCTAAAAAAAAATACCTAAGCAATTGTTTATAAGACATTGAACAAGTTAGAAGATTTTGTTAGTTCTAACTTCGTCTTTATACCTATGTTTTTATATTTTATTTAATACCGTCATGTTTGTGTTTGCTTTTTAAATCATCAGTAACACGATTAGGTTCACAGTATTTTATGTATATAGTATAGTTTATAGTATAGTAGTTATAATACAGTACAGTTTAATGAGTTTATAGAGGAATGTGCAGCGCTCAGACAAGTCGTCTACGCTTAAGGGCGCTAAGGAAACAAAGAAAAAATAAGTAATATGTACTAATTGTAAATAAAATAAATAAAATAAAAATAAATACTACATACTTTGTGGCGGGTGAAGTAGCGCCGAACAGGCTAAGAGGCGCAAATATGTAAACATCGTTTATCTACTCCAGCATCGAAAAGTTCCAATTTCGAGTTTGACAGCTGAATCGAAATGAACCCTCTTTCGGTTTTGCTTCTCATTTCGATGCAGCTCGTTATATGGGAGCTGAATCGAAATGGTTATCTTCTTAAAATAGGATACCTAAAGCTAAGGCTCTGAGTTCTGGCACTTTTGTACCGTTCATATGACAGAGGCGCCACAGGCGGCTGGTGGCGGCTTACGGAGTTACTTTTTGTTGACAGAGGCGCCACAGGCGGCTGGTGGCGCCTTACGGAGTTACTTTTTGTTACTTTATTGAGCGTACGGCGTATTTTGTTAATGATTTTATTTTCCTTGTCGTAGATAAAATCTTGTATGCAACTGAACGTAATTAGTCATTTTAATTCTCGTACTATCCTATTTTGATACTCGGCAAGCCTCGTATCAAAAAACAGCACTCGAATTAAAATGACCCTCATTACAATGCAGTTGCATAAATAGCTATTATAGTTTCATAAATTTTGTGCCATTTTGTGTGGAGACCCTGCGCCATTAGGCTCGAGCACTTTTTGTAGAACTATCAAAAAGAGTAATCGAGTCTACCTGGGATCGAAGAGCTGGCAGCTACCTTGGCCAAAGGATTAGTTTGGATTCCCTTCGAGAAAAATTTAAAGAAATAGGCATTCTTACAGTAGCTTCACAATATATTTATAATAACATAGTATTTGTCAGACAAAACATTGTGATTTACAAAAAAAGGGTGATTTACACGATAGGCAGGTTAGAGATCCAAACAGGCTCGTGATTCCTCGATTGCGCCTCAAGAGGGTCCGAAAGACATTTGTGGGAATGGGCGTGACGTTTTATAATAAAATTCCACAGTCGATCTTAGACTTGCCTTTACACAAGTTTAAGAAATCAGTTAAAACTAATCTCATGAAAAAAGCATACTATATAATTGAAGACAATATAAATGACAAAAAAGCGTGGATATAATTCGTTCCAGCGATTCATAAGACAGTAGGTGGTAATTAAACTGTATAACTATTCTATTGAATTGTAAACTTGTTTTGAAAAGAGCAACTGCCGAGTTTCTTGCTGGTTCTTCTCGGCAGGAAGGGCATTCCGAACCAGTGGTAGACTCATCGACGATTCAAAAGCACATGTAAAAAAGTTTATTTGAATAAAAAACATTTCTATTCTATTCTATTCTATTCTATTCTATTCATCCAAAGGGGCAATGCTGCCAGCATCCTGGGTACTGTGCTACGGGACTTCGATGGGGTTTTAGATTTTATTTAGTTTTAATTTTAGTATTAATTAATTCATCCATTTAGATTTAAGTTCTTTTTAAATTAATTAGTCGCTTACATTCAAGCTTTATTTAAGGTATTATTGTTCTGTTAAAAAAAATTAACTAGAATAAATTTATAACTGTAACGTGTTGCAACTAGATGTCGCTACAGTTGCTTAAACTGAAAAAGTAGATACATATCACTAATTTCGATGCTGACGTGTAGTTCGACCATGGCTATTGTGCAAAAGGCTAACACACTCGGGCGCGATTCCCAGGAGATGTGGGTTCAAATCCCGCCGGCCTCGGAATTTTTGATATTATCTTCTTTTCTTTTCTTTCTTATAATAAAACTGTAACTGGAAGATTTTTGTACATTTAATATATTTTGAAAATTTTAACCGGGGGATGCTGTATTATCAATACTGAACCCAAAACAGATTTTTATTTAATTCTTGTCTGTCTGTCTGTTCGCGCATCACGCGAAAACTACTGAACGGATTTATATGAAATTTGGTATATCTGTTACGGTAAATGTGATTAATTGAAAATTATTAATAATTACCGATCATTATTAATAATTACCAAGATTGATGGTAAAAGTAATAAATTATTCACTTTTTTCGGTGATTATTAATAATTACACCTTACTCTTGGTAAATTTAATAAATTTTTAAAAATAACATTTGCTTAAAGGTAAACCGTCGTAAACTTGGCCATCGCGATGGTCTAATAGGGCTTCCAGGGGCGGGTGATGTGTTCGGGTATACACGATGCGACGGAATTGCCGACTTAAGATCGAATACATACAGGATATTTTTGAAACAAATGTATTATTTTATTCTGTTAGAACTAAATATATGTATTAAAACTTAACAGAGTATTATATTCTAATAGTGATCTAATGAACAAACTAAAATAAATTTAAACAAGGGTCTTTATTATATTTTATTGATTATTCGCATACATAATTGAAAGTAGGCAATACAAAAACACACATTAACATTAATCTAAACTTTCTGTATTATCAGAACATTCCTATGATGTATCATGTGATTGTTCAATATTAACGCGTCATTTGTTTTGAAAGCACGTGTGCAAAGTGGTGTTGTTTCCGTGAATAAAACTTGTGGATTTGTGATAAACTAGAGCTTCATGATGTAATTTATGCTTAGTGGCTCGGTCCCTATCCGAAATATCGCTGGTATTTTCTAATAGGTCTAGGTACGAGGAATCAAAATATTGCCTTTGGGCGGCACCATTAGGACCACCCATATATACTTGCATCTAGAAATCCTTACTGTTGGCTGGGTTGGCCACTTTAATAACCACCCAGAAATGCTTCTAACCGGAAATCCTTACTGTTAGTTAGGTTCTCCACAGGTTTCGTTTTTTTTTTTTTGAATACTTGCACCCGAAAATCCTTACTGTTGGTGAGGTTAAAGGAGTCGGCTGTGGTTTAGAGGGGTTGTCAGACTGTTTCTCGTTTGTTTTATCACTTTTACCAAAGACAACAGTGAATTATTAATAATAACCGATAAAAGTGATGAATTTCATAGTATTTATCAAATTTACCAAATGGTGAGGTAATTATTAATAATTACCGAAAATTATTAATAATTATCACATTTATCACATTTACCGTAACATATCGATAGCTGATACTCCGGGTCAATATATGGGATAGTTTTATACCGATAAAACATAAGGTTACTCCAGGATAAGTGATGAAAATTTTTGTTGATTTTACTCCATAACGCTGTCAAATATGGACCGATTTTAATAATTCTTTCTTTATTAGAAAGTGTGTACTCTAAGAAATATTTTTTCTAATTTTAGTTAAGATATGCTATATATTATCGGAGATAGAGGACAGAACTTCTCTCGGATTTCCAGGTCACTCGCATACGATATATACGTATCATAGACTTATTATAATGATACGTATAGATCTTATTACATCCATATCATAGCCATATCATTGAACTCCAGGAACTAGCTCCTCAATCCTGATGCTGCTGTGAACTGCCTACCTTAATCATGGATATTTACGAACTGTCGATTGTGGACTGATATTGTAGGTGCCAAATATTTTGTCTAATTTTGGTGAAGATCTGCTAAATAAATATTATCGGAGATAGAGGACAGAACTTCACTCGAATAGTTACGGGTCACTCGCAAACCATATAAACGTCTAGATCTTATTACATACATACCATAGCTATATCTTGACCTGATCCATTCATCATAGGTATATTAATTTTAGACTATATCATTGAACTCCAGGCCCTAGCTCCTCAATCCTGATGCTGCTGTGAACTGCCTACCTTAATCATGGGTATTTACGAACTGTCGATTGTGGACTGATATTGTAGGTGCCAAATATTTTGTCTAATTTTGGTGAAGATCCGCTAAATAAATATTATCGGAGATAGAGGACAGAACTTCACTCGAATAGTTACGGGTCACTCGCAAACCATATATAGGTACGTCTAGATCTTATTACATACATACCATAGCTATATCTTGACCTGATCCATTCATCATAGGTATATTAATTTTAGACTATACCATTAAACTCCAGGCCCTAGCTCCTCAATCCTGATGCTGCTGTGAACTGCCTACCTTAATCATGGGTATTTACGAACTGTCGATTGTGAACTGATATTGTAGGTGCCAAATATTTCAAACATAATGGCGTAGTGGAGCCGGAAAAGAGGACTCAATTCTGATGCTGCTGGGTACTGCTCACCAATGGTAGGTCTAGGTATCAAGTATGAACTACGTAGTGTAGTGGCATAACGCAGCCGTAAAAAATTTCGCGTCTCCGTTTTCCGTTTACTAAAATTTCCCACAGTAGTTTTAAATTCATAGATGGCATCATCTATGGATGAGGTTTCAAGTGACATTTGTTGGAGCACCCCCCACCTATCTTCAGTAACCTGGCCGTGCTCATCACCCGTCTCCGAAATCCTCAAGCATCAGCTCTCTCCATAATTTTCCTCTGAATGAATTTTTGTCTTCTATACGGAACAGTCGGTGAAAAGAAAAATTTTCATACAAAATTTTACAGGAGAGATGATCAATCAGTGAGTGAGTCAATAACGTATATTAATAAATAATTATCTTAATATATATAAATTACGTGTCACGTTGTTTGTCCGCGATGGACTCCTAAACTACTTAACCGATTTTGATCAAACTTCGTAACTATCCGTAATTTAGTCCAACTTGAAAGATAGGATAGTTTTTTGTTGTGTTGAGTTTACTCCTTAAGAATCGATTTTAGGCGCCCGGTATGAAAGAAATCCGAGCAGTAAAAGCCATTTATCAATGACCTCGTTACGTTTTTCACAACGTTGAAATTTCTACCCTAACTTTGAGTAAATAAGGTTGGTTTTCGCTTGAGTTGTCGAATGCCCGCGTTACGTTTTTCACAACGATGCAAATTTCTACCCTAACGTTGAGTAAATAAGGTTGGTTTTCGTTCACATGTAGATCAGCGCCATCTTTCGGCTTATGTGTAAACTATTTCGAATAGCAACTCTGTTGTACGCCCTAAAACCCTGCGATAACAGCACTGCTAACATAATAGTTCGAGCTATTTACAATAGTTGGCCGTATTTGATATTAAATATAAGTACTATTGAAGTATAAAGTAAACTCCAGTCGTGCGTCGGAGCTGACACACACAAAATTTTTTTAATTAGGATAGTATAGGGGTGGGAAATTAAAGTCCGTGTTAGAAGTTCAATTCCGTGTAATTAGTAATTACGTGAAACACATACAGGACTATTTATACCGATCGGCGCGGCCGCAGGACGCGCGCGCGCAACCTTTGGGAACTCGGTAGCGACTCCCGCAGGAGTCGGCTTGCCTGCCCTGCGTTCGCCCGCCCGCCCCTCAGCCCAGCGGGGTTAAACTTCATACCTACACGGCCGATTCTTGAGCCGCTGAGAGGCGCGCGGGTACGTCAGTATTATAAAGTCTGTGGCGCGGGGTTGGAACAATATCTGGCGCTATAATAGTTTATTTGTTTTATTTATGTAGATAAGTTGGCGGTACGAAGTTCGCCGGGTCAGCTAGTATTAATATACGTTTTTGATATGTGTTTATAATTTTATTCTGTTACGTCACTCTACGCATAACACCTAGACGGATCGGGCTGAAATTTGGCATATACCTAGATAGCTATTATGACGTAGTATGACATCATGAGTAATCGGTGAACATGCATAAAACAATTGGTTGTCTGTAAAGTAGGTTTACGGACGATAGTTTTACGTGATGACGTCATAAAGAAAAATTGATGAAACTAGCAACACATCCGCTAACCACAGCGCGCACGCGATGGCTGGCGGGCGGCGGCGGGCGCTCTCTAGTCACAAGCCAACGCTTGGGCCGATCGTGGCTCTCTATGGCTTGTTCCGCGCTCTCGCTTGCACGCGCAGGCTCAGCCGGAACGTGACACTTTTTCGTGCGTGCAGCCGGTGTTCATCGATTTATAAGATGTTATCACGTCAATAAAAAGACTCTGACTAATCGAGAACCTCCTCCTTTTTTGAAGTCGGTTAAAAATAGGAACATCACTTTTTAACTAGAAAAATAAAAACTACTTCAACTTAGTTTATTCTTATAATAATATATGAACATTATTTATAAACGAGTTGAAGAAACGGAAATCAAGTTACAATGAGCACATAATATTTAAATTAAGACCTTAGATTAAGACCTTTTTATTTGGAACACAAGTGTGTACCTAGCTAGTAGTCGACCGAGCGAAGCGAAGGTCTCTGAGTTTACTAGAGCGATTTGCACTTGTCCGTCCGTCCGTCTGTCACAGCCTTATAACTTCTGAATTACTGAACGTAATTACTTCAATTTTAGATATGATATGTAAACAGATGGCCTCCAGCCGAAAATGGCTTAAAAAGTTATAAAAATCTTTATTTCAGGGGGGCTCCCATACGAAATGGGGGGCTTTCAAAGTGGAGATTGTATTCGAGGCTAGATTTCTAAAACCACTTTGTTTTAAAACTTGAAACTTACACATAATTTGAGTTATATTCTGTACTTGAACAAATACTAAGATTAGATAAATATTATAAAGAAACGAAATTATTTGAGTTTTAATGGGCATCAATGTTTTTAACAAAACTTCACTATACTGTTACTAGATGGCGCTGTCTTTAATATTGTAAATATGCATCCCATCCACGAAAGCAGATGACGATTGACGTCATCAGATTCGGCGCGTTTTAATTACAATATAATATAGTTAAAACTACCTTATGGGAATTATGGGATACCGCGAGGTCTCAGTTCGGGGCGAAGTGGCGAACCACTAGTTCTATTCGAGGTATAAAGAAAATAATTATTAGGGTATACATTTTTTATCATGATTTTTTTATCGATAACAATCAAAATGACCCCAGGGAAGCCTAAATATCGATTTTATAAAATATTAAAATTAAAATAATTTTATAAAATAAAAATGAATAGAAAATTACGCGCCCCCGGGTGGGGTTCTTTTCGAAAAATTCCGAGGCCGCGCCGGTGCATGCGGCTAGAACCCACATCTCTTGGAAATCGCGCCCTGATTGTGTTGACCTTACACTACGGCCAAGAACGAGTGGACACATTACAGTTGTCGATCACTACACACCAACTAGAAATGACACATTGCTATTTTACTATTACTATTTTTTATTATTATTATTAATAAAAAATACAATTGTTTTATAATTATTCAGACATTTTTGTATTGAAAAACCATGAAAACGTATATATTCACCTCTCTAGCTCAAAAAGGGCGCCTTTGCTGCTCAAAACCAGTGAGCAAAAGTCATTTTTGCTTACCCAGTGGGAAAAAGTGTTTTGAATTTAGAACGCTTTGGTTTGTCATTTCTTCAATTTATTGTCTCAAGAAAAGCTCGGAAATGTTGTATATAATATTGTACAGGTACCTCAATATTTTATTTGGTAAAGTTTTTTTAACCCTCTATTTTATTACATAATAAACCTATTGACTTTTTGTTAAAATGTGTTTTATTAGACTTTAATTCTGTAAAACAACATGAACATTATAAGAAAATTAAAATTAATTAATTACTGATTATTTATTTTATGAATGACACAATTCCGAACGCAGACATAAAAAAATCGGCCAAGTGCGAGTCGGGCCTCGCTCGTTTAGGGTTCCGTTAAAAAAAATTAAATAAAAATATTTCCATATACCCATGGAAATATTTTAAGTTAATTTTTTTAATTTAATTTAATTTTTATTATTTGTTGTTATAGCGGTAATAGAAATACATAATATGTGAAAATTTCATCTGTCTATCTATTACGGTTTACGAGATACAGCCCGCTGACATACGGACGGACGGACAGCGTAGGCTTAGTAATAGGGTCCCGTTGGTACCCTTTGGGTACGGAACCCTAAAAAGGTATAAAACATGGTGGGAAAACAAAAGAAAAATATGTGGTCTATCGCTAATTACGTAACTAATTTCTTTGTAAATATTGTTATAAAAGTTTTAAAATAAACAAAATGAGTAATTCTAGTGATAATTTAACACTATCACAATTAAAGCAATTAGTATCTAACGCTTAATTAAACTTTCTTCCGGAAAAGTCGCGTGAAAAATACTTGATAGTCTATGTTTTATTTAACGATTGGAGACTTGCTAAAGGTGTGAAGAGCTGCTCAGAAACTGTGGTTTTTATCATATTTTACGTAAAATACATGAATGTAAAACAATTCCTTAGTGTTTCAATAAGTTTTTCTTACATCTTTTATTTTTTCGCTGTTGAGGTGAAAAGTTGTATGTATCACACGATAGCAAAGTTTTTTGTTTCTTGTGCCTTTGAATCACTCACTACACAGGATTAAAACTAGGCACTCGCAACAAAAAAAAACTTTGCTATCTTGTTGAATAAATAACTATTATTCGTCATTTAAGTTTTTATGTTTTTATATTTTTATACCTAGTAGCACAGAATATAATATATTCTGTGTTATTATAGCTATTTATGCAACTGCATCGTAATGAGGGTAATTTAATTCGAGTGCTGTTTTTTGATACGAGGCTTGCCGAGTATCAAAATAGGATAGTACGAGAATTAAAATGACTAATTACGTTCAGTTGCATACAAGATTTTATCTACGACAAGGAAAATAAAATCAGTAACAAAATACGCTTTAGGCTCAATAAAGTAATAAAAAGTAACTCCGTAAGCCGCCACCAGCCGCCTGCGGCGCCTCTGTCAACAAAAAGTAACTCCGTAAGCCGCCACCAGCCGCTTGTGGCGCCTCTGTCGTATGAACAGTACAAAAGTGCCAGAACTCAGAGCCTTAGCTTTAGGTATCCTATTTTAAGAAGATAACCATTTCGATTCAGCTCCCATACAACGAGCTGCATCGAAATGAGAAGCAAAACCGAAAGAGGGTTCATTTCGATTCAGCTGTCAAATTCGAAATTGGAACTTTTCGATGCTGGAGTAGATAAATATTATATTATAATAGTATTAGTAATATTAGTAGTATTAGTACTATTACATTATAATAGTACTACGTACTAGTAGTTACATTAAAATTTGTAGGTAAATAAATAATAAAATTAATTAACCTTTATTTTCCCAAAACACCTAATTTACAATGCTTACTTAAATACTACTTAGCGCTAGTTCTGATAAAATAAATGTTAAAATAAATATGTAATTACTTAAGATTTAGAATTATATACAATACTATATTAAACCTAAATTTAATTCTAAAATTAAAACTAAAATAAAAACTAATTAAAATCTAAAATTTAGAATTTAAATAATATTTCTATATCTAATTATTATTTAAGGTGGTAGTCTGGGACACCCACTTGCGGGCGTATGCCTCCTCCATCTCATTCCATTTTTCTCTGTCCCTCGTTAATCGGGTCCAAGTAAAGCCGATAATTTCGGTGATGTCGTCACTCCATCTCTTTCTCGGGCGTCCCCTTTTCCTCTTTGTGTTGCGCGGCCACCAATGGAGTACGCGCTCGCCCCAGCGTCCATCTGATGTCCTGGATATGTGTCCTGCCCATTTCCATTTCAGACGACAAGCCATATCGACTGCATCTTTAATTTTTGTTCTGTGACGTATTTCTTTATTTCGTACTCTGTCTCGTAATTTCAATTCTAACATACCTACTTCTTTCAGCCGCTCTTTGATACACCCGAATTTTTTCCAGTATGTCTTTAGTAAATACCTAATAGTAATATAATAGTACCTACACTCACAGTAATAAAATACACAGTAATAAAATATAATAGTACCTACACTCCTCTACGGATGCCAAACATGGCGTTTGGCATCCGTAGAGGAGTGTAGGTAAGATCACAGAGTCCATTGCTTTCTTTTTAGGCTTATTGGCAGGTTCGATTTGAAAATTTCTCTAAGGGACCAGAATTGTTTCCATGCCTTACTTATTCTTCTTTCTACTTCTTTTGTTGCCCAGTCTTTAAATGATAACAATTGGCCTAGCTAAATAAATACTTCTACGTATACTTCACGTCTCTATTTTCCATGGTAGTTGGTGTTTGTCGACGGTTGGTCATAATGCAAGTTTTTCTGCGTTTATCTCTAGTCCAATCTTTTTACTTTCAAGGCTCAGTGTGTTTAACATATATTGTAAATCGTTATGGTTCTTACTGAAATTTGTAGGTATCTACTAATATATATAAGTAAATAACAAAAATAAAGTAAACTTCTTTTGTTTATATTTAAAATCAACCCTTATTATATTATTAAACATTTTAACAATACTTAATAGCATTTCTTTATATAGGTAACTTCCACTTAATAATAAAATTTATTTAAAGAAATATAAAAGGTGTCATTTTGTGATGACAGATGACATAATATTATAAAACCGCTGCGAAGCATATCTTAATATATATAAACTAGTAGGGCGCGTGGGTGCGCGGCCCGCAAGCGGACCGCGGGTTTTCTACTCGTCAGGTAGACTTTCAGGTCCGGATCATTTTCTATCAAAAAACGACTCTTCCATCTTGTATACTCTCCGAGATAGACACCGACGAAGTTTGTATGGCCGACATCTTGTATCCGCCATTTTGGAGTTTTTTTCAACTTACTGGCAATTGGATGAGATTTCGAATGACATTTGTTCGAGCACACCCCACCTATCTGCAATATCCTGCCCGTGCTCCTCACCCACCTTCCAAACCCTCGATCATCATATCTCATCATTTGTCAGATTGAGATTTCTTTTATAAAAACAAATTTTGAAAAGGAACCGTATCAAAGTCTTGCATAGTTCTTAGCTTCTAGTCTATTTAATATTCGCCATATATTTTGTATGGAGAAAAAAAAACCGCCATCTTGATTTTTTTTTCTATTCATCAAGTAGACCTTCGGGTCTTGATCATCTTTTGCCAAGAACCCACTCTTCCATCTTTTATACTCTCCGAGATACACACCGACGAAATTTGTATGGCCGCCATCTTTTTTCCGCCATTTTGAATTTTTTTTCAGCTCGCTGTCAATTGGATGAGGTTTCGAATGACATTTGTTCGAGCACCCCCCACCTATCTTTAATAACCTGGCCGTGCTCCTCACCCGTCTCCGAAATCCTCACTCATCAGCTCTCTCCATATTTTTCCTCTCAATGAATTTTTGTCTTCTATACGAAACCATTGGTGAAAAAAAATTTTTCATACAAAATTTTACAGGAGAGGTGATCAATGAGTGAGTCAGTGAATCAGCACGAGCAGCTATATATATATTAACTAGCATTTGCTCGGTGCGCGAGCTGCTAAAGCAGCTCGCGGGAAGTGTTGTTACTACAAGTAGGGCGCGTGGGTGCGCGGCCCGCTAAAGCGGACCGCGATTGTTCCGCTTTATTTATTTCGCTCGGTGCGCGAGCTGCTAAAGCAGCTCGCGGGAAGTGTTATTACTACAAGTAGGGCGCGTGGGTGCGCGGCCCGCTAAAGCGGACCGCGATTTTTTTACTCATCAAGTAGACCTTCGGATTCTGGTCATCTTTTGCCAAAAAATTTGTTCGAGCACACCCCACCTATCTGCAATAACCTGGCCGTGCTCCTCATTCACAAAAGAAAAAGAAAAAAAAAGAAAAAAAAAATGAAAAAAAAACAAAAAAAACAAATGTAAAATGAAAAAAAAGAAAAAGAAAAAGAGCCCTATGAACCTATCAAAATCAATGTCTTGCATAGTTCCCAACTTCTAGTCCCTTCAATATTCCCCATACATTTTGTATGGGGGGAAAAAAAAATCCGCCATCTTGAATTTTTTTCCTACTCACCAGGTAGACCTCCGGCTTGTGATCATCTTTTGTCGAGAAACCGCTCCTCCATCTTTTATAGTCTCCGAGAGAGAGACGGACAAAATTTGCCGCCATTTTTTTTCCGCCATTTTGAAATTTTTTTTCAACTCACTGGCAACTGCTCGAGGTTTCGAATGACATTTGGTCGAGCACCCTCCACCTATCTGCTATACCCTGGCCGTGCCCCTCGCCCGTCTCCGAACTCCTCACTCATCAGCTCTCTCCACCTTTCTCCGAGTCACATTCTTTGAGCTCTATACGACACCATGGGTGAAAAAAATTTTTTTCATACAAAATTTTACAGGAGAGGGGTGGAAATTTGAGACGTCACAGCTCGGCCGCCATCTTGTTTTTTTAATTTTTTTCACTTTTTCTGTTAATCGTTTACTAATTTCTACAATAATCCAAAATTTCAAAGAAATCGGTTGGAAAACAAAAGAGTTGCAAGATTCACGTCGGCCGCCATCTTGTTTTTCCGAAATGTCATAATTTTTCCCCACTCGAATCCCCCACCTGGACATATCTCCCCTACATCATTTTATCGTTTTTTGTCTCTTTCTAGGAGAACAATTATGTCAATCAGTCAGTGAGTCAGTGAGTGGTAATCGAGCTATATATATTATAATTACGTGTCACGTTGTTTGTCCGCGATGGACTCCTAAACTACAGAACCGATTTCGATCAAACTTCGTAACTATCTGTAATTTAGTCCAACTTGAAAGATAGGATAGTTTTTTTTATTAAGATAATTTATTCGTTTTATTTATAAAGGTAAGTGGGCGGTACGAAGTTCGCCGGGTCAGCTAGTATACGGACTTTGAACTAGGATCAGGGAGGCGTGTTAGAAAACTTTGGGTACCCCTAATCTAAAGCATTGACGATCATAGAAATAGAATAGATACGACATACGATATGTAATATGGCTAGGGGGCTGTTCAGTTGAAAACAGTGACTGGCATATCTTTTTTTTTTAAAGAATATTAGTCACGTTGAAGTTGACTAATATCCTCCTCTCCCCTCCAAATAAGCGGAAAGCTTGTGTTAGGAGTGAATACGACAATAGTGCAACGGGTGGGATTCGAACCTGAGACCTTTCAGTTTTCAGTCCGCACCTTTAACCGTTGGGCTATTGAGGCTTAAATATATATCTATACCTAACACAGACTTATATAATTATTGAAACACTAGACCGGCTGCTGTCATACTTTTTTGGACCTAACTGATTGACGCCATTTTGGCGTTGTAAACAGTGACGAGTGTCCGAGGAACTAAAATTAGTGAGGGCTCTAGTTGACAACTGACAGTTGATACTTTTTGGCACTTCCTACATCCCTATATTATTAGAAATCCCTCAGTGCCTGAAGACTAAAATCTTCGAACAGTGCGTGTTGCCAGTGATGACTTACGGATCCGAGACATGGTCGCTAACTGTGGGCCTCGTAAGAAGGCTCAGGGTCACTCAGCGAGCGATGGAGAGAGCTATGCTCGGTATACCCCTGCGAGATCAAATCATAAATAAGGAGATTCGTAGGAGAACCAAAGTCACCGACATAGCTCAGCGTGTCGCGAAACTGAAGTGGAAATGGGCGGGGCACATAGTTCGAAGGTCGTTGGGGTCCCAAGGTGTTGGAGTGGCGACCCCGCACCGGGAAACGCAGTGTTGGCAGACCCCCCACCAAGTGGACCGACGACATCAAACGAGTCGCAGGTAGCCGCTGGATTCAAGCGGCGCAAGACCGAAGCCTGTGGAAGTCCATGCAGGAGACCTTTGTCCAGCAGTGGACGTCTATAGGTCGATAAAGAAGAAGATATTATTTAGTTCCAGAGACACTCGTATGTCAAATTCGGCGCTTCAAATTGACCCATAATTTGAGGTGTCATTTGTACAGGGACAGCCGGTCCAGTGTCAACCATAGATTAAATAGAGGTTAGTGATATAGTCATCGGTGCTCGGATGTCTTGGAACATGACCATTTGATGGCGTTCACCAATCTAAAGGATTTTGCATCGCATCACGTAAGGATATGCTATTTTTACTGTAGAACTGATTGAACCACGCTCTGAAGGTGCGAATAGTTTTATCACTTTTGGCGTAGGCGGGCGAGTTGACGTAGCGCTTGTTGTTCCATATTGCCACGTCTCTTTGGAACTGTAATAAACAGACAAATAAACAAAATTGAGTATATTCGAAGAACCACTTTCTGCGTAAGGAGCGCCAGGGGGGTCACTGACTGCAGCACTGTCATGGGCCCCAGGGGGGACATGAAGTAAGTGCTCTAGGTAGTGTTCGGGTCACTGCGTGTCACCGAACGCCGCGTACATAGCAGTTTACGCAACTGCTTCATGCTCGTGACGTGAGTGAGGTCGGCAAAGACAGTACAATTCGGTCGTCCGCGCGGGTCGTACTCATTAATATCAATAAATCAATAGCATCAAATCATAATATCATATCATATAATATCAGAATACAGTCCATCTATACATCAAATCTTATCATTTATCAATCTCCACAAAGAGCAGCACCCCACAATTAGCACATACTTACCTGTTTCGCCTCAAGTAAGATCAGTGCGGCTCCAAGCGGCGCATTGTAGTGTGGCGAGTATACTCGGTGAACCACTCGCTGTAGAAGGGGCGCCAGCAGGGTCACTGACTGCAGCACTGTCATGGGCCCCAGGGTGGATATGAAGTTAGTACTCTAGGTAGCACATACCTGTTTCGCCTCAAGTAAGACCGCTGCGGCTCCAAGCGGCGCATTGTAGTGTGGCGAGTATACTCGGTGAACCACTCGCTGTAGAAGGGGCGCCAGCGGGGTCACTGACTGCAGCACTGTCATGGGCCCCAGGGGGGACATGAAGTTAGTGCTCTAGGTAGCACATACCTGTTTCGCTTCAAGTAAGACCGCTGCGGCTCCAAGCGGCGCATTGTAGTGTGGCGAGTATACTCGGTGAACCACTCGCTGTAGGAGGGGTGCCAGCGGGGTCACTGACTGCAGCACTGTCATGGGCCCCAGGGGGGACACGAAGTAGAGGCGGACGTGGGCTGGACCTATCTGGAAGTTAAAAATTCTCTGTATCATGTCATTCGCAATATTATTAGTTCCAGAGACACACGTACAGTACCCGGCGATATATTTTGCACATCGGCCTTTGGAATAAAACGCTATTCTATTCTATTGTAACGGTCATCGACGGCCAACATGAAGCGGACGCGTAGTACAGTACCCAGCGATATATTTTGCACATCGGCCTTTGGAATAAAACGCTATTCTATTCTATTCACAGTTCGACTGCATTTTTTTTATATATGTTACGTGATGTGCTCGCCGATTGTGAAGAGATTTCAGTAATTACTACGTGAATTTCTGGCTAGCTTTCCTTGCAATAGAATAGAAATAGCGTTTTATTCCAAAGGCCGATGTGCAATATAATACACACATCAAAAGTGTCTAGGGATCAAGCATTTTTATGCGGATTTCTTGAAATTGAGATGTGGCTTTGTAATAAATTTATGATTTTATAAATTTATATGGATCCTTTTTGGTGCATTTCATAATTTGAATCAGGAACTGTCAATCAAATTCGAGTAAAAGATGAAAATCAGCTGTCAATATTTTCCCTATAAAAACATACAACGCATTGAAGACATTATTAGTGCTACTGTTTCCCTACTACTGATTAAAACCAACGTTATTATGGAGCGGCGACGTCATTTAAGCAGGGAAGAAATGCTCAGAGCCGTGGGAATGATAGAAGCTGGTTCCCGGCAACGTACTGTGGCTTTAGCTCTGAATACAAGTCAGAGTGTTATCAGTCGACTTTGGACACGTTACCGAAGCACTGGTACCGTGGCTGAGCGCCATGGAGGACGGTATCGCTGCACCACACGGAGACAAGACCGATACATTCAAATCTTAACTCGAAGAGCTCCAACAATAACCGCCATGATGTTAGCCGTGAGGCTTAATCACTCTTTAGGGAACTTAATTAGCGACCAAACAGTCAGGAACCGCTTGCATGAAGTGAACCTTCATTCCCGAAGACCGCTACGGGTACCACCTATAGCAATGCACAATCGTAGGATTCGATATCAATGGGCTCTTGAACACAGAAATTGGGCAGAAGAACAATGGCGTTTCGTGTGCTTTTCTGATGAGTCTCGTTTTGGTATGAGACCGGATACAAGACGTATACGACACTGGAGAACCCCTGGACGCTAACAGCGATTAAAATCCTGCCAGGAAGTCCATCCTTATAGTGGTGGAACCATCATGGTATGGGCGGGTATTTGGATCGGCGGAAGAACTGAGTTGATTTGGATCAGAGGCAACCTCAACGCTCAAATTTATGCTGAGACGATTGTATCAGACGTCATCGTTCCTCTACAAGTGCAAATCGGTCCCTTATTTCAGTTGCATGTAGTTCATGCATGATAATGCACGACCGCACACCGCAAGAGTTGTAAGACAGACTCTCGCCGCAGCTAACATCAATGTCCTGCCCTGGCCTGCTCAGTCGCCAGACTTGAACCCGATTGAGCATGCATGGGATATGCTACAGAGAAGAGCTCTGCCGAATATAGAGGGTATCCAGTGGCAAGAAGACCTTTTTTTGTTGTTGCAACGAACATGGGCGGCCATTCCACAGCGTGATTTGGATGAACTCATTTTGAGTATGCCAAACCGATGTTCTTGTGTTGTTAGTGTTCGCGGTAGAAACACGGATTATTAATTGTTTAAGTTACCCAATAAAATTTTAAAGAAAACTGTTATTTCAGTCTTTTTTTCGAACTTTAATGTTAGTGGTTCAAATGTCAAAAATCCCTTTATTAGGAAAATGGCAAATTTCTTTATTAATGCAAAGGTGACTTGGTTTATCGTTACTGTGACAAACGAAAACACTTTATTTGATGAATCCTTAAAGAAAATTTTAATTAATATCAATCAGGAGAAAAGTTATTGCAAAAATATATGTTGATCCCTAGACACTTTTGATGTGTTTATATCGCCGGGTACTGTATGTCAGATGTGGCGCTGTCATTCGTATAGGGACAGCCAGTCCAGTGTTTATAATAGATTAATCAGTGGGTACCACAGATTCGGAACAAGGGAGATTTGCCGTTTGAATGAAATTGTATTGAAACCTGCTGTCTTCAGTTATCCCTACTACTCGCTAGACAGAACAATAATAATTATGTTTGAGGTCTCACAAACGCACGCATACCAGCAGGTCAGTTCATGCGGCACGAACAAAAAATTAAGTGGCACTCGGGGACTGCCGCGATAAAGCTAAAGCATTTTTTATCAACTTATGCAATTATAATATGTATGCAATATTTTTTTTTGCATATAATAAAAATTATGCAAAAAAAAAATTAAAAAACAAACAAACAAGAAAAGCGAACTGTCACTACTTCGCGAGTGAGATTCGAACCTGCGACATCATACACGTTACGGTAAAGAAAGCGGCCGCTCGCCCAATGCGCCAAATAGAGATACTTGAGAACCTCTAAAATATTGAAAGCTTACTGAACGACGGTGTTAGGTTTTTTTTCGTTACGGAATTTCTTGATTCGGTCGCCGCGCTCAAACTCTTTGTCCTAGTTCAAAAGCTATGCAATAGCTTAATAATATACACTTTACCGTTTTATATAAAGCGTTCAATCAACAGTGCATCTTACCCACACTTAAGGATGATTATACGGGTCTGCCCGCGAAATTCAAATTTAATTTGGTTTTTCGCAATTTGTAAACTAATACAACAAAGTAGGCTTATGGCATTCTTATTGCGCCAGTAGAATTATCATCTTCACAGGTTTACATAAAAATCTTTACTTGAAAGTGACCAGTTTAAGAAATTAATCAAAATACTGAGTTGGACGTGAGTTACTCACAAATTAGTCGATATTTTGATTAATTTCTTAAACTGGACACTTTCAAGTAAAGATTTTTATGTAAACCTGTGAAGATGATAATTCCACTGGCGCAATTAGAAGGCCATAAGCCTACTTTGTCGTATTAGTACACAAATTGCGAAAAACCAAATTAAATTTGAATTTCACGGACGGACCCGTATAATCACCACAAACACACAACTGACCTGGTTGACAGTGACGGTGAGCGGAAACACGTCGACCTTCATGATCACGTAGCTCTGCGAGATGGAGATCCTGGCGAGGTGGTCCTCGGCACCCTTCGCCCACTCCGCGCCCCACGTGTGGTGACCTGCATCTAGCAGTGCCCACAACTGACCTGGTTGACAGTGACGGTGAGCGGAAACACGTCGACCTTCATGATCACGTAGCTCTGCGAGATGGAGATCCTGGCGAGGTGGTCCTCGGCACCCTTCGCCCACTCCGCGCCCCACGTGTGGTGACCTGCATCTAGCAGTGCCCACAACTGACCTGGTTGACAGTGACGGTGAGCGGAAACACGTCGACCTTCATGATCACGTAGCTCTGCGAGATGGAGATCCTGGCGAGGTGGTCCTCGGCACCCTTCGCCCACTCCGCGCCCCACGTGTGGTGACCTGCATCTAGCAGTGCCCACAACTGACCTGGTTGACAGTGACGGTGAGCGGAAACACGTCGACCTTCATGATCACGTAGCTCTGCGAGATGGAGATCCTGGCGAGGTGGTCCTCGGCACCCTTCGCCCACTCCGCGCCCCACGTGTGGTGACCTGCATCTAGCAGTGCCCACAACTGACCTGGTTGACAGTGACGGTGAGCGGAAACACGTCGACCTTCATGATCACGTAGCTCTGCGAGATGGAGATCCTGGCGAGGTGGTCCTCGGCACCCTTCGCCCACTCCGCGCCCCACGTGTGGTGACCTGCATCTAGCAGTGCCCACAACTGACCTGGTTGACAGTGACGGTGAGCGGAAACACGTCGACCTTCATGATCACGTAGCTCTGCGAGATGGAGATCCTGGCGAGGTGGCCCTCGGCACCCTTCGCCCACTCCGCGCCCCACGTGTGGTGACCTGCATCTAGCAGTGCCCACAACTGACCTGGTTGACAGTGACGGTGAGCGGAAACACGTCGACCTTCATGATCACGTAGCTCTGCGAGATGGAGATCCTGGCGAGGTGGTCCTCGGCACCCTTCGCCCACTCCGCGCCCCACGTGTGGTGACCTGCATCTAGCAGTGCCCACAACTGACCTGGTTGACAGTGACGGTGAGCGGAAACACGTCGACCTTCATGATCACGTAGCTCTGCGAGATGGAGATCCTGGCGAGGTGGTCCTCGGCACCCTTCGCCCACTCCGCGCCCCACGTGTGGTGACCTGCATCTAGCAGTGCCCACAACTGACCTGGTTGACAGTGACGGTGAGCGGAAACACGTCGACCTTCATGATCACGTAGCTCTGCGAGATGGAGATCCTGGCGAGGTGGTCCTCGGCACCCTTCGCCCACTCCGCGCCCCACGTGTGGTGACCTGCATCTAGCAGTGCCCACAACTGACCTGGTTGACAGTGACGGTGAGCGGAAACACGTCGACCTTCATGATCACGTAGCTCTGCGAGATGGAGATCCTGGCGAGGTGGTCCTCGGCACCCTTCGCCCACTCCGCGCCCCACGTGTGGTGACCTGCATCTAGCAGTGCCCACAACTGACCTGGTTGACAGTGACGGTGAGCGGAAACACGTCGACCTTCATGATCACGTAGCTCTGCGAGATGGAGATCCTGGCGAGGTGGTCCTCGGCACCCTTCGCCCACTCCGCGCCCCACGTGTGGTGACCTGCATCTAGCAGTGCCCACAACTGACCTGGTTGACAGTGACGGTGAGCGGAAACACGTCGACCTTCATGATCACGTAGCTCTGCGAGATGGAGATCCTGGCGAGGTGGTCCTCGGCACCCTTCGCCCACTCCGCGCCCCACGTGTGGTGACCTGCATCTAGCAGTGCCCACAACTGACCTGGTTGACAGTGACGGTGAGCGGAAACACGTCGACCTTCATGATCACGTAGCTCTGCGAGATGGAGATCCTGGCGAGGTGGTCCTCGGCACCCTTCGCCCACTCCGCGCCCCACGTGTGGTGACCTGCATCTAGCAGTGCCCACAACTGACCTGGTTGACAGTGACGGTGAGCGGAAACACGTCGACCTTCATGATCACGTAGCTCTGCGAGATGGAGATCCTGGCGAGGTGGTCCTCGGCACCCTTCGCCCACTCCGCGCCCCACGTGTGGTGACCTGCATCTAGCAGTGCCCACAACTGACCTGGTTGACAGTGACGGTGAGCGGAAACACGTCGACCTTCATGATCACGTAGCTCTGCGAGATGGAGATCCTGGCGAGGTGGTCCTCGGCACCCTTCGCCCACTCCGCGCCCCACGTGTGGTGACCTGCATCTAGCAGTGCCCACAACTGACCTGGTTGACAGTGACGGTGAGCGGAAACACGTCGACCTTCATGATCACGTAGCTCTGCGAGATGGAGATCCTGGCGAGGTGGTCCTCGGCACCCTTCGCCCACTCCGCGCCCCACGTGTGGTGACCTGCATCTAGCAGTGCCCACAACTGACCTGGTTGACAGTGACGGTGAGCGGAAACACGTCGACCTTCATGATCACGTAGCTCTGCGAGATGGAGATCCTGGCGAGGTGGTCCTCGGCACCCTTCGCCCACTCCGCGCCCCACGTGTGGTGACCTGCATCTAGCAGTGCCCACAACTGACCTGGTTGACAGTGACGGTGAGCGGAAACACGTCGACCTTCATGATCACGTAGCTCTGCGAGATGGAGATCCTGGCGAGGTGGTCCTCGGCACCCTTCGCCCACTCCGCGCCCCACGTGTGGTGACCTGCATCTAGCAGTGCCCACAACTGACCTGGTTGACAGTGACGGTGAGCGGAAACACGTCGACCTTCATGATCACGTAGCTCTGCGAGATGGAGATCCTGGCGAGGTGGTCCTCGGCACCCTTCGCCCACTCCGCGCCCCACGTGTGGTGACCTGCATCTAGCAGTGCCCACAACTGACCTGGTTGACAGTGACGGTGAGCGGAAACACGTCGACCTTCATGATCACGTAGCTCTGCGAGATGGAGATCCTGGCGAGGTGGTCCTCGGCACCCTTCGCCCACTCCGCGCCCCACGTGTGGTGACCTGCATCTAGCAGTGCCCACAACTGACCTGGTTGACAGTGACGGTGAGCGGAAACACGTCGACCTTCATGATCACGTAGCTCTGCGAGATGGAGATCCTGGCGAGGTGGTCCTCGGCACCCTTCGCCCACTCCGCGCCCCACGTGTGGTGACCTGCATCTAGCAGTGCCCACAACTGACCTGGTTGACAGTGACGGTGAGCGGAAACACGTCGACCTTCATGATCACGTAGCTCTGCGAGATGGAGATCCTGGCGAGGTGGTCCTCGGCACCCTTCGCCCACTCCGCGCCCCACGTGTGGTGACCTGCATCTAGCAGTGCCCACAACTGACCTGGTTGACAGTGACGGTGAGCGGAAACACGTCGACCTTCATGATCACGTAGCTCTGCGAGATGGAGATCCTGGCGAGGTGGTCCTCGGCACCCTTCGCCCACTCCGCGCCCCACGTGTGGTGACCTGCATCTAGCAGTGCCCACAACTGACCTGGTTGACAGTGACGGTGAGCGGAAACACGTCGACCTTCATGATCACGTAGCTCTGCGAGATGGAGATCCTGGCGAGGTGGTCCTCGGCACCCTTCGCCCACTCCGCGCCCCACGTGTGGTGACCTGCATCTAGCAGTGCCCACAACTGACCTGGTTGACAGTGACGGTGAGCGGAAACACGTCGACCTTCATGATCACGTAGCTCTGCGAGATGGAGATCCTGGCGAGGTGGTCCTCGGCACCCTTCGCCCACTCCGCGCCCCACGTGTGGTGACCTGCATCTAGCAGTGCCCACAACTGACCTGGTTGACAGTGACGGTGAGCGGAAACACGTCGACCTTCATGATCACGTAGCTCTGCGAGATGGAGATCCTGGCGAGGTGGTCCTCGGCACCCTTCGCCCACTCCGCGCCCCACGTGTGGTGACCTGCATCTAGCAGTGCCCACAACTGACCTGGTTGACAGTGACGGTGAGCGGAAACACGTCGACCTTCATGATCACGTAGCTCTGCGAGATGGAGATCCTGGCGAGGTGGTCCTCGGCACCCTTCGCCCACTCCGCGCCCCACGTGTGGTGACCTGCATCTAGCAGTGCCCACAACTGACCTGGTTGACAGTGACGGTGAGCGGAAACACGTCGACCTTCATGATCACGTAGCTCTGCGAGATGGAGATCCTGGCGAGGTGGTCCTCGGCACCCTTCGCCCACTCCGCGCCCCACGTGTGGTGACCTGCATCTAGCAGTGCCCACAACTGACCTGGTTGACAGTGACGGTGAGCGGAAACACGTCGACCTTCATGATCACGTAGCTCTGCGAGATGGAGATCCTGGCGAGGTGGTCCTCGGCACCCTTCGCCCACTCCGCGCCCCACGTGTGGTGACCTGCATCTAGCAGTGCCCACAACTGACCTGGTTGACAGTGACGGTGAGCGGAAACACGTCGACCTTCATGATCACGTAGCTCTGCGAGATGGAGATCCTGGCGAGGTGGTCCTCGGCACCCTTCGCCCACTCCGCGCCCCACGTGTGGTGACCTGCATCTAGCAGTGCCCACAACTGACCTGGTTGACAGTGACGGTGAGCGGAAACACGTCGACCTTCATGATCACGTAGCTCTGCGAGATGGAGATCCTGGCGAGGTGGTCCTCGGCACCCTTCGCCCACTCCGCGCCCCACGTGTGGTGACCTGCATCTAGCAGTGCCCACAACTGACCTGGTTGACAGTGACGGTGAGCGGAAACACGTCGACCTTCATGATCACGTAGCTCTGCGAGATGGAGATCCTGGCGAGGTGGTCCTCGGCACCCTTCGCCCACTCCGCGCCCCACGTGTGGTGACCTGCATCTAGCAGTGCCCACAACTGACCTGGTTGACAGTGACGGTGAGCGGAAACACGTCGACCTTCATGATCACGTAGCTCTGCGAGATGGAGATCCTGGCGAGGTGGTCCTCGGCACCCTTCGCCCACTCCGCGCCCCACGTGTGGTGACCTGCATCTAGCAGTGCCCACAACTGACCTGGTTGACAGTGACGGTGAGCGGAAACACGTCGACCTTCATGATCACGTAGCTCTGCGAGATGGAGATCCTGGCGAGGTGGTCCTCGGCACCCTTCGCCCACTCCGCGCCCCACGTGTGGTGACCTGCATCTAGCAGTGCCCACAACTGACCTGGTTGACAGTGACGGTGAGCGGAAACACGTCGACCTTCATGATCACGTAGCTCTGCGAGATGGAGATCCTGGCGAGGTGGTCCTCGGCACCCTTCGCCCACTCCGCGCCCCACGTGTGGTGACCTGCATCTAGCAGTGCCCACAACTGACCTGGTTGACAGTGACGGTGAGCGGAAACACGTCGACCTTCATGATCACGTAGCTCTGCGAGATGGAGATCCTGGCGAGGTGGTCCTCGGCACCCTTCGCCCACTCCGCGCCCCACGTGTGGTGACCTGCATCTAGCAGTGCCCACAACTGACCTGGTTGACAGTGACGGTGAGCGGAAACACGTCGACCTTCATGATCACGTAGCTCTGCGAGATGGAGATCCTGGCGAGGTGGTCCTCGGCACCCTTCGCCCACTCCGCGCCCCACGTGTGGTGACCTGCATCTAGCAGTGCCCACAACTGACCTGGTTGACAGTGACGGTGAGCGGAAACACGTCGACCTTCATGATCACGTAGCTCTGCGAGATGGAGATCCTGGCGAGGTGGTCCTCGGCACCCTTCGCCCACTCCGCGCCCCACGTGTGGTGACCTGCATCTAGCAGTGCCCACAACTGACCTGGTTGACAGTGACGGTGAGCGGAAACACGTCGACCTTCATGATCACGTAGCTCTGCGAGATGGAGATCCTGGCGAGGTGGTCCTCGGCACCCTTCGCCCACTCCGCGCCCCACGTGTGGTGACCTGCATCTAGCAGTGCCCACAACTGACCTGGTTGACAGTGACGGTGAGCGGAAACACGTCGACCTTCATGATCACGTAGCTCTGCGAGATGGAGATCCTGGCGAGGTGGTCCTCGGCACCCTTCGCCCACTCCGCGCCCCACGTGTGGTGACCTGCATCTAGCAGTGCCCACAACTGACCTGGTTGACAGTGACGGTGAGCGGAAACACGTCGACCTTCATGATCACGTAGCTCTGCGAGATGGAGATCCTGGCGAGGTGGTCCTCGGCACCCTTCGCCCACTCCGCGCCCCACGTGTGGTGACCTGCATCTAGCAGTGCCCACAACTGACCTGGTTGACAGTGACGGTGAGCGGAAACACGTCGACCTTCATGATCACGTAGCTCTGCGAGATGGAGATCCTGGCGAGGTGGTCCTCGGCACCCTTCGCCCACTCCGCGCCCCACGTGTGGTGACCTGCATCTAGCAGTGCCCACAACTGACCTGGTTGACAGTGACGGTGAGCGGAAACACGTCGACCTTCATGATCACGTAGCTCTGCGAGATGGAGATCCTGGCGAGGTGGTCCTCGGCACCCTTCGCCCACTCCGCGCCCCACGTGTGGTGACCTGCATCTAGCAGTGCCCACAACTGACCTGGTTGACAGTGACGGTGAGCGGAAACACGTCGACCTTCATGATCACGTAGCTCTGCGAGATGGAGATCCTGGCGAGGTGGTCCTCGGCACCCTTCGCCCACTCCGCGCCCCACGTGTGGTGACCTGCATCTAGCAGTGCCCACAACTGACCTGGTTGACAGTGACGGTGAGCGGAAACACGTCGACCTTCATGATCACGTAGCTCTGCGAGATGGAGATCCTGGCGAGGTGGTCCTCGGCACCCTTCGCCCACTCCGCGCCCCACGTGTGGTGACCTGTATCTAGCAGTGCCCACAACTGACCTGGTTGACAGTGACGGTGAGCGGAAACACGTCGACCTTCATGATCACGTAGCTCTGCGAGATGGAGATCCTGGCGAGGTGGTCCTCGGCACCCTTCGCCCACTCCGCGCCCCACGTGTGGTGACCTGCATCTAGCAGTGCCCACAACTGACCTGGTTGACAGTGACGGTGAGCGGAAACACGTCGACCTTCATGATCACGTAGCTCTGCGAGATGGAGATCCTGGCGAGGTGGTCCTCGGCACCCTTCGCCCACTCCGCGCCCCACGTGTGGTGACCTGCATCTAGCAGTGCCCACAACTGACCTGGCTGACAGTGACGGTGAGCGGAAACACGTCGACCTTCATGATCACGTAGCTCTGCGAGATGGAGATCCTGGCGAGGTGGTCCTCGGCACCCTTCGCCCACTCCGCGCCCCACGTGTGGTGACCTGCATCTAGCAGTGCCCACAACTGACCTGGTTGACAGTGACGGTGAGCGGAAACACGTCGACCTTCATGATCACGTAGCTCTGCGAGATGGAGATCCTGGCGAGGTGGTCCTCGGCACCCTTCGCCCACTCCGCGCCCCACGTGTGGTGACCTGCATCTAGCAGTGCCCACAACTGACCTGGTTGACAGTGACGGTGAGCGGAAACACGTCGACCTTCATGATCACGTAGCTCTGCGAGATGGAGATCCTGGCGAGGTGGTCCTCGGCACCCTTCGCCCACTCCGCGCCCCACGTGTGGTGACCTGCATCTAGCAGTGCCCACAACTGACCTGGTTGACAGTGACGGTGAGCGGAAACACGTCGACCTTCATGATCACGTAGCTCTGCGAGATGGAGATCCTGGCGAGGTGGTCCTCGGCACCCTTCGCCCACTCCGCGCCCCACGTGTGGTGACCTGCATCTAGCAGTGCCCACAACTGACCTGGTTGACAGTGACGGTGAGCGGAAACACGTCGACCTTCATGATCACGTAGCTCTGCGAGATGGAGATCCTGGCGAGGTGGTCCTCGGCACCCTTCGCCCACTCCGCGCCCCACGTGTGGTGACCTGCATCTAGCAGTGCCCACAACTGACCTGGTTGACAGTGACGGTGAGCGGAAACACGTCGACCTTCATGATCACGTAGCTCTGCGAGATGGAGATCCTGGCGAGGTGGTCCTCGGCACCCTTCGCCCACTCCGCGCCCCACGTGTGGTGACCTGCATCTAGCAGTGCCCACAACTGACCTGGTTGACAGTGACGGTGAGCGGAAACACGTCGACCTTCATGATCACGTAGCTCTGCGAGATGGAGATCCTGGCGAGGTGGTCCTCGGCACCCTTCGCCCACTCCGCGCCCCACGTGTGGTGACCTGCATCTAGCAGTGCCCACAACTGACCTGGTTGACAGTGACGGTGAGCGGAAACACGTCGACCTTCATGATCACGTAGCTCTGCGAGATGGAGATCCTGGCGAGGTGGTCCTCGGCACCCTTCGCCCACTCCGCGCCCCACGTGTGGTGACCTGCATCTAGCAGTGCCCACAACTGACCTGGTTGACAGTGACGGTGAGCGGAAACACGTCGACCTTCATGATCACGTAGCTCTGCGAGATGGAGATCCTGGCGAGGTGGTCCTCGGCACCCTTCGCCCACTCCGCGCCCCACGTGTGGTGACCTGCATCTAGCAGTGCCCACAACTGACCTGGTTGACAGTGACGGTGAGCGGAAACACGTCGACCTTCATGATCACGTAGCTCTGCGAGATGGAGATCCTGGCGAGGTGGTCCTCGGCACCCTTCGCCCACTCCGCGCCCCACGTGTGGTGACCTGCATCTAGCAGTGCCCACAACTGACCTGGTTGACAGTGACGGTGAGCGGAAACACGTCGACCTTCATGATCACGTAGCTCTGCGAGATGGAGATCCTGGCGAGGTGGTCCTCGGCACCCTTCGCCCACTCCGCGCCCCACGTGTGGTGACCTGCATCTAGCAGTGCCCACAACTGACCTGGTTGACAGTGACGGTGAGCGGAAACACGTCGACCTTCATGATCACGTAGCTCTGCGAGATGGAGATCCTGGCGAGGTGGTCCTCGGCACCCTTCGCCCACTCCGCGCCCCACGTGTGGTGACCTGCATCTAGCAGTGCCCACAACTGACCTGGTTGACAGTGACGGTGAGCGGAAACACGTCGACCTTCATGATCACGTAGCTCTGCGAGATGGAGATCCTGGCGAGGTGGTCCTCGGCACCCTTCGCCCACTCCGCGCCCCACGTGTGGTGACCTGCATCTAGCAGTGCCCACAACTGACCTGGTTGACAGTGACGGTGAGCGGAAACACGTCGACCTTCATGATCACGTAGCTCTGCGAGATGGAGATCCTGGCGAGGTGGTCCTCGGCACCCTTCGCCCACTCCGCGCCCCACGTGTGGTGACCTGCATCTAGCAGTGCCCACAACTGACCTGGTTGACAGTGACGGTGAGCGGAAACACGTCGACCTTCATGATCACGTAGCTCTGCGAGATGGAGATCCTGGCGAGGTGGTCCTCGGCACCCTTCGCCCACTCCGCGCCCCACGTGTGGTGACCTGCATCTAGCAGTGCCCACAACTGACCTGGTTGACAGTGACGGTGAGCGGAAACACGTCGACCTTCATGATCACGTAGCTCTGCGAGATGGAGATCCTGGCGAGATGGTCCTCGGCACCCTTCGCCCACTCCGCGCCCCACGTGTGGTGACCTGCATCTAGCAGTGCCCACAACTGACCTGGTTGACAGTGACGGTGAGCGGAAACACGTCGACCTTCATGATCACGTAGCTCTGCGAGATGGAGATCCTGGCGAGGTGGTCCTCGGCACCCTTCGCCCACTCCGCGCCCCACGTGTGGTGACCTGCATCTAGCAGTGCCCACAACTGACCTGGTTGACAGTGACGGTGAGCGGAAACACGTCGACCTTCATGATCACGTAGCTCTGCGAGATGGAGATCCTGGCGAGGTGGTCCTCGGCACCCTTCGCCCACTCCGCGCCCCACGTGTGGTGACCTGCATCTAGCAGTGCCCACAACTGACCTGGTTGACAGTGACGGTGAGCGGAAACACGTCGACCTTCATGATCACGTAGCTCTGCGAGATGGAGATCCTGGCGAGGTGGTCCTCGGCACCCTTCGCCCACTCCGCGCCCCACGTGTGGTGACCTGCACCGTCAACGTTGGTCAGAGAATAGAATAGAATAGAATCAGTAATTTATTTATAGTAATAGTTTCGGGGGTGATAAATCGATATAGCTAGGTTTCATTTTTAAAAAACGTCGTTTTATGCATGTTTTCAGGCAATGAAAAACCACTACCATAAATCATTAGAATACGAAGCGCCATCATCTATAAAGTTCGGATAGCTCAGTTAGGAAATCAGGCGGTCCCGAAACCAGAAGCCCCGGTTCGAGTCCAGACGATTATTTTTCCCTTATGAATTTTATTATTATCTCTCTGTATAGTATGACTCTCACACCCGCATACAAAATAAATAGATATAGGGCCAAAAAGTATTATAAACATAAATATATACACACAGATAAATAAACTTACATATAGATTACATAAATAAATACTTGTAGCGGGCGGAGGATTACGCCCCGGCAGGGGAGACCAGACGGCCGGGGGTCAGGGCGACAGGCTGAGAAACCGACGGACTATCCTAGCCGAGTCTAGCAACACCGCTTTCTGCATCTTGGCCGCGAGCGAACCGCCACGGAACCCCAGTCGCCTCAGATGGTGAGCGAGGCTGACTGGGATCAACCCATTCGCAGAAATAACGATTGGGATGGTTTCAGTGGACTCCACATACCACATGCCAGTAACCTCGTGAGCCAGATCTAGATACTTTCGTTTTTTCTCTGTCTCCGCTCTCACGAGGTTCTCGTCATGTGGGATGGTGATGTCCACTAAAAACACCCTCGACTGTGCCCGGTCCATCAGCACGATGTCAGGCTTATTCGCCAGAATCGTCCTGTCCGTGATGATGGACCGGTCCCAATAGAGCCGGACTCCGTCACGCTCAAGCACCGGCACCGGTGTGTACCTATAGTACGGCACTCTTTCATCCAGGAGACCGTACTTCAGAGCAAGCTCTTGGTGAAGGATTTTGGCCGCTTGGTTGTGTCTGTGCAGATACTCAGTGTTAGCAAGAGCCGAACATCCCGAGAGCACATGCCTGAGTGACTCACCGGGATGGCGACACGCTCGACAGATGTCGTGAGTGCCATCCTTCAGGATGTACTTTCGGTAGTTCCGCGTCTTAACCACCTGATCTTGTATTGCACACACAAAACCTTCGGTTTCCCCAAAGAGGTCACCGAAGCGCAGCCATTGCACGGACGCTTTTTTATCTACGTGCGGCTCATTAAGAGCTTTAAAAAAGCGTCCATGCAACTCCCTCTCCTTCCATACGGTCTCCCGGTCAGAGGTGCTTAGTACCACCGGTTTCTGCCACTCGAGTTTGGCCAAAGATAGGGGAGTGAGTCCTTTGTCACATTCTATAACGTCTCTATGCATTGGACACTCCCTCTTCGTCTCAAAGTAGGTTCTGAGGCTGGATATCTCCCGATTATGCATGGTCTTGACGCTTAATACGTCTCGACCTCCACATTTTCGGGGTATATACAACCTCATAACAGACGATTTGGGGTGGTGCATGCGGTAGAGAGTCATAGTCGTGCGGATTTTTCTATCCAGTGCGCCTAGTTCGGTCTGAGTCCATCTGAGTACGCCAAAGGTGTACATGAGAACGGGCATGACCCAGCCGTTATATGCTCGGACCTTATTGGCGCCCGACAAATAGCTTTTACAAACTTTTGTCAGGCGGCCAAAAAATACCTCGCAAACTGACTGTTTCACGTCCGCCTCCTTTACCCCCACGGATTGTGACATACCCAGATACCGGTATGACTCAGCTTCAGAGAGGGTCCTGATGTTAGATGGCTCGAGATTGATCTCGGCCGAATGAGTAACCTGTCCCCTCTCCACATGTAAGACATACACTTGTCTAGTCCAAGCTCCATCCTGATGGAGTTACTGAACTCAGTGGTGACATTCAGCAACTCCCTCAGGCGGGTGGCATTGGGTGCTAGCAGCTTGAGGTCATCCATGTAGAGAAGGTGAGGTACTTTTGTCCCTCCTCTCCGAAACTGAAAGCCTGTCCCTGATCTCTCCAGCAAAGAGCTGAGAGGGTTCAGCGACAGACAAAACCATAATGGACTCAGACAATCGCCCTGGAAGATACCCCGCCGTATCTTGATCCGGTCACCCGCAGCCGCCAACCGCTCGCCATGGAGACAAAGGATCGTACTCCATTGCCCCATACACTCTCCGAGGAAGTCTCGAACTGTACTATCGACTTTGTACAGCTCAAGGACCCTCAAGAGCCATGAATGGGACACCGAGTCGAATGCCTTTTTATAGTCAATCCAGGCGGCAGAGAAATTCCGGCGATTGCGTTTGACCAGTTGGCCCGCGACGGAGTCGATGAGAAGGAGCTCCTTAGTACCACGACCACCGCCCCGACATCCGTTCTGAGCCCCAGACATGGTGTTGTTCTCGTCTACGTGACGGGAAATCTTAAGGCTCAGAACGGATGTCAATGTCTTATAGATGGTAGTAAGACATGTGATGGGGCGGTACTTAGCTGGGTCAGCGGTATCGGTTGACTTAAGGAGCTAAATGAGTGATCCCGGTGGTGAAAAGGCTCGGGAGTGCCCTTTGCTCGAGAGCATCTTGGTATTGTCGAGCCAAAGTAGCATGGCAGAGCGAAAAACCCTTCAACCAGTAGTGATGCAGCCCATTGGGTCCCGGACTTTTCCAGTTCGGGGCCCGGCGCACCGCACCAGCTACATCCTCCGAAGAGATGGCGACGGGGCTCATCGGCTGTATTGAGGCACATGCTTCCTCAACCGCCGCAATCCAAGGGCCCTCCTCATGCTCCACCTCTCTTGACCATACGTTTCGCCAAAAGGCGACGAGGTCAGCCGGGCTCGGCCGCTGAGAGGTAGAACAGACTGCTGGGCATTCCAGTTTTTTATAGAACCTTTTCTGATCACTCGAGAAGAGGCGATTTTGCTGAAAGCTCTCGACTCTTTCCGAGTATCGTCGAATGCGGTTCCCCCATGCAGCGATTTTCTGCTTCAGGTCGTTGATGCGCTCCGTTAGTTTTTGGGCTATATCGGGCTGATCTAGCCGCACCCCGAGCCCATTAAAGGCTATTCTAACGGAGCGCACAATCCTTGGCCTAGTGTTGCCCGACCTGAAACTCTGCAGTCTGCCAATGAGAGCTCTGGCCAGGGTGATACGGTGTTCTATTCTCCTTTTCCAGGCTGGCTCCGTGCTGCGCCTTAGAGTAGTGCGTCCACGTTCTTGGGTCTTGACACCCATGAAACGATGAACAGCTAAGGCCGCACCAAAGAGAATAGAAGCCGTATCATCCAGGCCAGTGCTGCGCTCAAGATATTGAGACAGCATTTGGTTTATGGCCTCAATGACATCCCGCGTCGCTACATTTAATGTGAGTCGGGAGAGCCGCGGACGGTTCTCTAGAGGAGCACTCCGGATCTCCGAAATCGCCTCTTCTAAAATCCTTCTCATCCGCTCTATGTCAAAGGAAACTGTTTCCTCCGTGTCCTCCTCCACAGGCAAATCTTGCGCGATAGCGTCGGTCTCTTCGCGGACAGGTTCCGCCAGAGAGACAATTTGCTCTGTGGTTGGGGTTGTCACCTCGGGAACAGCCTCACATCGTAATCGTTCGAGCTCGGTAGCGCTAAAGATATTCGAGCGCTGAATATACCGAGCCCGGTCTGCCAGGTTTTGTTCCGTGCCAGTCAGATTCGGCTCGAGCAGCAAGAACTCGCGGTACATTGCCGCTCGGTAGCCAGTCCGTCCGGTTTCCCCTCCTGTCGCCCTGTAGTACGCACGCATGACATTTCTGTTCATTGGAGATGTCCATCTCATGCGGCGCACTCCACCAGCGGCGGGCTCCGAAGATTGGGTCCTAGAGGGCCCCGTCGGCGCCAAGCCGACTGGTGGGGATGATGGATCTGTCGACTGGCCAGGTGGTAAAGGCCGTCGAATGGCGTGACTGGCGGATCGCATGCTGCCACGTCCAGCGCCAGCCCCAGACGCGCCCTGGCGACCCCCAGGTAGCGGCTTTATACGTAAATTTCTTATTTGTTCCATCATCATATTTGGGGGGGGGGGGGAGTGGCAGTTACATCACCCGGGGTCCACTCATGTCCCCGAGGAGGCTGTTTCTATAGCCAGCTAGCCGGATTGTGGGGGATTCTAGATGTAACTTCCCCTATTCCCTTAGTCGTCTCTTACGACACCCACGGGTTAGGAAGGAGTGGCACTATTCTGTTCTGCCGGTGCCACACGGCGATTATTATTATTATTATTATTTATTTTTATTTTTTTCCTAAATTTTAAATTTCCAAAAAACACAATTTACCTAAAAAATAAAAAAAAGAACGAGAAAAGCTCGGTCACCCAGACCTATTATGTGATTGAGGAACGGATACTTCAGGCCGATGTCTGAAAACGTGGATACAGCGTGGACAGCGTTCAGGTGCGCGACGTCGGCGCCATTCTCCGGTATCTCCTGAAAAAATAGAAATGTTAACATGGCGTCCTTCAGTGTCTGAAGTTGATTCTTCAAGCAAGGCATGTTGACAATCACGTACAGTGACTATTACGTCGTGATTCCTAGTTACATGCATTATTATACTCTATAGTAGAGCGTTATGAATAGAATAGAATAGAATAGCAATATTTTTTATTCAAATAAACTTTTTACAAGTGCTTTTGAATCGTCTGACTCTACCACTGGTTCGGAATGCCCTTCCTGCCTAGAAGAACCAGCAAGAAACTCGGCGGTTGCTTTTTTCAAAACATATACGCATATATGCAGCACTATAGAGCTGTGTCCATCTTATGGACACAGCTCTATAGTGCTGCATATATGCGTATATGTTTTATTGTATATATGCGTATATGTTTTATTGTATTGTATTTCAGGATATATTTTTGTGTCTCTTTGTGTCTAATTTTAATTCTATCTTGAGTCTAGCAGAGCCAGAGTAAAGAAAGAAAGAAAAAGCATATTAGCAAGAAAAGGTTAGAATTATTTTGCTATAATCCATGTTTATTGCATGTTTGACCATTCAGATTTGTTCGGTTGGCGGATTATAATAATTCAAATTCAAAATTATTTATTTCATGTAGGCCAACCTGTGGCTCTTATGACACGTTATGACTCTACCACCGGTTCGGAAAGCGGATTCTGCTGAGAAGAGCCGGCAAGAAACTGAGCAGTTGCTCTTTTCAAAGTAATCATTTTATAATATTACTAGTGGTTCGCCCCGAACTGAGACCTCGCGGTAACGGTTTCCCATACTTAATTACTTATTCATTCAATAGACACATGACGATCAAAATTGACATTATTATTATGCCCGTTTTCACCAACCATACCTAAATCATCCCCTCTGTAGAAGTCTCTTTACGTAGGTAGCCCCTAAATACAAGCCTAACATCCCAATATCATTTTCACCTTTAGATGTCCCGTAGAGGTTCGTAATAACAAAGTTGACAGAAAGCGTCAACTAACTTAACATAGATAGCCCGTAAAGGTTAGAGAACTGTAGTGAAATCAGGCCTCAATCAAACTTAGGTATAGTTTTTGGAACATTCAAATTAAATTATTTGTACACAGCGTCATCTATCGACACGATCAGAAAACATGTAAAAACAAACTGCAACGTGAAGTTTTACTGATGTTTGATATACTGGGTGGGCCAGACCAGGTGGATATAATTTTTTTTTTAGATTATTCACTTAAGGGCCTACCAGGACCCGCAAGGAAAAAAATCGGTTCCCACCCGATTACGAGAAAAAAAAAATTATTTAAAATTTTGGAATATCATTGACTTGACGAACTTTTAATTTTTTTTTAATTTTTCCCGTGACAATTTCCGCAATTTTTTTATGGAATATCTTTACGTAATAACTGTGCTCTCTTAGAAAAAAATCCAGTCTGATTAGCTTGTTTTAAGAGCATTAAATTTTAAATTATTTCAAGAAAATTAAGTTCATCCAAAATCTACAGAAAATTTTAAAATTCCATTAAAAATAAAAGAAGAGGTGCATAGCCCTGGTGATTTTTTAAAAACTGTAGCAACTTATGTTCTTTTGATTGCCAAAAGAGCTAATAAATATAAAAGCTAATCTCTCTGGAGATAGGCCGCCGCCGTGGCCGAAATTCGGAAAAATAAAACATTGTTTTATTTTTCTTTCTCTAAAAAATGAAGATACCGTCAGTAATCACTCATCATTAAAGAATTAATGTCCTCACGACCGAATCTGTGCGGGAGATATTAAAGTGCACAAGTGTGTGCGCGAACACAGGTGCACTCTCTGTTTCTTTACTTTCATAGCCCGATGGGACGGAAAATTCGACACGACTGGAGAAAGATTAGGCGCAGGACCAACGGCTTTACGTTCTCTCCAAGGCATGGGGGTGAAACAACACCAACTTCCTAACTCCGGGCTAATACTGAGAATTTCTTTTCGGAAAACCCCAATACTTGGTACGGTCCAACCCGGGACTCGAACCCGGGCCCTCGTCGGCCACAGTCGAACACGCTCACCACTAGACCAACGAGGCAGTTAAAATTAAACGACATACTGCAGTCTCCACAACCAATTAACATTTTTTTCAATAAGTTCGATATTTACACGAATGAGGAACGACGACTTTTAAAAAATTATAACTTTTTATCCGGCACCTTGACATACAATTTTTCTTTTGGTAATCAAAAGAACATAAGTTGCTACAGTTTTTAAAAAATCACCAGTGCTATGCACCTCTTATTTTATTTTTAATGGAATTTTAAAGTTTTCTGTAGATTTTGGATGAACTTAATTTTCTTGAAATAATTTAAAATTTAATGCTCTTAAAACAAGCTAATCAGACTGGTTTTTTTTTCTAAGAGAGCACAGTTATTACGTAAAGATATTCCATAAAAAAATTGCAGAAATTGTCACGGGAAAAATTAAAAAAAAATTAAAAGTTCGTCAAGGCAATGATATTCCAAAATTTTAAATAAAATTTTTTTCTCGTAATCGGGTGGGAACCGATTTTTTTCCTTGCGGGTTCTGGTAGGCCCTTAAGTGAATAATCTAAAAAAAATTTTATATCCACCTGGTCTGGCCCACCCTGTATAACTAAATAATAATTTTAATTGAATAATATGATATTATATGTATTAGTAATTGTCATACAAAATAATAATAATTTACATATAATAATTTCCAAAAAACACGATTTAAAAGAAAAAAATACGAGCAAAGCTCGGTCACCCAGGTACTGGGTTGTAATCGAATCAAAGTGATTCGATCAATCGCGATCGACACAACTTGCCTCATCGAGGCTCAAAGGTTAGGGGAAGTAGAGATACGGGTAGGAGTCAAGGATAAGGTTTGTTACTTCTATCTGTATATGGGAATTGACCAAGGTAACTTGTACATGTATAATATATGAGAATTGACCAAGGTAACTTCTACCTGTATATGAGAATTCACCAAGATAACTTCTACCTGTATATGAGAATTGAACAAGGTAACTTCTACCTGTAGATGAGAATTGACCAAGGTAACTTCTACCTGTAGATGAGAATTGACCAAGGTAACTTCTACCTGCATATGAGAATTGACCAAGGTAACTTCTACCTGTATATGAGAGTTGACCAAGAACTCGTTTCTGCCCCGGTAGCCCCAGTCCTTGACCTCGTCGCTCTCCCCCACGGCCCACAGCGGGGGCTCCCCGTCCGCGTGGTACCACGCCCACACCGAGCCGTCCACCTCCATCGCGTGATAGCTCTTGATGGATATACCTTTGGGCACTGTACCTGTATATGAGAGTTGACCAAGAACTCGTTTCTGCCCCGGTAGCCCCAGTCCTTGACCTCGTCGCTCTCCCCCACGGCCCACAGCGGGGGCTCCCCGTCCGCGTGGTACCACGCCCACACCGAGCCGTCCACCTCCATCGCGTGATAGCTCTTGATGGATATACCTTTGGGCACTGTACCTGTATATGAGAGTTGACCAAGAACTCGTTTCTGCCCCGGTAGCCCCAGTCCTTGACCTCGTCGCTCTCCCCCACGGCCCACAGCGGGGGCTCCCCGTCCGCGTGGTACCACGCCCACACCGAGCCGTCCACCTCCATCGCGTGATAGCTCTTGATGGATATACCTTTGGGCACTGGAAGAGGAGATTATTGTTAACCAATATGGAAAGGAAACGATAAATTCATTCGTTTCCTTTCCATCTTGCCTAATTTTTACAAAAAAAAACACATAAAAAGACACATTTAATACTTAAGTAGAGGCTACAATTAGCGAACTTCTTAATGCTAAAGTTGCTTGGAAGCAAAATCTTTTGTTTCAGCTCTCACAAAATAGATAAGCTACACAATATTGTAAAATTTTTGTTTTGGAAAGAGCTACTCCTGAGTTTCTTTCCGAGTCTTCTCAGTAGAATCAGCTCTCCGAACCGATGGTAGATTCTCGACTTGTCATATGAGCCACAATTTGGCCTACATGAAATAAGTAATATTGAATTTTTTTAAATTCTTTCTTATAAGCAGCGAAATTAGTCATACATTTAGCGGATTGCAAAGATAAAAATAAATCTAGTTGGAACGTAGTTCCTTATCGCGCGATGCGAATGGGAGCTAGATGGAAAAAATTAAGACTAAATTGAACCGACACTTTTTTGAATGTGAATTTGGCATTGTGTTCAATATTTTAACTTTTTTAACTTATTTTAAGCTATAAAAAATTAGGGAAAAATTCCACAAGTAGAAATTATTTAAAACTAGCTGCCCGGACAGACTTCGTTCTGTCAAAAGTTAAAAGTAAATTTTTTTTTATTATTATTAAAACCTTCCGTGGACCTTAAGGAACTTACAAAAAATAAAATAACCGAATTGGTCCATCCATTCTTGAGTTATGCGCTTACCAACATTTATTTTTATTTATATAGATAGATAAAATGGAAAATAGAAAATTCAGTCTGTCGAGCTGGGATTCGAACCATCGACCACTGTTTAGCGACTGTAGAAACCACAAGGCTAATATTGTAGTGTGAAAATATTGAACACAATGCCAAATTCACATTCAAAAATTTATTACAATTCCTTCACTAATTATTCCTTCACTAATTAATCGAAAGGAACTTCGTTCCATCAAGGTGTCCCTTGACACGTCTCAAGTTTTTATTATGTCAGACGTAGGCCATCTACTGGAATACAATACAACTACGCGAAAAAATCTTAAAATATATTTTACTATTTACTAATGCCACAGACTGCCCCGCCCATGGCCAGGTTAGCCCTTTAGGTCAGTAGATGTACCCACCTGTCTCCATGCCAGGTATGCTCACGCAAGCGCCGCCGTCCGCGAACCTCCATTGGTGGAATGGGCACTGTATGCCGGTGCCACAGACTGCCCCGCCCATGGCCAGGTTAGCCCCAGTCAGTAGATGTACCCACCTGTCTCCATGCCAGGTATGCTCACGCAAGCTCCACCGTCTGCAAACCTTCACTGGTGGAAAGGGCACTGTATGCCGGTGCCACAGACTGCCCCGCCCATGGCCAGGTTAGCCCCTTAGGTCAGTAGATGTACCCACCTGTCTCCATGCCAGGTATGCTCACGCAAGCTCCCCCGTCCGCGAACCTCCACTGGTGGAAGGGGCACTGTATGCCGGTGCCACAGACTGCCCCGCCCATGGCCAGGTTAGCCCCAGTCAGTAGATGTACCCACCTGTCTCCATGCCAGGTATGCTCACGCAAGCTCCACCGTCTGCAAACCTTCACTGGTGGAAAGGGCACTGTATGCCGGTGCCACAGACTGCCCCGCCCATGGCCAGGTTAGCCCCTTAGGTCAGTAGATGTACCCACCTGTCTGCATGCCAGGTATGCTCACGCAAGCGCCGCCGTCCGCGAACCGCCACTGGTGGAAGGGGCACTGTATGCTGGTGCCACAGACTGCCCCGCCGAAGGCCAGGTTAGCCCCTAGGTGGGGGCAGTACGCGTCCACTACGCGCGCCACACCGTCCTCACCTCTATACACGCATAGGTTGAGCCCTGAGAATTGCAAATATGAATGAAAAATAAAGAAAGCGGCCGCTCGCCCACTGCGCCAAATGGAGCTACTGGAGAACCTCTAAAATGTTGAACGCTTACTGAACGACGGTGTTAGGTTTTTTTTCGTTACTGAATTTCTTGGTTCGGTCGCCGCGCTCAAACTGTTTGTCCTAGTTCAAAGCCCGCGATAAAAGCTATGCAATAGCTTAAAAATTGGTTATCTGTAAAGTCGGTTTACGGACTATAGTTTTACGTGATAACGTCATAAAGAAACATTGACGATGACTGGCGGGCGGCGGCGGGCGCTCTCTAAGCCAACGCTTGGGCCGATCGTGCCTCTCTATCGCTTGTTCCGCGCTCTCGCTTGCACGTTAAGGCGCAGGCGGAACGTGACACTTTTTCGTGCGTGCAGCCGGTTTTCATCGATTTTTACGTCAAAATAACATGAACAAGTGTGTAAGCTGGCTCATTTTTTGCGCAAAGGATCAGCTTGGCTCTCCAACGCGGACATGCAGCCAGTATTCTTGGCACCATTCCACGCGGGCATTAATAAGATTAGTTTAGTTGTAACATTTAGAAGTTTATAAGATTAGAAGTTTTATTGTAACATTTTTTAATAAAAAAAAACAAGTGTAAATTGATAATTTAATATAAAAAATTCTTTAAAACCGACTTCAAACGCCCGCGCCATTACAAAGCACATGATTTACTGTTAGATATTTTAAAACCACTCGACCGACTTCGATTAAATTTCAATGGGACCACCTGGAAAGTATATATTACCCTTTGAAACAAAAAAGAATTTTCCAAATCGGTTCAGGCGTCATCTAGTAATCGGTGAACATACATACATAAAAAGAAAAGATTCCGACGAATTGAGAACCTTCTCCTTTTTGAAGTCGGTAAAAAATTTAAAACCTTCTCAACATGTGAATTTATGGCCGGACTATGCATGATGTACCTCATCCTGTTACCCGGTTTGCTGCTCCATTGGACTGTGTTCAAAATTCAAAATTATTTATTTCACGTAGGCCAACCTGTGGCTCTTATGACACGTGATGACTCTACCACCGGTTCGGAAAGCGGATTCTGCTGAGAAGAGCCGGCAAGAAACTCAGCAGTTGCTCTTTTCCAAATAATCATTTACAATATTATTGTGTAGCTATTACATTGTAATGAGACGTTTTTTATGCTATCTTATGGACAGCCGGATACCAAGCCATGCAACTTTGTTAGAATAGAATAGAATAATATAATATTTCCACAACGAGGGTAAGCTCCAAAAAAGCGGTAGTACAACTCAATTCATGTTAAGACGGGCAGACAGAAAGTAGCCCCATTCCCGCCGGCGGCACCCGTTCACGAGTATGATGCATGATCCAGCCGTTGCTTCGCTCGACCATATTTGAGGGAACGTAACACACACACACGTGCACAGACTTGTGCACTATAATATTTCCTGCGCCATTAGCCGTATTCAGTTGGGAGGGCATTGTTAGAGGGCATCATAGCCTAAATAGCGCAATGGTTAAAGGTGCGGACTGAAAACTGAAAGGTCGCAGGTTCGAATCCCACCCGTTGCACTATTGTCGTACCCACTCCTGACACAAGCTTTCCGCTTATTTGGAGGGGAGAGGAGGATATGAGTCAACTTCAACTTGGCTGTTATTCTTTGAAAAACAAAGATTCTTACCCAAAGCATCAACAGGCACCACGTCGCCCACCCTCAAGTCTCGGCTCTCCACCAGGGAGAACCACCCGTTGGGGTAGGGAGGGGGGAGGCGGCTGCCAAACTTCCTGCTGTTCTGTGCCCTGATGATGTGCAGGGAGCGGTCCTTCGTCGGCAGGTTGTTGTAGCCTATTTCTGGTAGCTCCTGAAATCATTTAATTTAATTTTTTTTAACCGACTTCAAAAACGGAGGAGGGTATCAATTCGTCAGATTACTCGAAGACGCCTGAACCGATTTGGAAAATTCTTTTTTTGTTTGAAAGGGTCAGGTGGTCCCATATAAATTTTATCGAAATCAGTCAAGTGGTTTTTAAAATACCAACAATAAATTATATAAATTTTATAGTGGCGCGCCGGGAGTTTGAAGTCGGTTTTTTATAAAAAGAACTAGCTGACCCAGCGAACATCGTACCACCAACAAAAATATTTAAGGGTGGGTCACCCTTATCATTTAGGGGTATGAAAAACAGATGTTAGCCGATTCTCAGACCTACCCGATATACACACAAAATGTCATTAAAATCGGTCCAACCGTTTCGGAAGAGTTTGGTAACAAACACCGCGACACAAAAAATTTATATATTAGATTTTACTTAATTGACCGAGCGAAGCGAAGGACAATTAGGTCTAGAGCTCATCGACCGAGCGAAGCGAAGGTCTTTGAGTCTACTTGAGTGAATTTGCACTTGTCCGTCCGTCCGTCCGTCCGTCCGTCCGTCCGTCTGTCAGAGCCTTATAACTTCTGAATTACTGAACGAAATTACTTCAATTTTAGATATAATATGTAAACCGATGGCCTCCAGCCGAAAATGGCTTAAAAAGTTATAAAAATCTTTATTTCAGGGGGGCTCTCATAGAAGCGAATGCGAAGAAAAAAAATTTTGCGTTTCATAGGTTTACAGTACCTCATTTTAAAGATAATTTGGAACAGAGTACAAAAATATTTTTTTTTAAATTTTTTTCCTAAAATTGACGAAATGGGGGGCTTTCAAAGTGGAGATTATATTTGACCTCAGAACGGAATAACCATTGAAAGCTGGGGCTTGAAAGTTTTACAATTTTAGCGTAATATCATGTACTTGAACAACAAATACTAAAATTAGATAAATGTAATAAGGAAACTAAATTATTTAACTTTTAATGAGCAGCAACAACAGAACTTCACAATGATGTCAATAGATGGCGCTCTCATCTCATATAGCAAATGCAGCTTTATGTAACATACCTATTATTCAATTAAGATTATTATTTAGTCATTTAGCAAACATCAATAAAACTTCACGTTGCAGTTTGTTTTTACATATTTCTGATCGTGTCGATAGTTGACGCTGTGTACAAGTAATTTAATTTGAATGTTCCAAAAAACTATACCTAAGTTTGATTGAGGCCTTGAGGATTTCACTATAACAGTTCCCTAACCTTTACGGGCTACCTATGTTAAGTTAGTTGACACTTTCTGTCAACTTTGTTATTACAAACCTCTACGGGACAACTAAAGGTGAAAATGACATTGGGATGTTAGAATTGTATTTAGGGGCTACCTATGTAAAGAGACTTCTACAAATGGGATGATTTAGGTATGGTTGGTGAAAACGGGCATAATAATAATGTCAATTTTGATCGTCAATTATGGGAAACCGTTACCGCGAGGTCTCAGTTCGGGGCGAACCACTAGTTAAGTAGAGTTCAAATATATATTTTTTTATTTTTAGGGTCCCGTACCCAAACGGTACCAACGGGACCCTATTACTAAGCCTACGCTGCGCTGTCCGTCCGTCCGTCCGTCTGTCAGCGGGCTGTATCTCGTAAACCGTAATAGATAGACAGATGAAATTTTCACATATAATATTATGTATTTCTATTGCCGCTATAACAACAAATAATAAAAATTAAATTAAATTAAAAAAATTAAATTAAAATATTTCCATGGGTACATGGAAATATTTTTATTTAATTTTTTAATGGAAACCTAAAAGAGCGAGGCCCGACTCGCACTTGGCCGATTTTTTTAGCTACAAAAATGAAGAAATGGGGGGCCATCAAAGGTGTCGGTATTAGGCCAATTTTGTAAGGGGGTCTATCTCAAAAACTAACTAGTTAGGAATTTGAAATTATGGCATATTATCTACTTTAAAGTGTATTTAAACAACAAATACTGAAAACACCGATTCATAATGTGGTTTGTAAGTTGTGACCAAAACAAACGAGCATTTTTTCCCCATATGCTAATTTAGTACTTTCTAAGAACTAAGATATCTAAACATGTATCTAGTTTTAAAAAAATGATTTAGTCATATGCACGAAACCCTAAAAGAGCGAGGCCCGACTCGCACATGGCCGATTTTTTTTTTTTTTCTAAAATTGACGTAATGGGGGGCTCTCAAAGTGGAGATTATATTTGACCTCAGAAGTCATGATCGCTTGAACGGCTGGGCTTGAAACTTTTATAATTATTAGCGTTATATTATATACTTGAACAACAAATACAAAAATTAGATAAATATAATAAGGAAACTAAAGAATGGCGAAGATGGCGCTCTCATCTCATATTGCAAACGCAGCAGAAATACTAATACATAATATTATAATATCATATTATTCAATTAAAATTATTATATAATATTTAAATATCAAACATCAATAAAACTTCACGTCGCGACGTGACGTTTTATGCATTGTTGTTTTTACATGTTTTCTGATCGTGTCGATAGACGACGCTGTACAACAAATAATTTAATTTTCATCATACCTATTCGAAAAACGAATATTGGCTTCAGAGGATAGCGGGAGCAAAATTTAATTTTAACCCCATGGGACTTTTCATTTCTCTCTTCTGATTGGTCCGCGTTCGTGCTTTAGCATACTAAAGCACTAACGCGGACCAATCAGAAGAGAGAATTCAAAAATGTGTCGAAATTCAAAAATGTTTGAGAAGCTGTTGTCTTCGATAAGTCACGTGATCAAATTTGTCGATTAGATATATACGCCCATACTTCCAACATAAATATTAATGTTTAATTATTTCATAAAAATTTATTTGTGTTTTATTTAAACTTTCAATATACGTATTGGTAATGTCTATACTCTATACATAGTAGGTTGATACTCCTAGCTTTTTCTCATAGGTAATGATGAAAAATAGTGTGTGTCATTCGGGGCCAAAATTTTTTGTTCTCGGGCGGCGTATATTGAATTCCTCGCTACGCTCAGGATTCTACTTTAGAATCCCTCGCTGCGCTCGGGAGTCTACTATAAAATCCTTCACTTCGCTCTGAATTCAAAATAACGCCCTCGGGGAACAAAAAATTCCTTTGGCCCCATATAACACAAATAACTATTGAATGTTCCAAAAACTATACCTAGGTACCTATTGATGCCTGATTTGACTACAGTTCCCTAACCTTTATGGGCTACCTATGTTAAATTAGGTGACGCTTTCTGTCAACTTTGTTATTACGAACCTCTACGGGACAACTAAAGGTGAAAATGACATTGGGATGTTAGGATTGTATTTAGGGGCTACCGACGTAAAGAGACTTCTACAGAGGGGATGATTTAGGTATGGTTGGTGAAAACGGGCATAATAATAATGTCAATTTTGATCGTCATGTATCTATTGAATGAATAAGTAATTATGGGAAACCGTCACCGCGAGGTCTCAGTTCGGGGCGAACCACTAGTTTAATTTGATTTATTCTGATTTAATTTGACTTAATTTGATTTAATTTAATTTATTCGAAGGGTACACAATAATATTATATTTTTTATTTTTTATTCTATGACAAGATAATTCTCACGTGGTAGGTACGTGACGATGCAGTGTAAGATGGTAGCGGGCTAACTTGGAAGGGGTATGTCAATAGTGAACATTCAACCCATACCCCTAATCGGTTTCTACACGCCATCGTGCCAGAACGCTAAATCGCTTGGCGGCACGTCTTTGACGGTAGGGTGGTAACTAGCCACGACCGAAGCCTCCCACCAGACAAATCATATTTTATTAATTGCTTTCCAAATCCGGATCCCTGCAACTCGCCTGTCGTCGGTCCATCTAGTGGGGGGTCTGCTAACACTGCGCTTCCCGGTGCGGGGTCGCCACTCCAGCACCTTGGGACCCCAACGACCATCAGCTCTTCGAACTATGTGCCCCGCCCATTGCCACTACAGTGTCGCGACACGCTGAGCTATGTCGGTGACTTTGGCTCTCCTATGGATCTCCTCATTTCTGATTTGATCTCGCAGGGATACTCCGAGCATAGCTCTCTCCATCGCCCGCTGAGTGACCCTGAGCCTTATGAGGCCCACAGTTAGCGACCATGTCTCGGATCCGTAAGTCATCACTGGCAACACTCACTGTTCGAATCTGTGTTCGGACTATGCTAGATACAAGTGGCGCAAGACCGAGACAGCGGAGGCGCCGGCTACTAAGTAAATAAAAGTAAAAATTACCTTTTTATAGAACACCGGACTCCAATAGGATTTGTACAGAATAAACAACAGCAGAATCAACATTGCACCCAGAAAAATAGCTTTAAAGTGACTGCTAACAATCACTAGACATATTTTGATGAGATTTAACGTTAGGTTGGTGAAAAACACTATATCGTGATTCGGTTTCGTCTCTTGACAACGTTGTTCGGTTTTCAAACAGAATTCTGTCGCCATCTTGTAATGCCGAGTAGTTTATCTGTAACAAAGAGATGTGTAAATTAAAAAGTTAACACCCTTGGCATGTGAATCTATGGCCGGACTATGTACGGTATACCTGACATCCTGTTACCCAGTTTGCTGCTCCATCATCAGATCCTCCTCCTCGATCCTCGATCATCATCTATCTAACACCTACATACTGAGACCATTCTAACGAGCCCAAACACACTATGTCTGCTGTAAGTTGCTGAGGAGTTAGGTATCCCGCAGACTACTTGATGCTGCAGCATCAGCTCAAGGTTACCACGCCTTGCAAATAATCCGAAGTAACAGTACACCAAACAAATCAATCGCACCAGTGAAAACCCTTCCAACAAGTAAAATAACCAGTCAAGTGCGTGCCGGGCCACGCGCAGTGTAGGGTTCCGTAGTTGCAAGTCACAAATATTATTGCTGACCTAGGATAGTGCTTTTATTTTATTTATGAATATTGAATATATTTTGAGTTCCATGGTTAAATTACTATATTATACTACAAAATACAACTTACACTACGTGTAATACCTGACTTAGAAAAAACAGATATAACTACTTAACTAATGAACCCTACTTAGCCGTGATAGTTTTCCTTTAAAATTCATTATACATACTACTGCTGTGAATTTTTTCATGTATCCGTTATACAACCGTTTAGCTGGCAGAGGGCCCCCCTCTGCCAGCTACTTTACATGTAGAGGAGGTAACCTAAAAAAATTATTTTTCACAATTTTATTTCACCACTTTGTTGGCGTGATTAATATATATTTATACACTTGTTAAATTATAAATTTCTAGTACCAATAGTCTCTGAACTAAACCGCGGACGGACAGCAGACAAACAGACAGACGGACGGACATGGCGAAACTAAGGGTTCCTTGTTTACTACGGAACCCTAAAAATGAGCTGATATTCTTCAAAGGCCTGAGCAGATCTTCATAAATAATAGCTAACATCCACCTCGATTACGTTATGTATTAGCTTTCAAACGGAAAAAACCGCATCAAAATCGGTCCATTCGTTAGGGAGCTACGAGGGAACAGACAGACATAGAGACACAGAAACACACGTCAAACTAGCATCCCTCGTCGAGGGTTAAAAATAAAAAAATGTAGGAATCTACCTACTCACTTAATTCAAAGCACGTGGTAATACTAATAAAATAATTATGTGTTTATTAATCATTTAGGTCACGTTATATGATCCGGGAAGGCGCTAACAAAATATGACACCCATTAACATAATAAATAAATTGCTGAAGCAAGTATTCGCAGAAATCACTGTGCATTTCTTGGAAACTACATTAGATAGGTATACCTAGTATAATTACAGGGAATCCGTCATACAATATGACATAATCCTATTAACATCTATCTATCTATCTATCTCATCTATCTAATACCTTTAAACGAGCAATTCTTGTATATATACATAATCTGAATCTCGGAAACGGCTCCAACGATTTTCATGAAATTTAGTATGCAGGGGGATTCGGGGGCGATAAATCGATCTAGCTAGGCTTCAATGTTAGAAAACGTCATTTAACCGTGTTTTCAGGCAATGAAAAACTGCTCCAATATCATTAGAATACAAAGGTAAATTTCGCCACCATCTACAAGGTCATACATAAATACATAATAGTTCAGGTGGGAAATCGGGCGGTCCCGAAACCAGAAGACCCCGGTTCGAGTCCAGATGATTATTTTTTCCCCTTTTTTTTTCAAGTTCCTTCTTTTATGAGAAAAACTATTATTGGGGGGCCTTTATCAAAGCATCTAATTCGTATATGAGAGAGCTTTAAAAAACAGAATACGGTAGTAACTACAATTTGCATTAGTAAAGAAACCGACATTGTGCAAATATTTTTATCCTATTAGCGAACTTTTTTACTGACACAGCAACATTATAGCTTCTTGACAATAGATGGCGTTGTTAAGCAACAATAAACAACAACTCCCACGGGAATTAAAAACCTTAATCCACGCGGACGAAGTCACGGGCATCATCTAGTATTAATAATAATTAGTATGTGAAACTTTGTGAGGTAAGGATGGATGGAAGTATGTTTGTTACTCTTTCACGCAAAAACTACTGGACGGATTTTGACGAAACTTCACAGTGCAATATAGTCTAAGATCCGAAGTAAAGTCAACCTTCACCCATCTATTTAATGTTTTTTTTTTTTTTTTAATATTAGTTCTATCATGCGATCAGCTACAACAGCTATAAGCAGATCTTTTCAGGGTTTGTTGGCATGGGAGGCTGTCCATCCAGTGATGGATCTGCTTCTTAGGTAATTAATAGGTTTTGCTCAATCTGTAAAGTCCCATATGGAACCGCGTTTAAGCCTTCTAATTTCATTGGGAAACCAAGTGATGTAGCTAATTTGTTTTGGTGAGTGTTCAACCGTTCTTTGTAGGTCTTTGCTCTGTGGTCGACTTCTTCTTTTATCGTTTTTATGTTAAGATGCTCGTGCAGTTCCATCTGTTTAATGGATGAAAATAATTTTATAAGTATTATTTTCATCCATTAGAAGGTCGGGCCTGAGAGTTCTCCATAATGTTCTCGAAGGTCCGCCAATTCGCATTGTGCCAGCGCGGTGGATTAAGTGGTGGTTTTTAAGTAAACAGAGGAGTATGGAAATGAGTGGTATGGAGACCTTCGTCTTAAGGGCGTACTGAAAATGAAGAAACTTTAAGAAATCAGTAGTAATATATTAGTATTGTAACTAGAATAAGTTTTTTAGGTGTTCAGTCTTCTTCTTCTTCTTTATCAACCTATAGACGTCCACTGCTGGACAAAGGTCTCCTGCATGGACTTCCACAGGCTTCGTTCTTGCGCCACTTGAATCCAGTGGCTCCCTGCAACTCGTTTGATGTCGTCGGTCCACCTAGTGGGGGGTCTGCCAACACTGCGTTTCCCGGTGCGGGGTCGCCACTCCAGCACCTTGGGACCCCAACGACCATCAGCTCTTCGAACTATGTGCTCCGCCCATTTCCACTTCCGTTTTGCGACTTTGGTTCTCCTACGGATCTCCTCCTTTCTGATTTGATCTCGCAGGGACATACCGAGGGATATACATAGCTCTCTCCATCGCTCGCTGAGTGACCCTGACTCCTGAGCCTTACCAGGAACTTAGGTTTTCAGTATAAAATGTAAAATATTTTCAGTATTTAAATAAATTTTAGCTAATGCCCGCGACTTAGTCCGCGTAGATTTAGTTTTTAAAATCCCTCGGGAACTCTTTGTTTTTTCCAAATAAAAAGTAGCCTGTGTCGGTCGATACGTAGCTCTGTTGCGGCGTGATTGAAAGACAAACAAACACACTTTCACATTTATAAAATTAGTACATAATTATGATGCAATTGATGATTATTTACAGCTACGAAAGCAAACTTTTTCAAGGGACACAACTTTATCTTTAACAAGTAAAGTAAAGTAAGTTTAAGGAATAAAAATCTGATATGTAGAACCCAGAACCAAAAATCGGCTAAGTGCGAGTCGGGCCTCGCTCTTTTAGGTTTCCGTTAAAAAAAATTAAATTAAAAGATTTCCATCTATCTACCCACCTACCCATTTTAATTTATTTTTTTTAATTTAATTTAATTTTTATTATTTGTTGTTATAGCGGCAATAGAAATACATAATATGTGAAAATTTCATCTGTCTATCTATTACGGTTTACGAGATACAGCCCGCTGACAGACGGACGGACGGACGGACAGCGTAGGCTTAGTAATAGGGTCCCGTTGGTACCCTTTGGGTACGGAACCCTAAAAATTGTGTTGACCAGCGCTAGACAGCGTTAGGCTGGACAATCTAATATATAAAATTCTATTCTATTCTAATATATAAATCTAACTAGTGGTTCGCCCCGAACTGAGACCTCGCGGTAACGGTATCCCATGATTATTCATTCAATCGATACATGACGACCAAAACTGACATTATTATTATTATGCCCGTTTTCACCAAACATACCTAAATCATCCCCTATGTAGGAGTCTCTTTACGTAGGTAGCTCCAAAACACAATCCTAAGTCCTAACATCCGTCCCAATGTCCTTTTAGGTGTCCCGTACAGGATCGTGATAAAGAAGTTGACAGTAATCATCACATAACTTATCATAGGTAGTCCGTAAAGGTTAGGGAACGTCAGTGAAAACATTGAATTATTATGTAGGTACTAACGAGTGAAAACGGGTTAGGGGCATCTGTACAAATCGTCATCTATCGACGCGAATAGAAAATATACAAAATGATATTTAACTAAAGAATAATTTTAATTGAATAATATGTTATTATATTATGTACCTAAATAATAATGGTCGACGCAAAACTGTTTTTGGGATAAATCGTAGTCGTAACTCCTAGTTCAATGGAATAGTCAATGACTGCGCCATCTATTAGCATTATTGTGAAGCTATGTGAAATTTACTGATGCTCATTAAAAATTAAATAATCTCGTTTCTTTATAATATTCATATAATTTTAGTATTTGTTGTTCAAGTACAGGATACAAGTGAAGTAAGAAAATAAGTACAACTTGAAAATATATAGAAAATTTTCCCAGAGAGCGTCTTCAAGCGAGCGTATTAAATCGCCACTTTGGAAGCCCCCCATTTCGTCAATTTTAGGAAAAAAATTTAAAAAAAAATACGGTTGTACTTTGTTCCAAATTGTCTTTAAAATGATACACAGAAAACCTATGAATCGCAAATAAAAAAAAATTTCTTCGCATTCGCTTCTATGAGAGCCCCCCTGAAATAAAGATTTTTATAACTTTTTAAGCCATTTTCGGCTGGAGGCCATTGGTTTACATATTATATCTAAATTTGAAGTAATTACGTTCAGTAATTCAAAAGTTATAAGGCTCTGACAGACGGACGGACGGACGGACGGACGGACGGACGGACGGACGGACAAGTGCAAATCGCTCTAGTAAACTCAGAGACCTCGCTTCGCTCGGTCAATAAGTAAGTATATAAAAGAACTGTCAGTAAAAATTTAAAGATAAGTAATGAACCCTTGAAAAGTGAGGACTCCACAGTGTTCTTGGGATTAACCCTGGACTCAAAGCTGCAATGGGACACCCATATAGCAACACTTGCTGGCAAGCTTAGCTCTGCTGCTTACGCTGTCAGGAAGATTCGACAGTTAACTGACATAGAAACTGCAAAAATTGTGTAACTTGCCTTTACACAAGTCAGTTAAAACTAATCTCATGAAAAAAGCATATTATGCAATTGAAGACTATTTAGATGATAAAAAAGCGTGGACATAATTCGTTCCAGCGATTCATGAGACAGTAGGTGGTAATTAAACTGCATAACTATTCCATTGAATTGTAAACTTGTTTTGAAAAGAGCAACCGCCGAGTTTCTTGCTGGTTCTTCTCGGCAGGAAGGGCATTCCGAACCAGTGGTAGACTCATCGACGATTCAAAAGCACTTGTAAAAAAGTTTATTTGAATAAGAAACATTTCTATTCTATTCTATTCTCATGTCGCGGTGTTTGTTACCAACCTCCTCCGAAACGGCTGGACCGATTTTTATGAAATTTTGTGTGCATATCGGGTAGGTCTGAGAATCGGCCAACATCTATTTTTCATACCCCTAAATGAAAAGGGTGACGCACCCCTAAATATTTTTGTTGGCAGTACGAAGTTCGCTGGGTCAGCTAGTAATTTAATATAAAATATCTGGGTGGGTTATTTTTTTTTTTGGTAAATCGTGTTTTTTGAAAATTATATATTAAAAAAAAATAATAATAAATAATAATAATAAAAAAATTCATAGGGGGAAAAAATAATCGTTTGGACTCGAACCAAGGTCTTCGGTTTCGGGACCGCCCGATAACCTAACCGAGCTACTGGGAATTTACAGCTAATGGCGAAATTTACCTTCGTATTCTAATGATATTGTAGGGGGTTTTTCATTGCCTAAAAACATGGATAAAACGGCATTTTCTAAAAATGAAACCTTGCTAGATCGATTTATCGCCCCCGAAAGCTCCTGCATACTAAATTTCATGAAAATCGTTGGAGCCCTTTCCGAGATTCAGATTATATAATTATATACTTATACAAGAATTGCTCGTTTAAAGATATTAGATAGATAAATGTGACTACCTCGTTACTCTAGTGGTTAGCATATTCGACTACGGATGACAAGGTCCCAAGGTTCTGAGGGCCTAGACAAACGGCATTCGATTCGGAGCGATTCTATATTATCTTGATTCGCCACCGCTTTATCGAAAGCGAAGTTGGACTGCTAGACAATTACCTGCAATTAGCGATCGCCTATTCCATTAATCTTTTCGAAAAAAATTAACTTTTGTCTATGGTATTTAGTTATGTCAAAACGTCAAAAAAAACGTCAAATGTCAAAACGTAAACGTCAAATTTCTAAGCGTAATTATTTATTATAGTCATTTTGAGTTGTTTTTCACGGATATTCAGTGTGAACGTAAATTTTATATAAATTAATTTGTAACTAGTTACTCGTAATATTCAGAGGTAATTTTCGGACTTTTCTACTAGCGACATCGCTAATAGAATTTCCCTTTGTCTAGGCCCTCTGGGATCAATTCCCGGGTCGGGATTAAATAAATATATTGGGTTTTCTGTCCAGAAATTCTTAGTACTAGCCCCGAGTTAGGAAGTTGGCGGTGTGTAACCCCATGCTTACTTTGTCGTATTAGTTTACAAATCGCGAAAAACCAAATTAAATTTGAATTTCGCGGGCAGACCCGTTTGGTTCACCTTAATTAATGATTTTCTTCGAAGAGGAGTAAAAATATAAGAAATTCAAAATCACGCCCTTCGACGTTCAAGACATCATTGCCATGAAAAAAAATTAAGTGGCACTCGGGGACTGCCGCGGTAAAGCTATTGCATAGCATTTTTTATCAACTTATGCAATTATAATATTTATGCAATTTTTTTTTCGTAGTAAAAATTATGCATAAAATTTATTAAAAAACAAACAAACAAGAAAAGCGCACTGTCACTACTTCGCGAGTGAGATTCGAACCTGCGACATCATACACCATACGGTAAAGAAAGCGGCCGCTCGCCCACTGCGCCAAACAGAGCTACTTGTGAACCTCTAAAATGTTGAACGCTTACTGAACGACGGTGTTAGGTTTATTTTCGTTACGGAATTTCTTGATTCGGTCGCCGCGCTCAAACTGTTTGTCCTAGTTCAAAGCCCGCGATAAAAGGTATGCAATAGCTTAACATTGCCAGCAAAGAAAACTTCTGTCACAGTCATGGTAACAGTAAAAATACAACTATTTTTTAACCGACCTCAAAAAAGGAGGAGGTTATCACTTTGACGCTATTTTTTTATTTTATTTTTTTTGTCGATGTTACTCCATAACTCTGTCAAATACCGATTTCAATAACTTTTTTTTTTATTTGAAAGGTCATACCGTCAGGTTGGTCCCATTTAAATATGTATAAAATTATATATATCTATATATATAAAAGAAAGTGGTGTTAGTTACACTATTTATTATAACTCAAGAACGGATGAACCGATTTGGCTGAAAATTGGTGGAGAGGTAGCTTAGAACCAGGAGACGGACATAGGATACTTTTTATCCCGTTCGACCGCGTTTCCGTCAAGTCACTATAAAACGTGGTATAACAAAAATGCATCTGACATGGAATAACAAAACGCAAATGACAGTGGAATAACAAAACGTAAATGACAGCTAAACGTAATTTTGTCTTTGGTTAAGTAAATTAGTGAAGTAAAGTTTGGTTAAGGTAGCTCCTCCCAGAGCTCGTCCGATCCGTTCCTGTGTAACACTGAGAGCTCTCAATGTACCTTCACACAATACGATCTTCGCCTCCAAATCCTTTGCTGTCCAGGCTGCGCGTTTCTGGAATTCTCTCCCGGAGAACTTGCTCCAGGACAACCCTTCACTCAGCGTATTCAAGTCTAGACTAAAACAGCACTATCTTTCTTCTTTGGATAATAACAATTAGTTCTTCATTTTTGATTATTTGTCAGTTGCAAATGTATAGTATAATAGTAGGTTGTTACACAAGGGACGTAAGTAAGCTATTACAGAACAAGATCCAATTTGGCGCCAGTGCGAGCGCAGCTCGCATAGGGCGCTAATGGATCGCGTGCACCCGAGATATTTAGTCACACGAGCGAGCGCAGCGAGCGAGGGTGAATATAGTTCGAGGGTGTAATAGCTACTTGCAACCGAGGTAAGCATTCTACTTTATATCATTCTTGCGAGGTAAATAAAACATTGGTAATGCAAAATGAAATGAGAAAAAATAGAAAAAAATGGTTACTTATTATAATTAATTATAGAATTATTGCTGCAATTATGAAAATGCTGTGATACTGGTTGACTAGGCAAGTGCACTGTTTGAATTAAGTTTTGAGACAGTGCCACACTATCTTCGTCACGTGTAGCCTCGGGCAATTTGGAAGGCCCTGGTTGCGGCTCTACATTCTTTATTGACTCAGTTATCTTGTTACAGATTTTGGTTTTATTCTCAATAGACTCTTCTATATAACCCTCCGCGACCGTGGTGGACTTCCACCCTCCTAGTCTTTTGATACTAGTAATATTTGCACCGGTATCCGCCAAAATAGTCGCAGAAGTCCTGCGAAGACTGTGCCCGGTGTATAGCTCAGGATTTGGCAGGTTCAAGTAAGTTGCCACTTCTTTAGGGACTGCAGTTAGTTTGTTTTTGCCCATTGTCTGGCGAACGCATTGACCATTTCGAAATCCTAAAAAGAAGTCGTTTTTGGCATATCCTGTGGGTCGCTTTTCTTGATATTTTCGGACAATGTCGACGAAATCCTTGTCATTGATGACAAATGATCGATCGACTTTTGTTTTGGTGTTCTTCAGTCTTACTACGATCATGTTATCGGCCATTGTAATATCATCTGGTGTAAGATTTTTGAGTTCTTGGGTTCTGCATGCCCCACAGACTCCCATTATCAAAGCAACCTGAAACAAAAAAAAATGAAAAATGTAATAAACACGAAAATGCAATACAATAATTACCAATATTGCATAGGAAGAGCACATAGGTGCCTACTACAATTCAATGGCAACTACGTACATACCTTTGTTGCTAAAAACTTTTCATCATGCGCGTTTTTGATGAAGTTTTGTATGTCTTGTGCACTGAATACTTTTGCTTTTTTGCTTTTATAGCCAGCGGACTGTTTCTTTAGAAAAACAGTTAGTTTTAAATACTTGTTTATTTTTACGTCATGATTAGTGTTTAAAGTTGCTTTTAGCATAGAGTAAAAACACCACAATGACGATGGTTTGTAGCTTTTTGACAGCATATTGAAATAAGAAAGCAAAACACATTCTGCCAAAGATGTAATTCCTTCCTTTGCACGCCATATGTTGAATTCTTCGTAAGTTTTCACGTAGCGCTCTTTGGACTTATCCGGCAAAAGGTTTTGCATCATTTGTTCTGCTTCAAGCAAACAAAAATCAGGCTCTCCTCCTTTTCTCTCTCTCTCTTTCATCATCTGATGAAGTGCTTGACATTGTTGTAAATAACTTAAATCCCTTTACGAACAAACTTCACAAACTTTCAGATCAAATGAAATGCCGCCATTTCCATTTTTTTTCGTAAATAGTTTTCTATTTTTTTTACGGCTCTGAGTTCCAAGGAGTTTTGCATAGTTTGAAATGTATGGAAATTAAATGCCGCCATGTTCAGTGTTTTTTTTTCAGTGAAAAGTTTTCTTACCATTTTATAAGAAAAGAGATTGTTTACCAAGGAGTTTTGCATAGCTTGAACTGTAATGTAAACATTACTATTCAAGCATAGTGCGACGTAATGTTGCCTTGAATTGCAAACACCAACTTACAAGGAGACTTTCCACCGTAGTAATCCCTAGTTACTGAGCAAGTATGATATAAATATATATTATATATATTATGTATTTATGTATTTATTTATGTAATAGGTATTATTTATATATTTATATCTACGTATTTATATGTTACTTATTATATATTATTATTATTGTTTATATCGTTAAGTTTATTAATAAGTTTTGATTAGGTATCTCATTTCTGTACCTACCTAAAGCATCTTTTTTTCTTAATTGTTCTCACATCTAGGGCATCTGGAAGAGATCCTCTTTTGTAGCGATAAGATGTCCTTGTACACGTCCTTTTTATATTTAAGTTTAGTTTTTAAGTATTAAAATGTACAGAATAAATAAATAAATAAATAAGTAGGTTTGGTAAAAAATTTGACAATTATAAAAAATTGTTATAATAAAGCATTACTGATATTATAAATGCGAAAGTGTGTTTGTTTGTTGGTTTGTCCTTCAATCACGTCGCAACAGAACAGCGGATTGATGCGATTTTTTGCATGAGTATAGTAATGGATGCAGTAGTGGTTCCTCAGACCGGGAGAGCTACTTTTTATCTCGGATAATGAAAGAGTTCCCGCGGGATTTTTAAAAACTAAATCCATGCGGACGAAGTCGCGGGCATCAGCTAGTCTACTATAAAATTAAACAAATATTTTGAAAAATTTACCTGTTGATACGGATTTTCACCGAAATGAAATAATAATCAACCGAAATGATAAAACAATCCACCGAAATGAAACTATTATACACCGAAATGATAAAAGCTCACCGAAATGAGAATTTTTATCATTTCGGTGAGTTTTTATCACTTCGGTGGCCAGTTTAAGCCACCGAAATTAAAACCAAGGGTAAAAATTAGCTTAACTAAAAAACTATTTATTATAGGATATAAAGAATACTACAAAAATAAACCTAGTACCAATAGTGCATTCATGAGTATTTAATTAAATATACCAGCTCATTGCAAGACAAGTTATACCTATACACGGAAATGAAAAGAAATGTGTCCCGCGTCACCGAAATGATATACAAACGTTTTTGGCGGGAACAAGCAGGCAATCGGCGCACTTCTATACATGATAAACACCTAGAGGGCACTATTACGTATGTTCTAAGCGCATGAGGGGGGAGCTAGAGTTGTTCTATGCAAAAATAATCTTGATAAACTTAAAGCCACCGAAATGAAAGGACTTTTTGAGACAAATGCATTTTTACTTACCAGTTCTTAAACTGGGTAGGGTAATCGTTAATATTGGTAGTAACCAATATTAACGATTTAAATAAAAGTAGCCATAAGCCAAAACAACCAGTAGTTTTTGTTTCATGAGGGAAATTACACTGAAAAATGTTGTGAGGACAGCCACCGAAATGAAAAATTTGGGGCCCAAAAAATTGTTTTTATTCCTAAACTGCAATCTTTATAGAGAAATATTTATTGGCTCCATAAAGATAACATACTCTTCTACCTAGAAAAAAAAATGAGCACTGTACAGTAACGGTCTGCACTACCGATTTCATACATGCCGCGTAAATTTTGCTGTTGGGAAATCCACCCATATAGAGAAATATATGACTTACCAAGTAAACAGGTCACGCACCCAAATAAATAGTAGGTATCCTTGAAAATCAAAAAAAAAAATTCGAAAAAGGACCTCCCTTCTTGAGTGTGTCAAAAACACTGCGGCGATTCAAAACGCAGCGCGCTTATGTGAAGTACCGCTTATATTTAATTCATTGGATGGCGAAAAATCCCAGATTAGGGTCTCCGCGCACTACGCAGCCATAACCGCCGCCAGTGCAGAAGAGAGACCTCCCTCGCGCAACGGTGAGCGCTGTGGTCTTAGGTTGAGATCTATAGACCGTACTCTGGCCCTGTTCAAGATTCAAGATAGAGTTAAAATGTGACACAAATATGTTCCGACATAAATCTTTCTCGTTTTAACTCAGACTTGAGTCTGAGCTGAGTGAGAGTGCCGTCTATAGATCTTACACATATACTCGTTATTGAGACGTCTCGGGGTTCGATTCCTGGCAGGGGAAATTTGGAAATTACTACTAAGTTCTAAAGTTCTTACTACTAAAGTTTTCTGCTCTGGTCTGATCAGAGGCTGTGGTCGTGGCTATAATAAACAAAAATATCTGGGTGACTCGGTTATTTTTTTTTAAATAGCGTTTTTTGGAAATTATATATTAAAAAATAATAATACATATAAATTAAATAATTCAGTTTGCTTATTAAATTTATCTAATTTTAGTATTTTTTGTTCAAGTACATGATATAACGCTAATAATTATAAAAGTTTCAAGCCCAGCCTTTCAACGGTTAATCCGTTCTGAGGTCAAATATTATCTCCACTTTGAGAGCCCCCCATTACGTCAATTTTAGAAAAAAAATTAAAAAAACAAATACTTTTGTACTCTGTTCCAAATTATGTTTAAAATGATATACTGCAACCCTATGAAACGCTATAAAAATATTTTACTTCGCATTCGCTTCTATGAGAGCCCCCCTGAAATAAAGATTTTTAAAACTTTTTAAGCCATTTTCGACTGGAAACCATCGGTTTACATATTATATCTAAAATTGAAGTAATTACGTTCAGTAATTCAGAAGTTAAAAGGCTCTGACAGACGGACGGACGGACAAGTGCAAATTCACTCAAGTAGACTCAGAGACCTTCGCTTCGCTCGGTCAAATATAAAATTAATATAAAATAAAGTAGGTATACCTAGTGTATATAGATGTAGATTTTATTTATTAAAAAGCGTGGATTTGACTCACTCCAGACATCAAATAGTATGGGAATTAAAATTAAAATATAAAATTATTTATATTTCAAATAGGCCAACATGTGGCTCATACGATAAGTCAAGACTCTACTACTGGTTCAAATTCAAATTCAAAATTATTTTTTTCACGTAGGCCAACCTGTGGCTCTTATGACACGTTATGACTCTAACCTCGGTTTGGAAAGCGGATTCTGCTGAGAAAAGCCGGCGAGAAACTCAGCAGTTGCTCTTTTCAAAATAATCATTTTACAATATTAAAAAAAAACAAAGTTATTTATGAATGAATGAATGAAATTTTATTCACAAAAATGCAGGTACAACATGATTGTAAACAGGAAATCGAGCCTAATACATCTGGTGTGTGAATATTTATAATGTCAATTTAAGTAGGTATAAACATAATGTCAATATTAAAAACTAATACATAATTTTAAAAGTATTAATTTTAAAAGTATTTTATTTCACGTAGGCCAACCTGTGGCTCTTATGACACGTCATGAATCTACCACCGGTTCGGAAAGCGGATTCTGCTGAGAAGAGCCGGCAATAAACTCAGCAGTTGCTCTTTTCAAAATAATCATTTTACAATATTATTATACAGCTATTACATTATAATAAGTTTTTTATATATCTTGTGGGTAGCCGGATGCCATGCCGATTTAATCCATGCAACTTTGTTAGAATAGAATAGAACATAATATTTGCACGATGAGGTGAAGTTCCAAGAAAAAACGTACTACAATTCAATTTTTATTAAGACGGGCAGAAAGAAAGTAGCCTCATTCCCGCCGGGGGGCCTTTGCTTCGCTCGACCATATTTGAAGGAACGTAACAACCCGCACCACACGACACCACCACAGAAATGTTTAAAAAGAGCGTGTCATACTTAGGCTACCCATAATCCATATTAAGGCATCGAATTGAATACTAATATTCAAATACTAATTTTGAGGTCCCATGCAACTTTGTCATTAAAAAAGTCATTAACTTTATAATAACCGCGACTCAGTGAGTGAGTTTTTACGCATTTTTAAATTTGTGCAGTGGAAAATCGCAGTTTCTTCGGAATCATATTATATACTAGTGGTTCGCCCCGAACTGAGACCTCGCGGTATCCCATAATTCCCATAAGGTAGTTTTAACTATATTATATTGTAATTAAAACGCGCCGAATCTGATGACGTCAATCGTCATCTGCTTTCTTGGATGGGATGCGTATTTACAATATTAAAGACAGCGCCATCTATTAACAGTATAGTGAAGTTTTGTTAAAAACATTGATGCCCATTAAAACTTAAATAATTTCGTTTCTTTATAATATTTATCTAATCTTAGTATTTGTTGTTCAAGTAGAGAATATAACTCAAATTATGTGTAAGTTTCAATTTTTAAAATAAAGCGGTTTTAGAGATCTAGCTTCGAATAAAATCTCCACTTTGAAAGCCCCCCATTTCGTCAATTTTAGGAAAAAAAATAAAAAAAAATACTTTTGTACTCTGTTCCAAATTATCTTTAAAATGAGGTACTGCAACCCTATGAAATGCAAAAAAAAATATTTTACTTCGCATTCGCTTCTATGAGAGCCCCCCTGAAATAAAGATTTTTATAACTTTTTAAGCCATTTTCGGCTGGAGGCCATCGGTTTACATATCATATCTAAAATTGAAGTAATTACGTTCAGTAATTCAGAAGTTATAAGGCTCTGACAGACGGACGGACGGACGGACGGACGGACGGACGGACGGACGGACAAGTGCAAATTCACTCAAGTAAACTCAGAGACCTTCGCTTCGCTCGGTCGATAAGCGTACGCTCAACCCCAAAAAGGATTTTTTCATCTCCCCATCTCGGAAAGAGTATTTTTGCTCTTCGATATCTGAGTGCAAAAGTAGTTTTTATCCTCTAGACTCTAGAGGATAAAGTAAATTGAATTTAGAACATCGTGTACCTACATTAATTTTGTGAACTCAAAACATCATTAAACCTATTTACTTCTACCTACATGGTGTCGAATTTATTATACAACCTTTTTTAATTTGTTAAAATCTCTTACTCGGAACCTTCTTGGTGTACTTTTTTTAATTTGCTTTGCGCGCCCCATTTTCTTTTCACGTCATATTGTTAAAAAATTAGATAGACGGGGAGATGAAAAGTTACGTGTTGCACTCGAGTGCAAAGATTTTTCACCTCGTGCTCTTTTGATTCCCTCGCTAACGCTCAGGATTCTAATTTTAGACCTTCGCTTGCTCGGTTATCAAAATTGAGCACGCGGTTAAAAAGCAACTTTGCACTCTTGTATAACAAATAAATAATATGTGCCGTGTGGTGACGGCAGATCAGAATACAGTTGTCACCACCCCTGCTCTTCCCGCGGGTGTCGTACGAGAAGACTAAGGGAATGTAACGGAGAACGGGCAGCAGCGTCCTCTGTGCTACTACTGCCATCTACTGCGATCACCAACCCGTCTGCCCCGCGTGGTGATTATGAGCAAACCCTCCACTCGGGAGAGGCCTTTAGTCCAGCAGTGGACTGTTATATAGGCTATTGATGATGATGATGATAACAAATAACTATTGCACTTTGCGCAGGCGACATAATTGACCGAGCGAAGCGAGGTCTCTGAGTTTACTAGAGCGATTTGCACTTGTCCGTCCGTCCGTCCGTCCGTCCGTCCGTCCGTCCGTCCGTCCGTCTGTCAGAGCCTTATAACTTTTGAATTACTGAACGTAATTACTTCAAATTTAGACATAATATGTAAACCGATGGCTTCCAGCCGAAAATGGCTTAAAAAGTTATAAAAATCTTTATTTCAGGGGGGCTCTCATAGAAGCGAATGCGAAGAATTTTTTTTTTATTTGCGATTCATAGGTTTTCTGTGTATCATTTTAAAGACAATTTGGAACAGAGTACAACCGTATTTTTTTTTTTAATTTTTTTCCTAAAATTGACGAAATGGGGGGCTTCCAAAGTGGCGATTTAATACGCTCGCTTGAAGACGCTCTCTGGGAAAATTTTCTATATATTTTCAAGTTGTACTTATTTTCTTACTTCACTTGTATCCTGTACTTGAACAACAAATACTAAAATTATATGAATATTATAAAGAAACGAGATTATTTAATTTTTAATGAGCATCAGTAAATTTCACATAGCTTCACAATAATGCTAATAGATGGCGCAGTCATTAACTATTCCATTGAACTAGGAGTTACGACTACGATTTATCCCAAAAACAGTTTTGCGTCGACCATTATTATTTAGGTACATAATATAATAACATATTATTCAATTAAAATTATTCTTTAGTTAAATATCATTTTGTACATTTTCTATTCGCGTCGATAGATGACGATTTGTACAGATGCCCCTAACCCGTTTTCACTCGTTAGTACCTACATAATAATTCAATGTTTTCACTGACGTTCCCTAACCTTTACGGGCTACCTATGATAAGTTATGTGATGATTACTGTCAACTTCTTTATCACGATCCTGTACGGGACACCTAAAAGGACATTGGGACGGATGTTAGGACTTAGGATTGTGTTTTGGAGCTACCTACGTAAAGAGACTCCTACATAGGGGATGATTTAGGTATGTTTGGTGAAAACGGGCATAATAATAATAATGTCAGTTTTGGTCGTCATGTATCGATTGAATGAATAATCATGGGATACCGTTACCGCGAGGTCTCAGTTCGGGGCGAACCACTAGTAGTATTTCTAGTTTATGACGATTCCTAATAAGTTCAGAAAGCAGATTATGTTGCTACGACTATGTACACGTTGGTTGCGTAGTGCGTATTATTCACGCAAGTGCGTGAGCTACCTTACTTCAAAGACAGTGCGTATCGCAAGACCAAAAGTTGTTTCTTCTATCTAATGTCCTTTATTCATTTCATTCCGACAAACACTTAGATTATTCAGGGGCTTTGGCCGTGGCTAGCAGAGATGTACAAAATAGTTTGAGAATAGTTATTTATGCAACTGTTGTATAATAAGGGGTATTAAAACACGAACGTGGGTTTATCACATGAGCGTTTTAATACCTAATTATCAACTGCCTCTTTGGTCTAGTGGTTAGCTTGTTCGACTGCGGATGACGAGGTCCAGGGTTCGATTCCCGGGTCGGGCCGTTAAAAAAAAAGTATTGGGTTTTCTTCCAAAGAAATTCTGAGTACTAGCCCGGAGTTAGGAAGTTGGCGGTTAGTTACCCCCGTGCCTCGGAGAGCACGTAAAGGCGTCGGTCCTGCGCCTGATCTCTCTCCGTTCGTGTCGGATTTCCGTCCCATCGGACTATGAGAGTGAGGGAATAGAGAGTGCACCTGTGTTTGCGCACACACTTGTGCACTATAATATCTCCCGCGCAGATGGCTGACCTCTAAGGAGGTTGGCCGCCGTGATCGAATTCGGTCGGGAGGACATTATTATTATTATCAACAGTTGCATACAAGAATAGAATAGAATAGAATAGAAATGTTTTTTATTAAAATAAACTTTTTTACAAGTGCTTATGAATCGTCGGTGAGTCTACCACTGGTTCGGAATGCCGTTCCTGCCGAGAAGAACCAGCAAGAAACTCGGCAGTTGCTCTTTTCAAAATAAGTTTACATTCAATAGAATAGTTATACAGTTAAATTACCACCTACTGTCTCATGAATCGCTGGAACGAATTATGTCCACGCTTTTTTATCATCTAAATAGTCTTCAATTGCATAATATGCCTTTTTCATGAGATTAGTTTTAACTGATTTCTTAAACTTGTGTAAAGGCAAGTCTAAGATCGACTGTGGAATTTTATTATAAAACGTCACGCCCATTCCCACAAATGTCTTTCGGACCCTCTTGAGGCGACATCGAGGAATCACGAGCCTGTTTGGATTTCTAACTTGCCTATCATGTAAATCACCCTTTTTTTTTGTAATTCACAATGTTTTGTCTGACAAATATTATATTGTTGTAAATATATTGTGAAGCTACTGTAAGAATGCCTATTTCTTTAAATTTTTCTCGAAGGGAATCCCGCGGTTTTAAATTATATATTGCGCGAATTGCCCTCTTCTGCAATACAAAAATTTTTCCAATATCGGCTGCTTTACCCCATAATAAGATTCCGTATGACATAATATTATGGAAATATGCAAAATAAACAATTTTTGCAGTTTCTATGTCAGTTAACTGTCGAATCTTCCTAACAGCGTAAGCAGCAGAGCTAAGCTTGCCAGCAAGTGTTGCTATATGGGTGCCCCATTGCAGCTTTGAGTCCAGGGTTAATCCCAAGAACACTGTGGAGTCCTCACATTTCAAGGGTTCATTACTTATCTTTAAATTTTTACTGACAGTTCTGGTGTTGGGCAATAAAAACTCAACACACTTGGTTTTTTTAGCATTTAAAAGTAGATTATTTGCCGTAAACCATTCAGAAACTTGAGATAATGCAATATTTACATCGTCAAAATTGTCTTTCGTCCTATCGACTTTAAAAATCAAAGACGTATCATCAGCAAATAGTACAATATCGCAAGTATTTTGGACAAAATGTGGTAAATCATTTATGTAAATCAAAAACATGAATGGACCTAGAATAGAACCCTGGGGTACACCCATTACCGAGGCTGATCCGGATGATTTTACATCATTGACACATACTCTTTGAACACGATCACTAAGATAAGACGCAATGAGGCTAAGCGCAAAATCTCTAATACCATAGTGGCTCAGTTTAAGCAAAAGGGTCTCGCGATCAACGCAGTCGAATGCTTTTGATAAATCACAGAAAATACCAATGGCATTCTGTGAGTTATTCCATGCATCGAATATGTGTTGCAACAGCGTTGCGGCTGCATCGGTTGTTGATCGACCCTTAGTAAAACCGTACTGCTCAGGGTGAAGAAGTTTATTTAAATTAAAGTGTAGAAGCAGTTGGTTGAGCATTATTTTTTCAAATATCTTGCTGAGAGTTGGCAAAATTGAAATTGGTCTGTAGTTATTCGGGTCACATTTGCTTCCCGATTTAAAAAGAGGTATTAATTTACTACATTTCATCAGGTCTGGAAAAGATCCAGAATCTACAGACTTATTAAAAATTAAAGCAAGATAGGGCGCAATAATATCAATGATATTGTGAATTATTTTAACTGATATTCCCCATAGATCTCCTGTTTTTTTATTTTGCAATGATTTAAATGTTTTGATAATATCATATGGGGTAACGTGTTTAAACCTAAATAATTTATTGCACTCAGAGACATTGCTTCTTAGAAGATTATAGGCTTCTGTTGGCGAGGAATTTAGAGAACTGGTCGTGGTTACTGGTATATTTTTGAAAAAGTTCTCAAATGTATTTGCAATTTCTATATCGGAGTCAATTACATGGTTGTTAATTTTAAGCTCCAGTTTATTATAATGTACCTTATTCTTACCCATTTCATCACCAATGATGTCCCATACTGCTTTTATTTTATTATCCGAATTGACAATTTTTTGTTTTATGTGAAGTGACTTTGCTTGTATGCACACGTTTCTAAACAATTTGGAATAATTTCTTACATATTCTATAAACGCGGGGGCATAATTATATTGTTTTTCTGCATACAAGTCAAACAGCCTATTTCTACTTTTATAGATGCCAACAGTTGCCCAATCACTAAATTTAAGATTTTTAAATAATCTTTTTTCTATTACCTTAAAGACAGAGTTAAATTGAGAGTTTAATAGATCAAAAAACTCTCTATAAATTTCATTCGGACCACCCTGTGCAACATCAAGCGTCGGCATTGCAGCTGCGATATTTTGTTTGAATTGCCTTACTTTTTTGGTGGTAACTGGCCTATATTTTACTACTTTTGTTACATTCTGCTCACTGCTCGGAATAGATATCATTTGCCCGCAATGGTCAGATCTTAAATAAGTGATAATCAATTTTTTGATAATTTTACAATCAGAGAAAATGTTATCAATACAAGTTGCCGAATGCGCTGTTATTCTTGTAGCTTCAACAAAAATATTTTCCAGGTTGAAACTTTTAAATAAGTTTAGTAATCTTCCTGTGATAGGCGTTTGATGCAAAATATCTATATTAAAATCTCCACAAATTACTATTTTCTTTGATGACCTACATAGCCGCCCTAAGGCGTCCTCCATGACCTCCTCAAAATGAACAAAATCGCCCGGGGGGGGTCGGTACACGCAGACTATAATATATCGGTCCAGCTCGACACAAGACAGCTCAATAATGCGTTCCATAGAAAGACTAACAATGTCTTTTCGCTCTTTGCAATTAATGTTATTGCGCGTTATTATTAAAGAACCCCCGCGTATAGCAGTCCCTCTGGAGAACGCACTTGACAGTAAATAATTATCAAAATGTATAATTAACTGATGAGAATTGAGCCAATGCTCGGTGAGGCATAAGATGTCAATATCGAATTCTTTAATAAATAGCTCAATCTCGTGTTCTTTGCCAGATAAGCCCTGTATATTTTGGTGTACAAGATTAATCTTATATTGCTCATCTGTTGTCTTATTGGTTAGTTTAAAACAATATTAGAATTATTCCTATTGGAGTCTAATGTCGAAAAACTTGGATTAGTACTACTACTAATTATGTCTATATTGTTAGTACAACATGTACTTTTGTCAACTAAAATTGAAACACTAGATTTTATTGTCAAAATACTTGAATTAGTAATATTACTAACTACGTCAATATTATTTGTACAACATGTACCATCGCCATTCAAGCTAAAAATAGCTGAATCTTGTATATTGTAAGCTACTAATGTAGCTATTTGTTTCCTATATCTAAAGGGTAGATGCATAGTATCCCTTGTCAATTGAAATTTTCTAATAAACTTATTGGTATTAAAGAAATGAAAATATTCTCTATGACCATAAGTTAGGTTATGTAAAAGCAAGTTAAGCTTATAGATATGGTTATTCTGTACTGGGGTCAATGTGACAGAGTAGGGAAAAGCACAAAGTATAAACTTGCAACCTGACTTTTTTTGTACATGTAATAAATATTCAAAGCTTCTTAATACATCTTTTTTAAGTATTTTCAGGCTGTCACCAATTAACAAAACAACTGTACTGTACTTATCTAAGCAATTTGCCTTAATATTTTTAATTATATGTTCATAGGGGGCCCCAGGGTTACATATGTTGAGGACCTGTTGTTGCAAGTTATTACCGAGTAAATGGCCAAAGTCTTTTCCCATCTCATCAGAAACTACAAATGTTCTTTGCCGCAAAGAATTTACTGATATACTATTATTATGTTCACTATTTTGTAGTTTCCGGCATTGACCATCTATAGGTACTGTGTTCTGCTCCGCATGAGAAGCCAATTTTTCAGGGAGTATTGTACTATTATTGCAGTCATTGCTAGCCATAGGTATGTGATTACATTGACACTTGTTTGTCAATGACTCAAAGCAGGCCATATTATAATTACCTAGGGCTAACAACTCATCAGCTGCCAGTATTTGCTCATGGATCTGACTTTGTGACCGCTCATACTCAATGGTAACTTTCTTTAGGGAATCATTCAAGCTTAAAATTTGATCATTCAAACGCTGAACATCCACCTCATATTTTGCTCTGATTTCAGTCAAAGATGAGCAATAAGTCTCAAGTTTAGTCAATAAATGTGAACGTTCCTTTCTCAATACTATATTTTTAGTATGGGCCCTTTGTTTCTTAATTAATTTTTTGGGTTTTTTTAATTATTTTGCCAATTTTGATGTATTTTTTAATTTTTTTATGACTAACGAATTGTAACCTGTCATTTTTTTGTAGTAGGTTACTATTTCTCCTACAGGGGCTGTCACCGGTCAGATCAATGACTGACATTGTTGAGGATGAAGCAAGCAGTTCGTCATACAAATTGTTTGTCGCTTGACTTTCATAGATTTTTAATTGTGACTGAAGGTCATCAATTTTTCTTTGAGCCCCACTCAATTCATCCTCCAGAGCAGATATTTTTCCCAAGGCCTCTTCATATGTTTGTATGCAAACACTAAACGAGTTGACCGCCTCCTGGAGTTGATCGCGTTCTTGTAGCACTAATGAGTGAGCACCATTCAGTTCGGCTAGTTCAGCCTTCAACTGTGAGTTCTTGGCGACCACAGCTGTAACTTCTATTTCACTTTCTTCATGCTCCTTCAGCAACTGCTCATTGAGTTGTTTCAAAGATTTGAGTTCACGAAGAGCATTTTTGAGTTTCAGCTGATCTTCCATGGCTGCTGCCCGTCTAGTTTGCATTGTAGTCGTTTTAGTGCAGTACTACACCTGAAAACACCAAATAATATGTGTGAGTGAGGGAAAACAAGAAATAAAGTTACACAGGAAGGATAATGGTAGATGAAAAAGATTTACTAAATGAGTAGAAAAGAGAAAGTTGAAATATTATTTAGTGTTTTGTACTGTTTGATAAGATTGAGCAGCTATTGGCACAGCTGCACCTATTCTATTTAACAATGAATAAACGATAGCAATTAATTTAAAATAATAATAAAAAGTTGAGCCTACAATCTACAGTGAATGTTAGTAATGTGAACTGTCTGAGGCAGTACAGCAGTACAGCTTTTTCTTCACCTTCACTTCCACAGTTATTGTCAAGTGAAGAGAAAAAAGTTTTTGCCTTTGTGCGAGGAGAGACGTGTCTCGAAACTCGAGAATGTACCTACAGTTAGCGTGTGGGGTATGTACATGTAGTCGTTCAATGAACTAACACTATCATGTTTTAACAATGTTAAAAGAAAAGAAATACTCCCCCGCTTTATCTCGATGTCGTTGAGTTTTGAATCACGTCGTCCATCCAATACGTCACAGTATTTTTTATTACTTGTCCACGATGGAGAAGTTTTTGAGCAAGAGTTTTAAGTCTTTAATAACAAAATGAGAATTTAACACTTTTTTTAAATGTTTTCCAAATTAACGCTGTAAAATTTAAATTATTTAGTAGAACAGCTGATTTTACAACTTTCCTGCTTGACAGCTACCACAGACAAGATTTTATCTACTCCCATAATATGAATCCTCTATTAAGGTTCTGAAACAGTTAGCTTACTGCTAATATTAAAGCAGCCATTCCTAGTACCTAACTACCTACCTAATTAATATCATCCATTACTGAGTAATTTGTTGGAAATTTCTTTTGCAGCGTTTAAAATATCTGGCGGTGTGCTGTCGAAACTTGAATCGCTCATTTTTTTGTAAATTAAGAAAAATGGCAGGGATTCGAATAACCTATTTTTTTTTACGGCGCGCGGCGTCCGGTTCTGAAACGCGCGTGAATGACGATGTTCTTTTTTTGAAATTCATACTTACAAATGTTTTTAGGGTTCCGTACCCAAAGGGTATCAACGGGACCCTATTACTAAGCCTACGCTGTCCGTCCGTCTGTCAGCGGGCTGTATCTCGTAAACCGTAATAGATAGACAGATGAAATTTTCACATATTATGTATTTCTATTGCCGCTATAACAACAAATAATAAAAATTAAATTAAATTGAAAAAATTAAATTAAAATATTTCCATGGGTACATGAAAATATTTTAATTTAATTTTTTTAACGGATTACGGAACCCTAAAAGAGCGAGGCCCGACTCGCACTTGGCCGATTTTTTTTAAATTCATAGATACCACGCATCGAACAGTAAGAATGTGGCTGTCTGTGGAGTAAACCTTTGCTCAGAAGGGATCGAAAAAAAAAACAAAGGAGTGTTATAATGAAATTCAGTACAACATTATATCATCCGTTTGGATGATATTATGGTTATTAAGACATTGGGTGTTTTAATGTTGGCAATAAGCTAACTGTTTCAGAATCTTTTATAGAGGATTTAAAGCATGGGAGTAGATAAAGTAGACTAATATACTAATATTATAAAGAGGAAATATTTTTTTCATCTCCCCATCTCGGAAATAGCTCTTAGAAATTTTGCTCTTCGATATCGGAGTGCAAAAGCCGTTTTTATCCTCTAGAGGATAAAGTAAATTGAATTTAGAACATCGTGTGCACTAAGTTTGTGAATTCAAAACATCATTAAACCTATTTACTTCTACCTCCATGGTGCCGAATTTATCAAACAACCTTTTTTAATTTATTAAAAACAAGTCCTTACTGCAATTAAAGTCAATGTTCCTTACTGCAATTTCTTTATTATTATATATTTTAATGTTATGTGACGTGGCCGTTGACCTGTACCCACTAACGTGTAAAAAATGTTCAACGGTTGAACATTTTTTCACAAAAAAAATGCGATCAGCGGTTGAAAATTTCGCTAACTATAGTTAGCGACCCATAGTTAGCGACCGTAGCGGCCATGTTTACACCCACTACCCAGAATAAATTTTGCAAAGACAGTCGGTCGATAACGCTAATAGTTTGGGTGTGCTCTTACGGTTTCTCATCAGGGTCACCAGGTAGTCCAGATCTTCCATGATCCCAGTTTTGATAGTTTTTCCTCTATGTGGGCGTTAAACTCTACCTCTGTACCAAATTTCAGCGCTCTAGGTCAATGGGAAGTACCAGTTCTATTATGATGATCAGTGAGTCAGTGTCGAAAATGCGAAATTTTGCTTTCGCTTAGCTTCGGAACTAAATGATCTACCGACTTGAAATTTTGAGTTTCAAGTGTGTGATTATAGCTTACTAGATGACGAAAATTTCAGCGTTCTAGTTCCATCCAGAGGTTCTCAAATAGGGGCCTGAAAATGCGGCGAAATGGTTCCTGTAAAGGATGGTACGGCAGTGTTGCTTCGCGCTCGACTTGGCGGGGGCACTGCCGTGCCCCCAGATTTATCTTTGAGGTAAAAGGGAGTTTTTAAATGAAATAAGCCTTTGACGACCCCCCTGGCGTAGTGGTGAGCGCTGTGGTCTTGTAACTGGGAGGTCTCGGGTTCGATTCCCGGCGGGGTCAATTTGGGGATTTATAATTTCTGAATTGTCTCTAATCTGGTCTGGTGGAAGGCTTTCGTTGGCCGTGGCTAGTTACCACCCTACCGTCAAAGACGTGCCGCCAAGCGATTTAGCGTTCCGGCACGATGGCGTGTAGAGACCAATTAGGGGTATGGGTTGAATGTTCACTGCTATACCCCTTCCAAGTTAGCCCGCTACCATCTTAGACTGCATCGTCACTTACCATCAGGTGAGATCGCAGTCAAGGACTAGCTTGTCATCGAAAACGAAAAAAGGACTAATACGTAGGGTCGTTATTAACGGCAGAAATCACAGCATCGAGATCTCCCAGGCCAGCAGAGCGATTTGGATATCATCTGCATACATGTGATAGAGAGAAGAGATATACGGAGTAATAGAATTAATGAAGATAACAAAATGTAAAGGGCCACCCTGAGGTACCCCAGGCCACATCACACGATGACGAAACTTTCTCACCAATTTTAATGCGCTGCCGACGACCTCTGAGGTAACTCCGAAACCAGTCAATCACCGATGGAGCTATGTTAAGAACGCGTATAACACCAAAAAAAATCAGATTTCGCGAAGAGATAAAACATAGCCACAACCTCATGTGAGGCGCGACAAAAGAAAGCATTTTGCGCGGAATAGGAGTGTAAGCGCCAAATACTTTGTAACTCGTAAAATATTCATTTTCTTTTCAATTCACTAGGCTACTCTCTTGATAACATCAATCGGAATTTAATGTAAAAATTTTGGCTCTGTTATATGCAACACATTGTAAATAAATGAATATTGGTTAAAAATTAGACCTAACTTCGCGATTTTTTATTATCGAACAAATTTCATCATTTTATGTTTTTGCCCAAGCACGTCCCTTGGCAGTATGATGTAATTTTTGCGTGTTTTTTTTTCGGATAGTTGAAACTTGATCTACTGCTGTAAAAATCAAATCTGTTTACTGTTAACGAGCGCACACCCACTCTTAATAGAACCCTATGTCGTAATCTACGATATTAAACGCATTATTGAAATCGAGCAAGGTTAAGATTGTGAGCTGTTTATTGCCCGTCGCCCACCGAATGTCATCCGTGACTTTTACTAACGCTGTAGCCGTACTATGTCCGGGACGAACTCCAAATTGCAACGGAATGAGAAGTAAGTTCATAATCTTAATATATATAAATTACGTGTCACGTTGTTTGTCCGCGATGGACTCCTAAACTACTGAACCGATTTAGATCAAACTTCGTAACTATCTGTAATTTGGTCCAACTTGAAAGATAGGATAGTTTTTTTTTATTAGGATAGTTTATTTATTTTATTTATGTAGATAAGTTGGCGGTACGAAGTTCGCCGGGTCAGCTAGTTAGGAATAAATTTAGCTGTTGATAGACCAACTTCTCTAGCATTTTTGAAACAATTTTTTTTTGACAAACAAATTACATACGTGGATACAGCTAAATATCTAGGAATGACACTTGATGTGAAGTTACGCTGGAGGGCTCATGTCAAGACAAAAAGAAAAGAACTTGACTTAAAGTACTTATAAAAAGTTGTATTGGTTACTGGGAAGACATTCCTCACTATCAATACACAACAAGTTAATTTTATATAAACAAGTCCTGATGCCGGTTTGGACCTATGGAATACAGCTTTGGGGCTGTACCAAAAAGACTAATATTCAAATTATACAAAGATTCCAAAACAAAGTACTGAGGAATATTATGAAAGCTCCTTGGTACATCAGAAATGACGACATTCATCGGGACCTGAAAATTGAATTCGTCGACAAAATTATACCAAAATTAGCCGAAGCCCACGATAAACGGCTTCACCATCATGTTAACGTTGAAGCAATCCAGCTGCTTGACGTAACAGAGCTAGTGAGACGGTTAAAACGAACAAAGCCTTTTGAGTTGGTGTACAGTTAAATTAAATAGTGAATAGTGAAATAGTGATAGTGTAGTGTTAGTGCTGCCTGAAAGAACACATGAACAAAGTGTCTCTAAAACTATTATCAAGAAAAACTAAGATGTGTCATTGGACAATCTCTTAGTATATAAGACAATAATTTATAAGTTTAGGTTAAATTAAAATTACTCACTAGCCAACTAAGTTAGGCTAGATTGTAATCGAATTGAGCACCACTTTGGTACTCAGTATCAGGAAAAAAAAATTTTTGAAAGGAAGGGCAAAATGGAAATAGGACGAAAATCACAAACTATTATTAGTTTAATTAAAAAAGGGGGAAAATCGGGAGATTGAAATTTCAAAGTAAGATACCGAGTGGGGTATCACATGAAAGGCCTTAACCTGTACATTCTAAAACAGATTTTGGAACGTAAGTTCCTTATCGCGCGGTGCGGAAGGGGGCTAGACGGAAAAAATTCAGGAACCGACACTCGACATATTTTTGAAACCGACACTTTTTTGTTGAATGTGTTCAAAGTCTTATTATAACTTATAAGTTATAAAAAATTAGGGAAAAATTCCACATGTAGAAATTATTTAAAATAAAATTGAAAATAGAAAATTCAGTCTGTCGAGCTGGGATCAACCATCAGTCGAACTATCGACTTTGAACTGTTAGGCGACTGCCGGAGCCACGGAGGCAGTTGAGGTACAACATTGAGGCTACGGAGACTCAATGTTGTACCGCGAAAATATCGAACACAATGTAATCGAAAGGAACTACGTTCCATCCGGGTGTCCCTTGACACCTCTCAAGTTTTTTTATTTGTTTTCATATAAAATAGTTTTTGATTAATCGGGCAAAATGTCGAAAAAATACCGTTCTTCCCCCCCCCCCCCCCCCCTATCTCCGAAGTTTACCAATTTAAAAATCAGAAATTATTATGGTCAATAGAAGTTTATGTATATTTTACAGAAAAAATAAAACCAACGCTCTAACTAGCATATTTTTTTTTATATTAACAATAAACTTCTACAAACAAAGTTGACGATTAATAAGCAAATTAATATAATATACAATTCCTAACGCACAACAGTAGTGGTTTTGACTATAATATTAAATATAAACAGGACGTTATAAATAATGTAGAATCTTAGGTAGAATCAATTAAATTTTTAGGTGTTACCAGAACTTACCAGTTTAAGAAATTAATTAAAATATCGACTAATTTGTGAGTAACTCACGTCCAACTCAGTATTTTGATTAATTTCTTAAACTGGGTCACTTTCAAGTAAAGTTTTTATGTAAACCTGTGAAGATGATAATTCCACTGGCGAAATTAGAAGGCCATAAGCCTACTTTGTCGTATAAGTTTACAAATTGCGAAAAACCAAATTAAATTTGAATTGCGCGGGCAGACCCGTGTCTTCCACCTTAAGCAAACAACAAGCCACGAAGCCGCACTTTTGGCGTACCATGGATATGTGTCTTCCATCTTAAGATATGGCATAATACTATGGGGCAATTCAGTAGAATGGGAAAGAGCATTTACTTAAAGTACAAAAGAAATGAACTTCGACCAGCGCGTAAGCATAATAATATGCATAAACCAAGCTCCAACCTAAAGATCCACAGTACCGGCCCCAACCCGATGTGCGTAAAAATATATAATAATATCCCAAACCACATCAAAGAAATTAGAAGTGATACAGCGTTTATTAAGTCCTTAAAAATGTTTCTGATAGAAAGAGCGTATTATAAGATAAAAGATTTTTTTGAAGAATAATAATGGTGTCCGTCTCTCTACTTAAACTAGTAATTGCTGTGACCCAACGGGGTTCCAATGTAAATATTATATATTGTAAGTTGGAATGCAAGGAATAAATGAATATGAATATGAAATATGAAATATATCAGGGCACTGTAGTGCGTAAATATGCTTCACAGCTGTAGCACAGAGTAACGAAGGTAAGTAGACCAAAATTTAAAACTTTGAAAGTGCTATTGCTATATATATAGCTTGTATATTTATGAAATGTGTATGTTTGTAAAAGAAACCACACCTATTCAAAACTAATAGTGAGTACAATAAAAAGGGCTAGAAACCAACCTCAGAAACACAAGCTATGCGTCCCTATGCAGAAGCTGGCGGTAGCCAAAAAAAGCATACGGTATGGCTATTCGCATTTTTAATCACTTGCCGGATAATATGAAAAGTTTTCCTTTAAAACTTAAAGGAAAACTTCTCATATTATCGACTTAAAGTTTAAGTCGATTTAAAAAAGCACTATTTGACATGCTTATAGATAAAATGTATTATAAGATTTATGATTAGAAAAGAATAGAATAAAAATATTTTTAAGCTATTAAGCATAATAAACATAGCTTTTATCGCGGGCTTTGAACTAGGACAAACAGTTTGAGCGCGGCGACCGAATCAAGAAATTCCGTAACGAAAATAAACCTAACACCGTCGTTATGTAAGCATTCAACATTTTCGAAGTTCATAAGTAGCTCTGTTTGGCGCAGTGGGCGAGCGACCGCTTTCTTTACCGTATGGTGTATGATGTCGCAGGTTCGAATCTCACTCGCGAAGTAGTGACAGTGCGCTTTTCTTGTTTGTTTGTTTTTTAATTATTTTTTGCATAATTTTTATTATGCAAAAAAAATATTGCATAAATATTATATTTGCATAAGTTGATAAAAAATGCTATTTTTTTATTATTTTTTGCATAATTTTTATTATGCAAAAAAAATATTGCATAAATATTATATTCGCATAAGTTGATAAAAAATGCTATTTTATGCAATATGGTTTTTTATGGTTTACCGCGGCAGTCCCAGGGTGCCACTTTTTTTTTTAATAAATACGAGGTAATTTCAGAACGTTTTGTCACCAACACGTGTTGACAACACAAAAGTTGGCAACTTTTCTTTGGTGAAGACCCAGCTTTACCTCGGTGTCATCAGTAGTATTTGCGGCGCTTAAGCAACTGAGCGGATTCGGCAGCTGCATCCGCCTTTTGGCACGAGCCCGGTAGGTGGGACGCAGGACGCAGCCAACGTATCAACGCAGGTCACGTCCCACACCAGTGCGCGACCCATCGTCCACGGTACTATAGTCATCCCGTCCGGCCTCTTGCCGTCATCCCTGAACAAACCGGAGGGTTCCAGTTGTGCAGGGATGGAGGCAGTGACCAGAGCGCGACGGACTATATCATTGAGAGCACCGTGGCGATACAAGCGGCCCGCGCTCCGATAACAACTGAGTCCATGGTGACCAAAACGATCCACTTGGCTGCCGCAAGGACAGCGATGAGGCTCACATACCTTAATCCCCAAGCGCAAGCAAACGGCCACAAGAAGCGCTGCCCTGTCGAGAATCGTCCCCAGGCTATGAGATGGCAGACCGTGTAGCCAGTGACCTGACTCCTTTTCGGATACGGCTAAAATACGGGCTTTATCCGTATCCGAGGTACACTGCGCTACGAGATCCGCATATGTCTAAACAACACGCGGTTTGTCCCAAAGACCCTGACATTCCACAGCCGAAGGAAAACTCTCACCAGGACAAGATGCACTCCATGCTAACTTCGCCTCTGCAAGACTCTCCACTACATCATCAGCCGGATCAGACAGATTAAGGCTCTGACTGATGAGAGTGATAGAGCCAAAAGCAGAAGATAAGAAAGCCGGAAGCGCTACGCTTGAAATCGAACGTATGCCTAAGCCACCGTATTTAACAGGTAGGCTCGCTTGAGCCCAGGTGCGGTCATCAAACTGTAAATTTAGAATTTCGCAAAGAGTATCTTTAAGAGACACGTCTAGATTACAAGTAAAAATAGGATATTTCCAAATGGGACTGCACCTTAATAAATACATGAATTTTGGCGCAAATAAACATAACCATAAAATATATATATATGGCCATGTGTGGCTTTATATCTAAAAGGCGAGCCGAAAATTTATTAAAATGATCTAATTTAGAATTTAGCAAATAATAGTTTGTAAATATTATTTTGAATTTGTCAAGAACATGATTACCGGTAGGTTACATCTACACTGATATATTATTTGTAAGTACGATTTGTTTTTGGGCCGTAAATAAAGGAAGTTTTTTCCACGTTCATTTTGGACAAGGTATAGTCTGCTAGTTTCGGCTTCGTAATACGTCGTCCCTGTCGCAAGAAGCGACAAAAATTCACACTGATGAGTGACCGAGACGACGTACTATGAAGCCTACTGAGTGACTGAGTAAACCTGCCTACTTCCATGCAGAGTGGCTCTCTCTGTATTGCTTTTACCATGTATCCCTACGTCCTACTAACTGAAGTATCAATTAGTATGGTAAATATTATATACTCTATAGTCTGTACTTTTAAATACTAAAATATTATAAAAGGGAGGCCTTTGCCCAGTCGTGAGACAGGCTAATAATTTAGATTAAAATATTATAAAGCGAAAGTGCTAAGCTAAAATTGTTTGTTGGTTTGTCCTTCAATCACGCCGCAACAGAGGCACGGATCGACGTGATTTTTGGCATGGGTATATTTGAGGACCTGGGGAGTTACATAGAATTTTCATCCCGAGAAATCAAAGAGTTCCCGCGGGATTTTAAAAACTAAGTCCACGCGGACGAAGTCGCGCGCATCAGTTAGTACATAAATGAAGTAGGACAGGATAAGACATCGCAATGTCGTAAGAATAGCATCATCACGAAAACCCATATAAAATGGGAGCACCCATATCAAATGGGTGTTGTGCTGATAACCTACATTAAACAAAGTAGGCGTTTGTGTTGTGCTGTGCATTGTAACTAATATAATTTCATATATGGGTGAGTAATAAACTTGTTATTACCGACTACATATTTTTATACTAATACCTAATCAGACTTCAAATGCCACTACAATGCAATGATCAATGGTAGGTATAAATGGTAGATTCATGACTTGTCTTATGTGCCAAAATTTGGAGGTACATGAATTTGAATTTGAATGTAACTAAGTAGGTACATACATTGAAAAATTGGTACTTATATATTTTTTTAGATTAATTACTTGCACGTTAGTCTTCTATGTCTAGTTGTTAGCTTGTTTTACTACAGATGCCGAGGTCCTGGGTTCGATTCCCGGGTCGGGACAATAAAAGTATTGGGGTTTTCTGTCAAGAAATTCTCAATACTAGCCCAGAGTTAGGAAGTTGGCGGTGTGTCACGTGCCTCGGAGAGCACGGAAAGCCGTCGGTCCCATGCCTGATCTCTCTCCGGTCGTGTTGGATTTTCGTCATATCGGACTATGAGAGTGAGGGAATAGAGAGAGATCTCAGGTGTGCAGGTTTCCTGACGATGTTTTCCTTCATCGATGAAGCTTGTGATATTTAATTTCTTAAACGCACTTAACTTAAAAAAGCCAGAGGTGCGTGCCCGGGATCGAACCTGCGACCCCCGAATAGGAGACCACAGTACTAACCACTAGGCTATCACTGCTTCAAGTTTCATCGTTAAGTACTTATGTACTTCAGCTACTATAGCAATAACGAAGGCAAAGTACACGCACAACTTAATTATATAAAAAATACTTTGTAGTACCATTTGAAGTCTTCTTGACAGCTTTTTATTTAAGTTACCTATCATTGCTATTATTTTATCGCAGGCGCTTTCATATAACTTAGTATAAATAAAATATTATGTGAACTTAAAATCATGTTTTAAAATAGGTATGTATTATAAAAATCGCACGGTCAAAATTGCAACCCCATAATTTGTATAAAAATTTGGTTAGGTTACTTAAAAGTTTCACAGTAAGCACTAGATTCGATAAGAGATCAGTGACTGTAAAATTTTAAATACTAAAAAACCTACTACTTAGATTTTTTTCTGTGATCAACAGACAACATCAACATGGCGCTCATTTATATCTTTTTTTTCAGGTGACACAGATGCAAAACAGCCGGTCTACACAGACGCGCAAATCGAGGCAACTTTGGACCTCGCATTGAACCGTACAGACTTAAACAACGACGGTTACATAGATTATACTATTTTATAAACAATTTAATATAAAAAAATCTTTTAAAGAAACCGACTTCAAACACCCGCGCCACTACAAAGTAAACATCTAATTTATTGTTGAATTTTTAGAAACCGCTCGACCGATTTCGATAAAATTTAAATGGTGCTCCCATTTAAATTTTATCGAAATCGGTCGAGGAAAGTATACCCTTTCAAACAAAAAAGAATTTTCCAAATCGGTTCAGGCGTCTTCGAGTAATCGGTGAACATACTTAAAAAAAAAGATTCCGACGAATTGAGAACCTCCTTCTTTTTTGAAGTCGGTTTAAAAGAATATCAGCCAAGCTGAAGTTGACTAATGTTCTCCTATCCCCCCCCCCCCCCCACCCAAATAAGCGTAAAGCTTGCGCTAGGAGCGGAAACGACAATACGTTACGTTCCCTCAAATATGGTTGAGCGAAGCAATGGCTGGGTCATGCGTCATGCTCGTGAACTGGTTCCACCGGCGGGAATGGGGCTACTTTCTGTCTGCCCGTCTTAACATGTGTTGAATTATAATTAGGTATGCTTTTGTGGAACTTCCCCTTATTGTGGAAACACTGCACAGATAGCATAGTATCTATTATATTGTAAACTTGTTTTGAAAAGAGCTACTGCCGAGTTTCTTGCTCATCGACGATTCAAACGCACTTGTAAAAAAGTTTATTTGAATAAAAAACATTTCTATTCTATTCTATTCTATTGATGTTGACTAATATCCTCCTATCCTCCCCAAATGAGCGTAAAGCTTGCTCTACGATCGGGTACGACAATAGTACAACGGGTGGGGATTGCCGATTGAACCTGCGACCTTTCAGTACCGTGACTTTTTTCGCGTGGATTAAGGTAAGTAGTAACTTTCATTTTCCGGGATAAAATGTAACGTAAATTCCGGGAATGAGCTATCTCCATTCCAAACAATTAACGTTACGACCGAGCGGCCCACCCCTCCCATCGTGATCGCACTATGCCTAGGAATTTGCTAAAATTTGCAGAAATCGAATGGTCTTATCGAAAAAATTGCAGAAGCAAAAATAAAAGAGTTATAAGCTCCGAAGCGGGCCGCTCGGTTGAACAACGTTTCTACGGAGCGGCCCACGAGATCTCGAGAACCACACGGTGGAACCTGGTGAGACTTGGCAGAAGCAAAGAGCTGAATTCGCACTTTGCTAAAAAAGAATCTAGTTTCTGAGTGCAATAGTTTTTTTGTAACGTCGTGTCAAAAATGGGCCGCTCTGAGCACAATCGTTTTCCCCTTATTACTCAGCTGGCTTGTGTGCTACAGATCCAAGATCCAAACAGGCTCGTGATTCCTCGATTGCGCCTCAAGAGGGTCCGAAAGACATTTGTGGGAATGGGCGTGACGTTTTATAATAAAATTCCACAGTCGATCTTAGACTTGCCTTTACACAAGTATAAGAAATCAGTTAAAACTAATCTCATGAAATAAGCATATTATACAATTGAAGACTATATAAATGACAAAAAAGCGTGGTAATAATTCGTTCCTACGTTAACTGTATGTATGCATAGCATAATATCTACTATATTGTAAACTTGTTTTGAAAAGAGCAACGGCCGAGTGTCTTGCTGGTTCTTCCTGGCAGGAAGGGTATACCTACCGAACCAGTGGTAGACTCATCGACGATTCAAAAGCACTTGTAAAAAAGTTTATTTGAAAAAAAAAACATTTCTATTCTATTGGATATATGACGCGGACAATTGAAATGACACTAGGATGACGTAACGTCATTACAAACATAGACAACAAAAGCAGATGGATGCACTCCGGGAGTTGCTATTCTACAAATGTACCCAAATATCAATTTTATATGTGTACCTCTTATTCACTGTAAAACTGCAAAAAAGGATATTTTATTTCAATTACTATGATTTAATACAATTTTTTGGTATAGTGTACAAGTAAGTACCTGGCCCAAGATGAATTTGGACATATTAACTATGGTTATGATGGCCCTTTCAGCCAAATCGGTTCAAAACCGGTAGTAAATATTATTCGTCTATGATTTGTTGTGATGTGAAGGAGTAACAAACATCCATCCATCCATCCTTCCATACTTTCGCATTTACAATATTAGTAGCATGTAAATCGAAACGGATATATCAGTTTGACTTTGAGGTAGGTCTGTCCGTCAGATGCATTATTTATAAAGGTCTAGACGGGCTGCCATTTTGTACCTAAGAATTATTAGGGTTCCTTGACGAAATGGTAAAATAATCAAAATATCGACTAAGTGAGTAACTCACGTCCAACTCAGTATTTTGATTAATTTCTTAAACTGGTCAATTTCAAGTAAAGATTTTTATGCAAACCTGTGAAGATAATAATTTCACTGGCGCGATTAGAAGGCCATAAGCCTACTTTGTCGTATTAGTTTGCAAATTGCGAAAAACCAAATTAAATTTGAATTTCGCGGGCAGACCCGTGTCTTCCACCTTAAGAGAACGAATACATTTCGCATTCCTCTCTCTCTCGCACATTCTAATATTTTCAATGACTGCAAAAATCTCAGATACTTTTGACTAAATGTGGTCAATTACGTACCTAGACATATTTTAGCTGGATCGCTAACTATGGGCCTCATAAGCAGGCTCAGGGTCGCTCAGCGGGCGATGGAGAGAGCTATGCTCGGAGTATCCCTGCGAGATCAAATCAGAATTGAGGAGTTCCGTAGGACAACCAGAGTCACCGACATAGCTCAGCGTGTCGCGAAACTGAAGTGGCAATGGGCGGGGTACATAGTTCGAAGAGCTGATGGTCGTCGGGGTCCCAAGGTGCTGGAGTAACGACCCCGCACCGGGAAGCGCAGTGTTGGCAGACCTCCCACTAGGCCGACGACATCAAACGAAACGCAGAGAGCCGCTAGATTCAGGCGGCGCAAGACCGTGGCCTGTGGAAGTCCATGCAAGAGACCTTTGTCTAGCAGTGGACGTCTATCGCTTGACAAAGAAGAAACTGGATCGTGTGTCCCAGTTGTAGGCACATACGATATAGCAAGACTTTCTCATAGTCCACAAACTCCCAGAAATCCGACAAGACTGGAGAAAGCAAGAAAACAACAGCAGCAAGAAACTACCGAGTTTCTTGCTGGTTTTTCTTGGCAGGAAGGGCATTCCGAACCAGTGGTAGACTCAGCGACGACGATTCAAAAGCACTTGTAAAAAAAGTTTATTTGAATAAAAAACATTTCTATTCTATTCTATTCTAAAGGTCAGGTGCAAAACTGACGACTTCACGTGCTCTCTGAGGCACGGGAGTGATACGCCATTTATACTTCCTTACTCAGAGTTATTACTGTGTTGTATTTCTTAACAAAAAATATAGAATTTGTAACCGACTTCAAAAAAGGAGGAGGTTATTAATTCGACGCGTATTTTTTTTTGTCGATGTTACTAAATAACTCTGTCAAATCTGAACTGATTTAAACAATTTTTTTATATGAAAGGTCATAAATCATAAGGTTGGTCAAATTTAAATTTGGTGAAGATCTAATCTTCGGTGACGGAGGACGGAACTCCTTAATTTTTATTGATGTTACTCCATAACTAGCATATATATTAATCCAGCGTATAATTATAACTCCATTCCAAATTTCAGCCAAATCCGACCAGTAGTTTTTGCGTGAAAGAGTAACAAACATACACACACACACATACATACAAACTTTGACTAGTGGCATTTGAAGTCAGTTTTTTTTTGAAATATAATTATAGACTAGCGCTTAGGGGTTCCAAAACCGGTTTCACCGAAATCGAAAAAACCGGCTAAACCGGGTTTTTCGCCATTTTTCAAAACCGGTTTTAAAATTTGGCAAAACCGGGTTTTTCGATTTTTTCGATTTATTTCGATTTTATATCATAGATTGCATTACGTATTACGCTCGCTTAAGCTAAATCATGATACACAAAACTCATCACATCATCATTACAATTTACGCAATTTACAGCCCATTAACGTCCCACTGCTGGGCACAACGTACACTCCTTCATTCTCATAGGAGAGACGGTCAGACGGAGCTTAGACCCACCACGCTGCTCCAATGCGGGTTGGCGGGCTTTAATGACTATTATTATCATCTAGTGATAATAACCGAGACCCACGACGGCTTAACGTGATCTAGCAGTGCCGACCTCTATGATATGGCACCAGCCAGCACTCACATCTCCTCTTCACTGCGATGTCGCGGTCATCAGGAGAGTCCTAAGCAGCTCCGCAATTTTAACAGCCGCGGACCAGCCAAAGCTGCAAAGGTCAGTAGGTCTGCCTCCATGTTTTCAGTTTGCAGATACTTGATCTCAATAACACCTTCTTGTGTACAATTTCGAATGAAGTGCATTTTTAGGTCAATATGTTTTTACTTTGAAGTCACCATTTCATTTTGGCTTAGTTTGAGGGCAGCTTGATTATCATTTAATATGATTACTTATAACTTCTCTTTTCTCTAGTAAGTATAGACATGGAGTTTCTGGCATGTTGAGTCCTATGCCTTTTCTGTGTTGAGCTTTTTGTGCTCTTGCCTCCCTCCCTAAGATATCTGTAACATATCTCTGAGAGTATATTATGACTTTCTTCAGTCTCATCAAGTATGAAATCTCTGGTCCATGCTGGAGGGTGTCTCTCTCTTTGTGGCCTCCCATTTTCAGTTATTTCTATAATTTTTGATGCATCATCATAAGACTTTATTTCGTCTTCTGAAGAAACGTCTTCTTCTTGATAGTTTTGATTCTGCAAAGTGTTTTTATTTTTATTATTTGTTATTTCAACTTCAATTACTTGTACCGTTTTTATAACATCTTTATTTCCCTTTTCCGGATCTTCTACTTCGAAGTACATTTTGTTTATAACCTTGATATCCCTGTTTATCACTTCATTATCATATTCTGGTATGTACTCTGTATGTCTTTGAGGTCATTGAGTAACCCATGAATACGCTTTCTTTAGTGTTCTTGGTTAATTTCCCTCGTTTTTCCTTGTTCAAAACAAAGGTCTTCCTGCCATACACGTGCCTAAAGATGATGCCCACATGGCGTTCGAACAACCCATTTCTTGAACGGTAAATCGCCATTCAGTGCTTTCGACTGGCTAAGATTTACAAGGTAGTTAGCGGTTTTAGCGCCCAAAGCCTTTTAGGTGCATTGGCCTCAATCATTAAACATCTAGCTTTTTATATCAAGGATCTATTTTTTCTCTCGCGTACCGGAACGCTAAATTGCTTGGCGACACGTCTTTGTCTGGTAACCACGGCCAAAGCCTCCTCCACTCAGGCAAAATTTTTGTTAGTTTTCAGAAAAAGGAGTGTTTTATTTTATATTATTGTATAGGTCATCAATTTTATTCAAGCAAGTATTTTAATAATTGTAACTCAATTTTATTATTATTATTTACATTAAGACTGATACAAATTACTGAATTATAAAAGATTTTTTTTTTAAACTAGATTTTTTTAAAAACAAAAACCGAAATAACCGAAAAAACCGGAAAACCGGTTTTGCCACTAAATCAAAACCGAAAACCCGGTTTTCTGAAATACTTTCGGTTTTGGATCCCCTACTAGCGCTTGACTGCAATCTCACCTGATGGAAAGTTTTTCACTTACCATGCAGCCTAAGATGGAGCGCGCTTGCCTAGAAGATGCCTATTCACTCTTGATTTAAAGGACACAAGCTGTAGTCAGTTGGAAAAACGGAAGCCGGAAGGGCATTCCAAATTTTTTTTTAAAGAATCTGTATATAATAATGTCCTCCCGACCGAATCCGATCACGGCGGCCAACCTCCTGAGAGATCAGCGAACTGCGCGGGAGATATTATAGTGCACAATTGTGTGCGCAAACACAGGTGCTCTCTCTATTCCCTCACTCTCATAGCCCGATGGGACGGAAATCCGACACGACCGGAGGGAGATCAGGCGCAGCGCAGGCCCGACGGCTTTACGTGCTCTCCGAGGCACGGGGGTGACACACCGCCAACTTCCTAACTCGGGTACTGCAAATTTCTTTGCCTATAGTTCTTGCAATTCACGAGGGCGACTGACTTATGGTTGTGTGTGTGTCGTATCTGTATAAGTGTGAGCGAGCGCAATGCTCGCGCCTGGCCGCTCCCACCTAGGCTTTGACAGGCACGCACACTTATGGTTGTGTGTGTGTCGTATCTGTATAAGTGTGAGCGAGCGCAATGCTCGCGCCTGCCCGCTCCCACCTAGGCTTTGACAGGCACGCACACTTATGGTTGTTGTGTGTCGTATCTGTATAAGTGTGAGCGAGCGCAATGCTCGCGCCTGGCCGCTCCCACCTAGGCTTTGACAGGCACGCACACTTATGGTTGTGTGTGTGTCGTATCTGTATAAGTGTGAGCGAGCGCAATGCTCGCGCCTGCCCGCTCCCACCTAGGCTTTGACAGGCACGCACACTTATGGTTGTTGTGTGTCGTATCTGTATAAGTGTGAGCGAGCGCAATGCTCGCGCCTGGCCGTTCCCACCTAGGCTTTGACAGGCACGCACACTTATGGTTGTTGTGTGTCGTATCTGTATAAGTGTGAGCGAGCGCAATGCTCGCGCCTGCCCGCTCCCACCTAGGCTTTGACAGGCACGCACACTTATGGTTGTTGTGTGTCGTATCTGTATAAGTGTGAGCGAGCGCAATGCTCGCGCCTGCCCGCTCCCACCTAGGCTTTGACAGGCACGCACACTTATGGTTGTTGTGTGTCGTATCTGTATAAGTGTGAGCGAGCGCAATGCTCGCGCCTGCCCGCTCCCACCTAGGCTTTGACAGGCACGCACACTTATGGTTGTGTGTGTGTCGTATCTGTATAAGTGTGAGCGAGCGCAATGCTCGCGCCTGCCCGCTCCCACCTAGGCTTTGACAGGCACGCACACTTATGGTTGTTGTGTGTCGTATCTGTATAAGTGTGAGCGAGCGCAATGCTCGCGCCTGGCCGTTCCCACCTAGGCTTTGACAGGCACGCACACTTATGGTTGTTGTGTGTCGTATCTGTATAAGTGTGAGCGAGCGCAATGCTCGCGCCTGCCCGCTCCCACCTAGGCTTTGACAGGCACGCACACTTATGGTTGTTGTGTGTCGTATCTGTATAAGTGTGAGCGAGCGCAATGCTCGCGCCTGCCCGCTCCCACCTAGGCTTTGACAGGCACGCACACTTATGGTTGTTGTGTGTCGTATCTGTATAAGTGTGAGCGAGCGCAATGCTCGCGCCTGCCCGCTCCCACCTAGGCTTTGACAGGCACGCACACTTATGGTTGTGTGTGTGTCGTATCTGTATAAGTGTGAGCGAGCGCAATGCTCGCGCCTGCCCGCTCCCACCTAGGCTTTGACAGGCACGCACACTTATGGTTGTTGTGTGTCGTATCTGTATAAGTGTGAGCGAGCGCAATGCTCGCGCCTGCCCGCTCCCACCTAGGCTTTGACAGGCACGCACACTTATGGTTGTTGTGTGTCGTATCTGTATAAGTGTGAGCGAGCGCAATGCTCGCGCCTGCCCGCTCCCACCTAGGCTTTGACAGGCACGCACACTTATGGTTGTGTGTGTGTCGTATCTATATAAGTGTGAGCGAGCGCAATGCTCGCGCCTGCCCGCTCCCACCTAGGCTTTGACAGGCACGCACACTTATGGTTGTGTGTGTCGTATCTGTATAAGTGTGAGCGAGCGCAATGCTCGCGCCTGCCCGCTCCCACCTAGGCTTTGACAGGCACGCACACTTATGGTTGTTGTGTGTCGTATCTGTATAAGTGTGAGCGAGCGCAATGCTCGCGCCTGCCCGCTCCCACCTAGGCTTTGACAGGCACGCACACTTATGGTTGTTGTGTGTCGTATCTGTATAAGTGTGAGCGAGCGCAATGCTCGCGCCTGCCCGCTCCCACCTAGGCTTTGACAGGCACGCACACTTATGGTTGTGTGTGTGTCGTATCTGTATAAGTGTGAGCGAGCGCAATGCTCGCGCCTGCCCGCTCCCACCTAGGCTTTGACAGGCACGCACACTTATGGTTGTTGTGTGTCGTATCTGTATAAGTGTGAGCGAGCGCAATGCTCGCGCCTGCCCGCTCCCACCTAGGCTTTGACAGGCACGCACACTTATGGTTGTGTGTGTGTCGTATCTGTATAAGTGTGAGCGAGCGCAATGCTCGCGCCTGCCCGCTCCCACCTAGGCTTTGACAGGCACGCACACTTATGGTTGTTGTGTGTCGTATCTGTATAAGTGTGAGCGAGCGCAATGCTCGCGCCTGCCCGCTCCCACCTAGGCTTTGACAGGCACGCACACTTATGGTTGTGTGTGTGTCGTATCTGTATAAGTGTGAGCGAGCGCAATGCTCGCGCCTGCCCGCTCCCACCTAGGCTTTGACAGGCACGCACACTTATGGTTGTTGTGTGTCGTATCTGTATAAGTGTGAGCGAGCGCAATGCTCGCGCCTGCCCGCTCCCACCTAGGCTTTGACAGGCACGCACACTTATGGTTGTTGTGTGTCGTATCTGTATAAGTGTGAGCGAGCGCAATGCTCGCGCCTGCCCGCTCCCACCTAGGCTTTGACAGGCACGCACACTTATGGTTGTATGTGTGTCGTATCTGTATAAGTGTGAGCGAGCGCAATGCTCGCGCCTGCCCGCTCCCACCTAGGCTTTGACAGGCACGCACACTTATGGTTGTATGTGTGTCGTATCTGTATAAGTGTGAGCGAGCGCAATGCTCGCGCCTGCCCGCTCCCACCTAGGCTTTGACAGGCACGCACACTTATGGTTGTATGTGTGTCGTATCTGTATAAGTGTGAGCGAGCGCAATGCTCGCGCCTGCCCGCTCCCACCTAGGCTTTGACAGGCACGCACACTTATGGTTGTATGTGTGTCGTATCTGTATAAGTGTGAGCGAGCGCAATGCTCGCGCCTGCCCGCTCCCACCTAGGCTTTGACAGGCACGCACACTTATGGTTGTATGTGTGTCGTATCTGTATAAGTGTGAGCGAGCGCAATGCTCGCGCCTGCCCGCTCCCACCTAGGCTTTGACAGGCACGCACACTTATGGTTGTATGTGTGTCGTATCTGTATAAGTGTGAGCGAGCGCAATGCTCGCGCCTGCCCGCTCCCACCTAGGCTTTGACAGGCACGCACACTTATGGTTGTATGTGTGTCGTATCTGTATAAGTGTGAGCGAGCGCAATGCTCGCGCCTGGCCGCTCCCACCTAGGCTTTGACAGGCACGCACACTTATGGTTGTATGTGTGTCGTATCTGTATAAGTGTGAGCGAGCGCAATGCTCGCGCCTGGCCGCTCCCACCTAGGCTTTGACAGGCACGCACACTTATGGTTGTATGTGTGTCGTATCTGTATAAGTGTGAGCGAGCGCAATGCTCGCGCCTGCCCGCTCCCACCTAGGCTTTGACAGGCACGCACACTTATGGTTGTATGTGTGTCGTATCTGTATAAGTGTGAGCGAGCGCAATGCTCGCGCCTGCCCGCTCCCACCTAGGCTTTGACAGGCACGCACACTTATGGTTGTATGTGTGTCGTATCTGTATAAGTGTGAGCGAGCGCAATGCTCGCGCCTGCCCGCTCCCACCTAGGCTTTGACAGGCACGCACACTTATGGTTGTGTGTGTGTCGTATCTGTATAAGTGTGAGCGAGCGCAATGCTCGCGCCTGCCCGCTCCCACCTAGGCTTTGACAGGCACGCACACTTATGGTTGTGTGTGTGTCGTATCTGTATAAGTGTGAGCGAGCGCAATGCTCGCGCCTGCCCGCTCCCACCTAGGCTTTGACAGGCACGCACACTTATGGTTGTATGTGTGTCGTATCTGTATAAGTGTGAGCGAGCGCAATGCTCGCGCCTGCCCGCTCCCACCTAGGCTTTGACAGGCACGCACACTTATGGTTGTGTGTGTGTCGTATCTGTATAAGTGTGAGCGAGCGCAATGCTCGCGCCTGCCCGCTCCCACCTAGGCTTTGACAGGCACGCACACTTATGGTTGTGTGTGTGTCGTATCTGTATAAGTGTGAGCGAGCGCAATGCTCGCGCCTGCCCGCTCCCACCTAGGCTCCGACAGCCACGCACACTTATGGTTGTGTGTGTGTCGTATCTGTATAAGTGTGAGCGAGCGCAATGCTCGCGCCTGCCCGCTCCCATCCCACCTAGCCTTTGGCGTATGGCCGTGCCCCATCATAGGACAGCTGCTTTCAGGGGGAGCTTTAGATTTGCAGCTAAGTAGCAAATGCTGGAACTCTTTACCGCCGCCGTTGCGTGGCTTAAAAACATTGAATGCTTTTAAATCAAAGTATAAAGCACACATTCTCGCAACACAAATAGCATAAGCATATATCCTGTGCTGTCCTAAGTTTCTTATTCAGTGTATATTGTGTATATTGGTAATTTTAATAAGTAATATTAAGTTGTATCTAAAATTTAAGCCTTCATTGTCTATTATGTTTATTTTACTTTTGTTTTAATTCATTTTTTTTCTTGTGTGACCACAGTGGTGGTCCGTGACGTTTCGGCCCTTGGGCCCCTCCTGAAAATCAGCGTTGCGGTGTGTCCGGTAGGTATACATACCTGCCTTTCATGCTGCGGCACAAGCTGAGAAGGTGGCCCAATGACCATTCCACACCAATTACTTTTAAATAGGCATATAGTAGACTCTTAGTGATAACTAATTTGTTGTTTTGGTTAAGGTCAATAAAGTTTTTATTTATTATTTATTTAAAGCTCACTCGCCTTCGTGAATTGCAAAAACTGTACCTTACTACGGAACCCTCGGCGCCAGTCTGGTTCGCGCTTATCGAATGTCGTTTTTTTATACTCAATGAATATAAAATTGCGTGTTGAGGTAGGTAATGGATGATCAGATTTATACTTCACTGGCTTTTATATTAGGGTTGTCTACTTACATCAGCAACCCATCAACAGCTCACTCCTGAGCGCAGGTCTCCTCTCAGAGAAGGGTTATAGGCGATAGTCCACCACGCTGGCCCAATGCGAATTGGTGGACTTCACACACTTTTGAGAACATTATGGAGAACTCTCAGATGTGCAGGTTTCCTCACGATGTGTTCCTTCACCGTTGAAGCAAGTGATAGTTGATTAGGTACTGAAGCGCAAATATTACGTAACTATGATGATATAAAAAATTATTTAAAAAAAAAACCGACTTCAAACACCCGCGCCACTACAAAGTATATCATTTATTGTTGATATTTTAAAAACCGCTCGGCCGATTTCTATAAAATTTAAATGGGACCACCTGGGAAGTATACCCTTTCAAACAAAAAAGAATTTTCCTAATCGGTTCAGGCGTCTTCGAGAAATCGGTGAACATACATAAAAAAAAAGATTCCGACGAATTGATAACCTCCTCCTTTTTTGAAGTCGGTTAAAAAGCCAGAGGTGCGTGCGTGCGTGGGGTTAGAACCCGCGATCTCCCGAATGGGGGGTTGCAGTCTTTACCACTAGGCTATCATTGCTATCTCGCTTTCCAAACCGGTGGTAGAGTCTCAACTTATTATCATAAGAGCCACAGGTGAAATATAAACAAGTGTACTTAAATTAAAAAAAATATTTTTAAAAAAAATCGGCCAAGTGCGAGTCGGGCCTCGCTCTTTTAGGGTTCCGTTAAAAAAAATTAAATTAAAAGATTTCCATCTACCCACCTACCCATTTTAATTTAATTTTTTTAATTTAATTTAATTTTTATTATTTGTTGTTATAGCGGCAATAGAAATACATAATATGTGAAAATTTCATCTGTCTATCTATTACGGTTTACGAGATACAGCCCGCTGAGAGACGGACGGACGGACGGACGGACGGACGGACGGACGGACAGCGTAGGCTTAGTAATAGGGTCCCGTTGGTACCCTTTGGGTACGGAACCCTAAAAACAAGCTTTTAGTAGCTGGATACATCGTCAGACCCGGATATCATCTAGGACCAGTGTACGTCGTTTCTTTACTGAGTTCCTATGACCACCTTCCAGCTCCATCATCAGATTAGACCCTGGTAACCATCTAAAAACAAAGTACTCGTCAAGACGAATCAAACGAGCCGAAACTCGATGGGGTTGCGTCGTTTCATTACAGAGTTCCTATGACCACCTTCCAGCTCCCCATCATCAGACCCTGGTTACCATTGAAAGACAAACTACTCGTCAAGACCGTCATCACAAACACAACAAACACAAACTCGATGAGGTTGTGTATCTTTTTATTATTCCTAGATATTTACAAGTTTTTGTCCGCGACTTAGACCGCGTGAGGTTAGATTTTAAAAATCCCGCGGGAGCCCTCTGTTTTAACGCGATAAAAGTTAGCCTATGTATCTCTCCAAGACCTCAACTATCATCATCATCATCATCAGCATCCCATCAACAGTTCACTACTGAGCGCAGGTCTCCTCTCAGAGAAGGGTTATAGGCCATACTCCCAATGCGAATTGGCGGACTTCACACACCTTCAAGAACATTATGAAGAATTCTCAGGTGTGCAGGTTTCCTCACGATGTTTTCCTTCGCCTTTAATTCTCCTTCGATATTTAATTGCTCAAACGCACTTGACTCCGAAAAGTCAGAGGCATACCCGGGATCGAACCTGCGACCCCCGAATAGGAGACCAGTGCAGTTCTTACCACTAGGCTATCACTGCTTACCTCAACTATAGCCAAGCAAAAAATCGCGTCGATCCGTTGCTCTGTTGGGCTTGATTAAAGGACAAACCAACAAACAGACACTTTCGCATTTACAATCCCGCCCCGAACTCAGGGTGAGATCTATAGATGGCACTTTCACTCAGCTCAGACTCAAGACTGAGTTAAAACGAGACAGATTTATGTCAGGACATATTTGTTTGTGTCTCATTTTAATTCTGTCTTAAGGATGATTATACGGATCTGCCCGCGAAATTCAAATTTAATTTGGTTTTTCGCAATTTGTAAACTAATACGACAAAGTAGGCTTATGGCCTTCTAATTGCGCCAATGGCAGTATCATCTTCACAGGTTTACATAAAAATCTTTACTTGAAAGTGACCAGTTTAAGAAAGTAATCAAAATATCGAGTTGGACGTGAGTAACTCACAAATTAGTCGATATTCTGACTAATTTCTTAAACTGGACACTTTCAAGTAAAGATTTTTATGTAAACCTGTGAAGATGATAATTCCATTGGGGCAATTAGAATACCATAAGCCTACTTTGTCGTATTAGTTTACAAATTTCGTTTTTTTTATTGTATTAGTTTACAAAATTCGCGAGCAAACCCGTATAATCAATCTTAAGTCTTGAGCAGAATCTACAGATCTCAGCCTAAGACCTCACATCGTAATAAGTTCGTATATGTACCTACCTTTAGTCAGTTTAGCGAGCTTCAATAACAAACAGCGCCATCTAATTTTCGAATTTTGAACTAAATACTTGTACTCGTGAAAGGGTACCGCCAGCGGGAATGGGGCTACTTTCTGTCTGCCCGTCTTAACATGAATTGAATTGCATACTTTCTTTTTTTGGAACTTCCCCTCATTGTGGAAATATTATATTTTATTCTAACAAAGTTGCTTAGGTTAAATCGGCTTGGCATCCAGCTGCCCACAAGATAGTATAAAAAACTTATTACAATGTATGTAGCTTTATAATAATATAGTAAAATGATTATTTTGAAAAGAGCAACTGCTGAGTTTCTTGCCGGCTCTTCTCAGCAGAATCCGCTTTCCGAACCGGTAGTAGAGTCATGACTTTTCATAAGAGCCACAGGTTGGCCTACGTGAAATAAATAATTTTGAATTATGAATTTTTTGAAAACTGCTACTTGTATGCTCATAAAAAATGAAATAATTTCGTTTCTGATAAATGAAAAGCTTTATTGATGGGAAAACGAGCGAACACTAGAGGATATTAATTTAGATTATAATATTATATACTACGTAATTCTAACGTTCAGAACAGTTCAAGAGGTAACAAGAGAACAGAATGAGAAAAGTCAGTGTCAATGCTTAGGTGTTGTCACAATAATTTTTTTATTACAATAGTTTATTTATCTACTCCGACATCGAAAAGTTCCAATTTCGAATTTGACAGCTGAATCGAAATGAACCCTCTTTCGGTTTTGCTTCTCATTTCGATGCAGCTCGTTGTATGGGAGCTGAATCGAAATGGTTATCTTCTTAAAATAGGATACCTAAACCTAAGGCTCTGAGTTCTGGCACTTTTGTACCATTCATACGACAGAGGCGCCACAGGCGGCTGGTGGCGGCTTACGGAGTTACTTTTTGTTACTTTATTGAGCGTACGGCGTATTTTGTTAATGATTTTATTTTCCTTGTCGTAGATAAAATCTTGTATGCAACTGAACGTAATTAGTCATTTTAATTCTCGTACTATCTTATTTTGATACTCGGCAAGCCTCGTATCAAAAAACAGCACTCGAATTAAAATGACCCTACACTAGCGGCACGCTATGATGGCCGGTTTGACACATTACAATAGTGGTGTGGAATGTCAATTTATTCTCGAACAAAAAACAATTAAGTTTTGTTTTTGTACCTGATTAAATAGGTTTAATAAAACAAAAATGTATATGTTTATTTAATTTATTTGAACGAACTGAATATTTGAATGAAAATGAATATACATACTTGAGCATTGACGCGAGTTTGCCGGAGGTAGTAGTTGTGCTAGCCAGCGATCCTATGTGACGATCGTATTAGATTCCATTTTTAAAAATTTTCAATTTAGAAAACCAAATGCCGAGTTGTGGTATATATCATATAAAAATAAAAATTTTACCTTTTGTATGAAACAGCTGATATTTTTTTGCGATTTCAGAGGTTTGTCCACATAGTGAAAATTGTTCATATTCACAAGTACATTCACCCCTTAAATGGTGCAAACTGATTTTTCTACACTTGTATACATTTTAGAAATCAATTTAATAAATAAATTTTGAGTCCTAAACCTAAAACTACATTCGATAAAATTTATGAATCTCTGCACATCACTATCGTCAATAAAGTAATACAATTATTTCCTTCAAAGTCGTTATCAATTAATACGGAACTTCATGAGCGGACAAACGTCAAACCGGCCATCATAGCGTGCCGCTAGTGTAATTACGATGCAGTTGCATAAATAGCTATTATAACATATATCTAGTTATAGTATTTGTTGTTCAATTACATGATATAACTGAAATTATATACAAGACACAGCGTTTGCTTTTAGCCGTTTTTGATATAGAGCCTCGACATGAGAAAAATTAAAAAAAATATTTTTGTAGTTACTCTGTTCCAGATTATCTTTGAAGATACCCTACAAGCCTATGTAACGCCGTAAAAATATATTTTATACTTATATACATTATTATATACATATATATATATATATATATATATATATATATATATATATATATATATATATATATATATATATATATATATATATATATAATTATATATACTTTATACTTATTATACAACTTCGCATTGGCTACTATTAGACCTCCCCTGAAATAAAGATTTTTTGCTTTTTATAACTTTTAAGCAATAAGGATTGCTTTGATCTGAGTGACCAAGGTTAGGACACGACGAATCGTGGTCTTAGCCCTGTAGTGTGAAATGTTGAAAAGGTATATCGAACTATAATGCTTAGAACAGAAGTTTCTAACAAAGTTCCGTTCCAAACGTGCTTACGTTTAAAACAACCTATGAATGTGTGAGTGCCAATTGCCTTGTAATTATTTTCTGGTACGCACTAGTATTAATAATTACCTGTTTCGTGGTTGTTGAATTATGACACCCTTTCACAGCACAGTACGTTATCTATACTTAATATTATAAAGAGGAAAGATTTTTTTTGTTTGTTTGTACCGAATAGGCTCTGTAACTACTGGACCGATTTGAACAACTTTTTCACCAATAGAAAGCTAAGTTATCATGAAGTAATAAAGGCTATAATTTATTTTCAAAAATTAAAGATCCTTAAGAAAATTGCAATAATGTAACCCAAAGTAGCAAAATTTTGCCTATAAAATGCATTATTTGGCGTGTGCTGAGAAAACTATTGATGGTACATAAAAATTATGTACTACATGATTAAGCACTTATTATTCTCTACAAAAAGTCCCCGAGGGAATATATCTGACTATCATATTTAAGTCACAATAGTAGCTTTTGTGTTCTAAAATTTAATTAGATCGCCTTCGTAGTATTAATTCTTCCTTACTAATACATATTATAAATGCGAAAGTGTGTTTGTTTGTTGGTTTGTCCGTCAACCACGCTGCAACAAAGCTACGGATTGACGTCATTTTTTGGATAGGTATAGTTGAGAACCTGGATGGTGACATAGGCATCCCGGAAAATCAAAGAGTTCCCGCGGGACTTTAAAAACCAAATCCACGCTGACGAAGTCGCGGGCAACTGCTAGTTTCTAATAATTTTCTGCGAGCTCGTCGTACTAACACGACGATGCTGCGTTGTCGGCCTTTAAAGGCTTACTAAAAGGCTTATCACCGCGTCGACTATTGCGCTTCTAAGAGTTACAGCTCAATGGTGTTTAAATAAAATAAAAGGTTCAAAATTGCAAGCTATATATTCTCATTTACATAACTAGGTATTCATCACATGTTTTATAAAATACATTATACATAATATATCTACAAGTACTTATGTATTAATTTTGTCACGTTAAATATTTCATACAAAAACCTTCAACAATATATTTATAAATCAACTTTCACATAATATTCCATACAAATAGAAACTTCTACAATATAATGAATAAATTCTGTCAAATTTCATATTTCATACAAATAATTTTCTACATAATTAGTTCACAAATATATTTAGGCTGACTTGCACCAAACTGCTTAATCATGTTTAGTTAAATTTTGTAATGCTGTCACTTTCTGACCATTCTATTTCAGAGTTGACATGAGAAGGACAGGTATAGAAAATTTAACTAAACATGATTAAGCAGTTTGGTGCAAGTCGGCCTTAGGGTCGATTTCACCAACGTAAAAATAAGTCTAATCTGAGTGTAAAGATATTTTGATTTATTTTCAATACAAAAACTGTCCAAACGCTCAAGTTATTCCTCCGTTAGGTAAACGTCACTAGACGTAGGTGAAATCGGAACAAAATAATTCTTTGAAGATATCAAATACGTACCAAACTAACAGAATAAGAAAGAAGAAAGAAAGAAAAGAGTTCTCAATTATTGTACTAGTTCGAAAAATCTTTATTGTTATTGTGATTAATCGAAAATTACTAACACTTTCATAAGTTACCACGATACAGTATCCCGGCGATATATATTGCACATCGGCCTTTGGAATAAAACGCTATTCTATTCTATTGCAAGGAAAGCTAGCCAGAAATTCACGTAGTAATTACTGAAATCTCTTCACAATCGGCGAGCACATCACGTAACATATATATAAAAAAATGCAGTCGAACTGTGAATAGAATAGAATAGCGTTTTATTCCAAAGGCCGATGTGCAATATATATCGCCGGGTACTGTACGCACCTTTATTTCACTGGTGTTTACAATCATGAGACGGCGGCCTTAGGTAAGTAGGTAACACCTTTTTACGCTTCCCGATACAATATCAATATAACTTACAAAAGTGGTAGCACTGTCACAAAATTGTATCGGCAGAAGTTTACAAAATCAGTTTTTCAAAAGAAACATGGAAAGTCCATGTTTCTGTGTTGTTTTACTATAAGGGAAAACGATAGTAGTAATTAAAATCACGAATATTTTTGTCTAAACTATTAAATTATACGTATAACGTATTTAATGTTAAATTTTATTGAATTTTTATCCATTGCAGTAATTCAATTACAATTTTTTATTTAACTACAATCAAAAAAAATAGGATAAATAGCTAACTATATTATCTAAGTGTTATCTAAGTTTTACATAATTTCTACATAAAAAAACTAAGTAAGTAAATGCATATAAGTCTACACAGTACACAATTATATAGTTTTTGGTATTGAAACTTTTTATATTTTGATTTTGGTATCAGCAGCAGAGAGAGAAAACATGAGTAGAAATTCGCAACACCCAATTCTGTTGTACATAAACTATTTCATTTAGCCAGAATTTACATAAGAAATTCTGTTACATCTGTGAAAATTTTGTAAATATTACAATTCTATGTAAAAAAATCTATGTAATTAGCTATTATTAAACATTAAAAATATTTGATAAAAGTTTGACATAATTTAAACTAACAGTTTATCTGTAAGTATATTTATGTTAATTATTTTTTCGTACCACTTGCTCAAAAAAGTGACATTCTATGCCACAAAAAGCGAACATAACAATAGTCATTTTTAATCTGTTAAAAACAGGGAAAGAAAATTGTACTGAATTTCATTCATCCTCTAGGGGGAGAATGTGATTTAAATTTGGAATACATACCGAAATTTATACTGAACTACATCTGCGTTTACACCATTGAGTTTGTATATAAAGCATTATACATCTTTTTGAAAAAGGAATACGCATTTATTATGCAGTTATGATTATTAAATAAAATTACGAAAACCGACGAGGCCGTATGAGCTTGATGCCTTTGCTTTTCCGACAAAAAAATATTAGTCTAGGAATTTGCCGCGTTTTTGTTTTCTTCAAATATTAAATACGTTAAGTTTATTTTAATTTATTTTTATAAATAAGTAAATGTTCTAAAAATACGTTACGATGTTAAATCAAAGCGACAGTGACAGTGAATTGTCGGATTCCATCAGTGCAAATGCTCAGACGCAAGAACAGAGAAATACTCAATTCAACTCATCAACAATAAATGTACCAAACAAAAATGTAACTCTCTCTATCAATAATAATTGGACCAATGTTTCGAATGTTAACTTTTACTTTTAATTGTCATTATTTTTAATAAATGCTTATCTCATATTATTATTGTGTTAATTTTTTCGCAAATGGTACGAAAAGTAGAGTATTTTCCTCGGTGATAAAGCTGTCTTAGTCTTGGGTGAACTTAAATCCCTCGCTACACTCAGGACTCGTCTTAAATCCCTCGCTTCGCTCGTGATTTAAGTTCTTAACACCCTCGCTACGCTCGGGAGTAAACCTCGAGTCCTTCGTTACGCTCGCGATTTAAATCGTCACCCGCGACAGAAGACACTGCTTTATCCCCTTGGTTAATAATCTACTATTATTAGTTTGTATCTACAATTTTTATGAAATATTGTAATTTTTCGAAATACTCAGCTTTCCTTGTTATGAACTAAAGCAACTATAGTACCATAATATTAATTATACCGCAAAGACTACAAAGGAGTGCAATAATTTATGTACAACATAATTAGTTCATTTACATAACACATACCTACAATTATAATTATACTGGATCCATTCATACAACTTCACAATACACCTTATATCTATCAATAATCCACCAAAACAAAATGCAGTCGTTTTTCATCGATCGAATGAAAAGAATTACAAGAAATAATAACTTAAAATTACAGTGCGATTTTTGTACAGGACTTAAGTATTTAAATTTACCAAAACAAAAAAGTCAATCACCTTATTTTCGTCAAAAAAAAATTAAGTGGCACTCGAGGACTGCCGCGGTAAAGCTGTTGCATAGCATTTTTTATCAACTTATGCAATTATAATATTTTTTTTTGCATAATAAAAATTATGCAAAAAAATAATTTAAAAAAAACAAACAAGAAAAGCGAACTGTCACTACTTCGCGAGTGAGATTCAAACCTGCGACATCCTACACTATATGCATACTGCGCCGAAGAGAGCTACTTGTGAACCTCTAAAATGTTGAACGCTTACTGAACGACGGTGTTAGGTTTTTTCGTTACGGAATTTCTTGATTCGGTCGCCAAGCTCAAACTGTTTGTCCTAATAGTTCAAAGCCCGCGATGAAATCTATGCAATAGCTTAAATGTTTCTTTCTAGCCTGTAAAATGTGTTTGAGTAACAGTCAAATTGGCTAAATTATTATTATTAGTCTGCTGAATTCAGACGTGATGGTTTGGAAGATTTCCAAAATACGTGAGATTTAAATAAAGTAGTCGTTTTTTTAAAAAATAAATAGTTTTGAGCAATCCCCTAAACTCATTCTGTGTGCAAATTCGGTGACAAAAACTCCCAAATTCATATTTTGTCATTTTTACACGTAATTCTTTTTCGTTGAAATGAAATCAATGAAAAAGCTAATTAAATTGCTTCTTGACGATAAGCGGCAAAATACAAATGTTAACAATTACAAAAAATTCACAATTCAGTTAATATTATGTAAAAATTACAAATTTTTCAGAATTAAAAAATTTGCTCAAGCAGATTTTTGTAATGTTTTTTAGATTTTCGTTTAATTGAAATCTTGTTTTTTGAGTCAAAAATACTTGAATCAATGCACACAAAATGAGTCAGGGTATTTATCTAAAGTATACAAACATGGCGTCATGTAAAAAGAGCTCTGGACCTGATAGTGGAAGCATTTACGCAAGCCTACTTTCCTACAACACGACAATGACTGACAAACCAAAAGCGCGGCAGTACAGACCCGCAATCATATGCCTCATATATCCTACTATACAGAGATAGGTATGAGTAATATCATAAATGCAAAAGTTTGTGAGGATGGATGGTTGTTTGTTACTCTTTCACGTAAAAACTACTAGATGGATTTTGATGAAACTTTTGAATGTAATAAGCTCATACGTCTGAATAGCACATAAGCTATATTTATATAAGAATTCCCGCGATAGTCAAATTTACGCGGGCGAAGTCACGGGCATTACCCTTACTAAGCTATTATTATTGTGTTTGTTTGTTAGTTTGTCTTTCATTCACGCTGCAACAGAGTTACGGATTGACGTAATTTTTTTGCATGGGTACAGTTGAGGACCCGGAGAGAGACATAGGCTACTTTTTATCCCGGAAAATCAAAGAGTTCTCGAGGGATATTAAAAACTAAATCCACGCGGGCGAAGTCGCGGGCATCAGCCAGTCTTCTTCTTCAACTGATAGACGTCCACAGCTGGACAAAGGTCTCTTGCATGGACTTCCACAAGTCTCGGTCTTGCGCCGCCTGAATCTAGCGGCTCCCTGCGACTCGTTTGATATCGTCGGTCCACATGGTGGGGGGTCTGCCAACACTGCGCTTCCCGGTGCGGGGTCGCCACTCCAGCACCTTGTAATAAACCCAGCTAGTCTAGTAATACCTACATTACCCAATAAGTACTTTAATTCAAAGTCCAGAGTGCTTTTTACTTGACGCAAGTTGTAAGCAACAAGTCTAGTTCAGTTCAATGTTTCCGAGGCAATAAGTAGAAGCTGTAAGTGTCTTTGGGTAAAGCTACACAAGCGGGCTTCTGTCTAAGATCCTCTACATTGACTGCTCCTACATCGAATTCCTGAATAATATTCGCGAACATGACGAAACTCATCGTCGTGACCAAAGTCTGACCAATACAAGTCCTCTTACCGATGCTGAATGGAAGAAAATGCGGTATGTTCTTCTTCACGGTGACAATTTCCTTTTCGCAATCCGTAACTCTGTTTATGGGACCGGATCTTTCTCCATCGGATTCCATGCCAGAATCGCACTGGGAATTGCGCCTTGCTCTCACTTTCGTGCGATCTAGAAACCTCGATGGATCGAATTTCTCCGGCTGGTTCCAGTATTTCGCTGACGTGTTCAATTCGTAGTTGTTTATGAAGACTATTGTGCCTTTTTCGACACCATAACCTGATATGTTCGCGTTTTCTGTCGCCACATGTGGAACTATGGGTGACGAGGCATACCGCAAGCATTCCAGGATTGTCGCTTCTGTATAAGGCATGGACATCCTATCTGCCAATGTGACGGCGCGTTTACCTTTCGTTACCACGTCGATTTCTGATCTAACCTTCTTCCCAACTTCAGGATCTCTCGCTACAGCTGTCAGGCAAAGCATAACCAAGTTCCCGACAGAGGAATGTCCACCTAAAAAGTCTTCGAGCATAAAAATTATAGTGTTTCTATCAACAGTTGGATCGTCATGCAGTACCCTCAAAAGTCCATCCAAGAAGTCCTTTTCAGGTCCCTCCATGTCCAAACTGATCTCTCTCTGTTCCACAATTCTCGACAGGATGAAGGAGCGGATTTCTTGCGACCAATTGGATAACTTATCCATGTGTTTTTTGTAAAACGGCGCTAACCAAGGTAGGAAATCCACCGCGTAGCCTTGGTTGATCTCCCAGAAGATTTCGTCGAAATGGTCGACTATTTTACGGAATTCTGGATCGTTTTCGGCGTCGAAGCGCACGTTGCACATGTAGCTTGAGAACATGTTCATGGCGGTTGACATGAGGAGGGGTTTCAGGTTGATGCTGTGGTTGGATGTGCGGGTGATGTTCTTCAGGGTCTGCACCAGCTCGACGGCCTCAAAGGTGGCGACTGAGCCGATTTTGGTGAAGTTGTCGGTGTGCTGCTTGGGGCCGCAGTGGCGCCGCGCCAGGTTGCGCCTGCGCAGCTGCAAATTTGACCAATCGCAGAGGGCTAGAGCTGTGGACAAGAGAAAAAGCTTTTTAAATAATAATAAAATCATATACACTATTTTTATTTTTATTTTCGACCGAGCGAAGCGAAGGTCTTTGAGTCTACTTGAGTGAATTTGCACTTGTCCGTCCGTCCGTCCGTCCGTCCGTCCGTCCGTCCGTCCGTCTGTCAGAGCCTTATAAGTTCTGAATTACTGAACGTAATTACTTCAATTTTGGATATAATATGTAAACCGATGGCCTCCAGCCGAAAATGGCTTAAAAAGTTATAAAAATCTTTATTTCAGGGGGGCTCTCATAGAAGCGAATGCGAAGAAAAAAAAATTTTTGCATTTCATAGGGTTACAGTACCTCATTTTAAAGATAATTTGGAACAGAGTACAAAAGTATTTTTTTTTAATTTTTTTTCCTAAAATTGACGAAATGGGGGGCTTTCAAAGTGGAGATTATATTTGACCTCACAACGGAATAACCATTGAAAGCTGGGGCTTGAAAGTTTTATAATTTTAGCGTAATATCATGTACTTGAACAACAAATACTAAAATTAGATAAATGTAATAAGGAAACTAAATTATTTAACTTTTAATGAGCAGCAACAACAGAACTTCACAATGATGTCAATAGATGGCGCTCTCATCTCTTATAGCAAATGCAGCTATATGTAACATATTATTCAATTAAAATTATTATTTAGTCATTTAGCAAACATCAATAAAACTTCACGTTGCAGTTTGTTTTTACATGTTTTCTGATCGTGTCGATAGTTGACGCTGTGTACAAGTAATTTAATTTGAATATTCCAAAAAACTATACCTAAGTTTGATTGAGGCCTTGAGGATTTTACTATAACAGTTCCCTAACCTTTACGGGCTACCTATGTTAAGTTAGTTGACACTTTCTGTCAAGTTTGTTTTTACGAACCTCTACGGGACAACTTAGGTGAAAATGACATTGGGATGTTAGGATTGTATTTAGGGGCTACCTACGTAAAGAGACTTCTACAAAGGGGATGATTTAGGTATGGTTGGTGAAAACGGGCATAATAATAATGTCAATTTTGATCGTGCACGATGTATTGAATGAATAAGTAATAATGGGAAACCGTCACCGCGAGGTCTCAGTTCGGGGCGAACCACTAGTTATTAAAGTGTTGACCTACACTTAAGGAAATATCAGAATTAATTTATAAACACATATCAAAAATTCCGGGGCCAGCGGGATTCGAACCCACATCTCTTGGGAATCGCGCCCGAGTGTTTTAGCCTATTACACTATAGCCAGGGTCGAACTACACGCCAGCATCGAAATTAGTGTTAGCGACATCTAGCAACAACACGTTACAGTTGTTGATCCCCCATATCGAAATATATATATATATATATATATATATATATATATATATATATATATATATATATATATATATATATATATATATATATATATATATATATACTTATATATATATATATATATATATATATATATATATATACTTAATATAAATGCGAAAGTGTGTTTGTTGGTTTGTCCTTCAATCACGACGCAACAGGGCTACGGATCGACGTGATTTTTTGCATGTGTATAGTTGAGGACCTGGAGAGTGACATAGGCTACTTTTTATCTCGGAAATCAAAGAGTTCCCGAGGGGCTTTGAAAACTATATCCACGCGGACGAAGTCGCGGGTATTAGCTAGTTTAATATAAAAAATATATTTTTACATGACCGACCGATAAAATTTAAATGGGACCAGCTTGAAAGTATACATTTTTAAACAAAAAAAGTATTTTATTTTAATCAGTCAGGCGTCTTCGAGTAATCGGTGAACATGACATAAAACAAAAATGATTCCGACAAATTGAAAACCTCTTCCTTTATTGAAATCGGTTAAATAGTTAAACATCCAGAGTAACATCTACAATAGGGAACCTACGATCCGTGAAAATCAATGAAGTGAAAACTCTACTACGATCTATCTAATCATAGAATAGTAGTTAATCATGGAAACTCAATAAACTTTGCAATTATGATGTACCCATGTGTGCATGGAATATCTCCCAGATAGTTAGAAGGTAGTTTAGGCTCTTTGTATAAATCTAAATATCTGGGTGTTTTTTTTTTTTTGGTAAATCGTGTTTTTTGAAAATTATATATTTAGAAAAAAAATATCTGGGTGACCGAACTTTGTTCGGTAATTTTTTTTTTTTTTGGTAAATCGTGTTTTTTGAAAATTATATATTTAGAAAAAAAAATTAAAAAAATAATAACAATAATAAAATTCATAGGGGAAAATATAATCGTCTGAACTCGAACCGGGGTCTTCTGGTTTAGGGACCGCCCGATTTCCCGAGCTATTGGAACTTTATAGATGATGGCGAAATTTACCTCCGTATTCTAATGATTTTGTAAGGGGTTTTTCATTGCCGGAAAACACGGATAAAACGACCTTTTCTAAAAATGAAACCTAGCTAGATCGATTTATCGCCCCCGAAACCCCCTGCATACTATTATTTCATGAACGAACGATTATATATAAATATATAAAATGAATGAATTACAACGATTATATATAAATTTATATATATAATATACAAGAATTGCTCGTTTAAAGGTATTAGATAGATAGATTACGCTAAAATTATCTTAGATCATAGCATCACTGCTTTTGATCTAAGATCATTTTATAGCGAATTAAAAAAACTTAATCCACGCGAACGAAGTCGCGGACATCATCTAGTATAAATGAATAAATAAATAAACATATTTTCATACAACTCTTTTCTAACAGCGTGAACTTACCAGCAAACAGCATATTATGCAGTTTGGCGGGACGTATTTATTAAGCGACTTCCAAAAAAGTAGGAGGTTCTCAATTCGTCGGTATCTCTTTGTTATGTATGTTCACCGATTACTCGAAGACGCCTGGACCGATTTGGAAAATTGTTTTTTTTTGTTTCAAAGGGTATTCCCCAGGTAGTCCCCTTAAAATTTTATCGAAATCGGTCGAGCGGTTTTTAAAATATCAACAAAAAAGTAAATACTTTGTAGTGGCGCGGGCCGATTGAAGTCGGTATTTGAAAAAGATTTTTTTATATTAAATTATTGTTGTGCATTCCTTGTTAAAATAAATAAATATAATATATGTATTATTGGTATATAACTAAGGGCCTCATAAGTAGGCTCAGGACCGCTCAGCGGGCGATGGAGAGAGCTATGCTCGGAGTGTCCCTGCGGGATCGAATCAGAAATGAGGAGATCCGTAGGAGAACCAAAGTCACCGACATAGCTCAGCAAGTCGCGATACTGAAGTGGAAATGGGCGGGGCACATAGTTCGAAGAGCTGATGGTCGTTGGGGTGCCAAGGTGTTGGAGTGGCGACCCCGCACCGGGAAGCGCAGTGTTGGCAGTCCTCCCACCAGGTGGACCGACGACATCAAACGAGACGCAGGAAGCCGCTGGATCCAGGCGGCGCAAGACCGAGGCCTGTGGAAGTCCATGCAAGAGACCTTTGTCCAGCAGTGGATGTCTATCGGTTGATAAAGAAGAAGAAGAAGATAGGTATATAAGTAATATACATCGGTGAAATAAACCATAACGTTGAAAACTTTGTCCGCAATCAAATCGTCGAAGTCAAATCAGCACAAAAGGGGGCTGTTTTCTCGTGAATCCACGGATTCAATCTATTTCGGTCGCTAATGGCATGCCGGGTGTAACGTATGCGCAGATATAACAAACACACCCCGCATACAGCTGCATGCATGATATATCACTGACGCACGCAGGTACATACGTTTTTTGTGGCCCGTGTTAGCAGGCCTTAGGTACTAGCTGATGCCCGCGACTTCATCCGCCTGGATTTAGTTTTTAAAATCCCTCCGGCACTCTTTGATTTTCCGGGATAAAAAGTAGCCTATGTCACTATCCAGGTCCTCAACCATATCCATGCAAAAAATCATGTCGATCCGTAGCTCTGTTGGGGCGTGATTGAAAGAAAAAACAACAAACCTACAAACCTACAAAAAAACACACTCGCATTTATAATAGTAAGAATGCGAAAGTGTGTTTGTTTGTTGGTTTGTCCTTCAATCACACCGCAACAGGACTATGGATCGACGTGATTTTTTGCATGGGTATAGTTGAGGACCTGGAGAGTGACATAGGCTACTTTTTATCCCGGAAAATCAAAGAGTTCCAGAGGGATTTTAAAAACTAAATCCACGCAGACGAAGTCGCGGGCATCAGCTAGTTTATAATATTAGTATGATAAACGTTATATATATATAAACGCATTCTCCCGTCCGAAAGAGTCAACTCATTGGCCAAGCCGTGATAGCCTAGTGGTTAGGACGGTGGTCTCCTGTTTGGGGGGTCGCAGGTTCGATCCCGGGTACGCACCTCTGACAATTAGGAGTCATGTGCGTTTAAGAAATCAAATTAGTATCACATGTTTCAAATGTGGAGGAAAATATCGTGAGGAAACCTGCACGCCTGAGAGTTCTCCATAATGTTCTCGAAGGTGTGTCAAGTACGCAAATTCGCATTGTGCCAGCGTGGTAGACTATGGCCTATAACCCTTCTCTGAGAGGAGACCTGCACTCAGTAGTGAGCCGGTGATGGGTTGCTGATGATGATGATGAAGAGTCGATATTTATTTAAATGATTTTGCTAAGTGAATTATGGAATTTTATACGGGTAAGTTGCTGCAAAGTTGGGTATCCCGCAGACTACTTGATGCTGCTGCATCAGCTCAAAGTTACCATGCCTTGGAAATAATCCGAAGTAACAGTACACCGAACAAATCAATCGCACCAGTGAAAGTTTTTAAGACCCTTTAATTAAGCAGGAAATGAGCTGACGAACTTCAAACGCCTGAGCAGATCTTCAAACGCCTGAGCAGATCTTCAAACGCCTGAGCAGATCTTCAAACGCCTGAGCAGATCTTCAAACGCCTGAGCAGATCTTCAAACGCCTGAGCAGATCTTCATAAATTATAGCTGAGATCCACCTCGATTATGTTAGCTTTCAAACAGAAAAACCGCATCAAAATTGGTGCATCAAACCGCATCAAAACACACACAGATACACACATCAAACAGACACCCTTATTTTTGTCGGGGGTTAAAAAAACTAATTAAGCGTGGATGAAGTCAAGAAAATAATCTAGTACAGTACCCGGCGATATATGTATATTGCACATCGGCCTTTGGAATAAAACGCTATTCTATTCTATTGCAAGGAAAGCTAGCCAGAAATTCACGTAGTAATTACTGAAATCTCTTCACAATCGGCGAGCATATCACGTAACATATATAAAAAAAATGCAGTCGAACTGTGAATAGAATAAAGTAGCGTTTTATTCCAAAGGCCGATGTGCAATATATATCGCCGGGTACTTTAGGTATAATAGACGGACGTTGGAGGACGTCTTTAAGCTTCTGGATTGGAACGGGCTTGGCATCAACATAAACGGCGAGTACATCACTCACCTGCGATTTGCCGATGACATAGTGGTCATGGCAGAGACTGAGAGACCTCAATACAATGCTCAACGATCTCTCGCTCAAATGAGGAGATCCGTAGGGGAACCAAAGTCACCGACATAGCTCAGCGAGTCGCGAGGCTGAAGTGGAAATGGGCGGGGCACATAGTTCGAAGAGCTGACGGTCGTTGGGGTCCCAAGGTGCTAGAGTGGCGACCCCGCACCGGCAAGCGCAGTGTTGATAGACGGGGGATCTATTCAGGTGGACCGACGACATCAAACGAGTCGCAAGGGGCCGCTGGATTCATGTGGCACGAGACCGAGACCTGTGGAAGTCCATGCAAGAGACCTTTGTCCAGCAGTGGACGTCTATCGGTTGATAAAGAAGAAGAAGGTATAAAAGTCATTTTTCATTAAGAACGTTTGGGCCTAAATACGTTAACAATGACCTAACCTAGAAAAAAATTAGGCAATAATTTGTTAATCAGCAATATGAAAAAGTGCAATATCGAAAACAATTACATACTGTGTAGGCAGCTACGCACTACTCTCATATTACAAGTAGGATTGTAAACACTGGTGTAAGGTTACAGGTTTTTGGCACAGTAGAATTACTGCCTAATTAAAAATTAGCTGTGTTCAGCCTAAATTACATTAATATTGATTGAATTTTTAACCGAATTCAAAAATCGGCCAAGTGCGAGTCGGGCCTCGTTCTTTTAGAGTTCCGTACATATGACCAAATCATTTTTTTAAAACTAGATACATACGAGTATTTAGATATCTTACTTCTTAGAAAGTACTAAAATAGTATATGGGGAAAAAATGCTCGTTTGTTTTGGTCACAACTTACAAAACGCATTACAAATAGATGTTTTCAGTTTTTGTTGTTTAAATACACTATATAGCACATAATATACTAAAATTTCAAATTCCTAACTAGTTTAGTTTTTGAGATAGACCCCCTAACAAAATTGGTCTAAAACCGAAAACTTTCACAGCCCTCCATTTCTTCATTTTTGTAGCTAAAAAATAAAAAAATATATATATTTGAACTCCACTTAATGAGCTCTAGACAATGACACCCCATATGCCGAGCAAAAAAGCCCCCTTGGGAGCCCCCTTTATTTTTCAATTTAATTTTATTTTTATTATTTGTTGTTATAGCGGCAATAGAAATACACAATATGTGAAAATTTCAACTGTCTATCTATTACGGTTTACGAGATACAGCCCGCTGACACACAGACGGACGGACGGACGGACGGACGGACAGCAGAGGCTTAGTAATAGGGTCCCGTTGGCACCCTTTGGGTACGGAACCCTAAAAAGAGTGTCTCGACGTCTATAGGTTGATTAAGAAGAAGAAGATAAGAAGAAATCAACCAATTCTTTCGGAATCAATTATAAAAGAGTTCACTCGATCCCACAATGGACTTCTGCACTTTAAACAGGCGACATTATCATGTCTAGTCATCATCATCATACTAGTTTATGACGCTATGCGTATCACCTCTTTCATTAAACAAGTGTAAATTAAAAATTATATTTTTAAATACAAATCATTCGATCGATTAGACTCTGGATCAGTTATCATCTAGGAACAGATGCAAGATGAATTAGACCCACTTCCCGGTTTCAGATCGAGCTGAAATTTTGCATGTATGTGTAAATCGGATGACAATGCAGTATTATTGTGACATGGAGCTGATCTGATGATGGAGACGGAAGATGGCTATCGGAACTCTAATAAAACGACGTAACCCCATCGAGCTTGGGCTCGTTTGATTCATCATAACAAGTACTCTGATCCTAGATGATATCCAGAGTCTAATGATGTAGCTACTAAAAGCTTGCATTTAAAAATAAAATTTTTAATTTCCACTTGTAAGTCGATAAAAAATGCACAGTCGTAAGAGTATTGTAACAAATTGCCTGCAACCTCTCGAGTTACACTCTGCACGTCAATTATGCGTCTTTTATATGCATACAGGTACCTACAGGTATCTATTCAGGTACACTTTAATTACGCATTTCTCAGTCTAGGTTATAAGAGACTAGCTGATGCCCGCGAATTCGTCCACGTCCGCGTATTTAAAATCCCTCGGGAACTCTTTGATTTTCCGGCATAAAAAGGAGTCTATGTCACTCTCCAGGTTCTCAACTATACCCATGCAAAAAATCACGTCAATCCGTAACTCTGTTGCGGCGTGATTGAAGGACAAACCAACAAACAAACACACTTTCGCATTTATAATGTGTATTAGTAAGGAAGAATTAATACTGCGATAATAAAGGCGATCTAATTAAATTTTAGAATACAAAAGCTACTCATCATCATCATTAGCAACCCATCAACGCCTCACTACTGAGCGCAGGTCTCCTCTCAGAGAAGGGTTATAGGCCACAGTCCACCACGCTGGCCCAATGCGAATTGGCGGACTTCACACACCTTCGAGAACATTATGAAGAACTCTCAGATGTGCAGGTTTCCTCACGATGTGTTCCTTCACCATTGAAGCAAGTGATATTTAATTGCTTAAACGCACTTGACTCCGAAAAGTCAGAGGTGCGTACCCGGGATCGAACCTGCGACCCCCCGAATAGGTTACCACAGTCCTAACCTGACTATCACTGCTTTGCATCTTAAGAGATATGTCGTCTAAAAAATACAATTTGCTGCGTTTCTCTCATAACTTAGACCACACTTTCATCATAAAATAAGTAGTAGCTCACTTGACAACGATGTAAGTACTTGGTTTTGGAGGTGACCACGAGGTGACCTACGCCGGTATCTAAGGGCAACTAAGTTATGGGATCTCATATCAACATACATAATATTCTACTCGTATATACCTATAAACCGGTCAAGTGCGTGTCGGGCCACGCGCAGTGTAGGGTTCCGTAGTTGCAAGTCACAAATATTATTGTTGACCTAGGATAGTGCTTTTATTTTATTTATTTTATTTTTGAGTTCCATGGTTTAAATACTATAATATACTACAAAATATGCAACTTACACTACGTGTTATACCTAACCTAGGAAAAACAGAACTCCATATCTTATGAACCCTACTTAGCCGTGATAGTTTTCCTATAAAAGTCTTTATATATCCTACTTCTGTGAATTTTTTCATGTATCCTATAAACAACCATTTAGCTGGCAGAGGGGGACACTTGACTCTAATAAAATTTTCCACTTTAAAATATCATATTTCACAAACGGATCCTTATTATCATATTTCACAAAGTGATAACCTCCTCCATTTTTGAAGTCGGTTACTAAAATTCAGGTTCATAACTTTACTAACAAATAAATTCAGAAATAATTTTTTTTGGTCTTGGGAACAGAGACCTTTTTTCTCCTTTTTGATCGATAGACAGATCTACAGATCTTACTCTGGCTCTGCTCAAGACCCAAGATAGAGTTAAAATGATACACAAAAGTAAAAATATAATATATATATATATATATATATATATATATATCAGTCGCTCGCTGGGTCTCGTACTCAACGCACGGTCACTTGGTGAACCGCGCAAGCTATTTCGCTTGATTCAGGGGACCTAAACTAATTACTTTTCAATATGTTTACGTGCGGGCGGTGTAAAGAAGATTTTAATGATGGCGCACTCTGCAGCATCTGTAAACGTCATTACGACTTCCCCTGTGCTGCGATCACTGAAACCGGATACCGCAAACTGGGGAAGAACAAGGCGACGTGGAAGTGTCCAAGATGCAAGAGTGGTGGCTCGCCAATCAGTAGTCCCGAAGCGGAAAGTGTCTCACCAACAGCTACCGTCACCCTCGACCAGCTCCATAGGCAGTTACTCAGCATCACCGAGCAGTTAAAGCCCCTCGGCAGTTTGAAAGAGGACTTAAAAACAATAAAGGCTGAAATAACCGAATTGAAAGAGTCCCTTCAATTCGCACACGATGCCCTCAAGGGTTTCACTGATAGGGTTGACGCTGTCGAATCTGGTCTGAGTCAACTCCAGAAACAGGCTGAGAACGTACCGAGACTGCAGGCTGAGATTAATAAACTGAGCTCAGAGAAAAACGAGAGGGACCAATGGTTGCGCATAAATAATGTTGAAATTAAAGGCGTCCCGGTTAAGAAAGATGAAAACCTTTTTGATATAACAGCAAGAATAGGAACGCTCCTTGGGGTCACGGTAAGAAAGGAAGACATCAACATGGTCACCAGAGTCCCCACCTATCAAAAAGATACTCCCAAACCTATAATTGTCTCTTTTATTAATCGTTACTTAAAAGAAGATCTTGTGGCCGCTATGAGGAAACGCAGTCAGCTCTCGCCCAATACTCTCGGTTTTACTGGCGCCAGCGGTAACATATATGTAAACGATCATTTAACCCCGTTCTACAAGCAACTGCTGACTAAAGCGAAGTCAATTCAAAAGAATGCGAATTTTCAGTTCATATGGGTAAAACATTCAAAAATATGGGCAAGAAAATCGTCAACCTCCAAGGTATTCAACATCAATTCAGAATCGGATCTCCAAAAAATCTGCTAATGTGGCTTAATAATTTTATAGTGGTATATGTTCTTTTTTATATCACCTATATGAAACTTATCATGGTGATGCAGTCTACTCACACATCGAGCAGTCCAACACTTGAAAACCCCTGCACTGTTCATCATAACGATGAAGTATGTACATTCCTCACAGGGATCTCACCTGTGCGTATACTTCAGTTTCACGGGAATTACTTCACTATTCCTATGTATGTACGGCACATTTTCTCTTATCAAGCCACTAAGCGGTACGGTCCTTTTTTCAGAGAACTCAATCGTTTCAGTACTAAATTTTTACAGATGCACCCGCAACCAAGTTACAGTTTTAAATTTGGACGATTGTATTTAAGTTTTTTGCTATACCATTATTGCTCAAATATGTCCTTGCTGATTTCTATACACGATAATTGCAGTACTGAAACGTTGAGTTATGTAAATATTCTAATTGAGTATTTTCATGGTTACATAATATTAGACGGTTTTTGTTGTAATTTTTTGAATTGCTTGAGTGAACTAACACGTACTTGTTATTTACTATTGAATCCTACGTGTATTGCATTATTTTACCCTATTAACATTCGCAATTTTTCTTATCTTTTTGCGGCTACTTCTAATTACTTTGTTATTATCATTTCTTACCGTGATAATCCAATATTGGTACTTGTAAGGCGATGCGCTGATGCAAAAAATTTGATTATACCTTACTTTTGTCTTATTCATTCATGTTCGGAGCGGGTTGGCATGTCAAACTCGTGGACTTGCGCATTACACACAATGCACATTTTTGTAATAATACGGTATTACGACGATACTATCGTTTATTTTCATACTTTTAAATTGAATAATGTTATTTTTATTCCCAGCTCCAAATGTCTGCTAGTCCTCATCAATTATAATATATTCGCAATAGATCCTTTTTTACAGTGTCAAGATTAACGATATATTATCAAAATGTCCGAGGACTTCGTACTAAAACCAATGAATTTAAAACGTCACTCGGGTTATTGAATTATGACATTTTATGTTTATCCGAAACCTGGTTAAACGATCAAATATCTAGTGAGGAATTATTCGATGGGCGTTACTGCGTGTGGCGCCGTGACCGCGACCTCTCTCGCACGGGTCAGTCGCGTGGTGGCGGCGTACTCATCGCAGTCAACAAGGATGTCCTCGCGGAGCATCAGCCCGATTGGCATTCCTCCGCGGAGGACATTTGGGTGACCGTGCGATTGAAACGAGCTCCGAAAATTAATCTACACCTGTGCACGCTATATCTTTGTGAGGACGCCTCGGGCAAGTCATTCATAACGCAGCTTACCAATTTTTCCGACAACATAGAATTGCTCATGGCTAACAATCCCGATGATAAATTTCTATTATTGGGAGACTTCAATATGAGTTCTATTGAATGGACTCATTCTACGAATACTCACCTGCAAGCTAATAACGTATCAAGTAGCCATTTACATGACTTCATAGACACGCTATCTGTATGCGGTTTATACCAATACAACTCAGTTTCTAATCATTATGGTCGCCTACTTGACTTGGCTTTATACAACGGCTATGACATCACTGTGTCTGCTTGCCTAGACCCTCTTTTACCTGAAGACCCGTATCACCCATCTCTTGATATAGTGCTTAACTTTCCCATCGATAAACATCTCACTCCTAGCAATAGAGTAATTTTCAATTACCGTCGCGGCAACTTTAATAAAATCAACGAGGAACTAGCTGCTTTGAACTGGCAAGATTTGTTATCTAATTCCGATATTGACCATGCTGTTGAACTCTTTTATAAAGTTTTATACGATCTACGTGACAATTATATCCCCAAGCTCTCAATAAAAAATAGGAAGTTGTATCCTGTCTGGTACACTCCTGAATTAATAAAAATAATTCAAGAAAAGTTTAAATATCACAGGAAGTTTAAAGTATATGGGAATCTCGCTCATAAATTTGAGTTCGAGCGATTACGTGATAAGGCTTTAGAAGTCGAAAAGTTGTTGTACAAAAACTACTTAAATAAAACTGAAGATTCGATAATTTCGAACTCTAAATTTTTCTGGTCTCACTTGCATAATAAAAGAAAAAATGACCATATACCAGCGTCCATGACTTATTCCGATCAAACCAGTGATTCAGGTGATGGTATATGTGAACTATTTTCAAAATACTTTTTTTCTACCTTCTTGAGTAATCATCAAAATTCACTAGACCCCACATCTAGTCCCTCTTCCTCCACATCCTGTGATTTATTCACCACTGCAACTGATATTCATAGTATCCAGGTGAGTGAAGAGCTAGTACATAAATTGCTAAAGTCACTGGATCTAAATAAGTCTGCGGGTCCTGACTCTTTGCCACCAATCTTCCTCGTCAATTGCGCAAAAGCCCTAACTTACCCCGTAACCTTATTATATAAAAAATCACTAAAGGATGGCATTGTACCTAAAATCTGGAAATCGGCATTTATAACACCTATCCATAAGAAGGGTCCTAAGCATCTAATTAACAATTATCGGCCAATCTCCAAACTCTGCGTATTGGCAAAAATACTGGAACGTGTAGTTTACGACCAACTGTACTCGGTTTTAAAGTGTCACTTTAGTCCCTTTCAACATGGTTTTGTCAAAGGAAGATCCACAGTATCAAATCTAGCTCTTTTTACTGATTTTGTATCTGATAAAATGGATAATCGGGACCAGGTAGATGCAGTGTACACTGACTACAGCAAGGCCTTTGATCGAATTGACCATAATATATTATTACTCAAATTATCCAAGGCAGGCATAAGAGGAGATCTGTTTCGCTGGTTCTCCTCTTATGTGAAAAATAGATCGCAAGCTGTTGTGCTCAATGGCTTTACCTCATCCTGGCGTACTATTCCTTCGGGCGTGCCGCAGGGCTCCCTACTAGGACCTCTGCTCTTTATTATTTTTATTCAAGATATTGACACTTGTTTCCATAATTCTAACATTTTGCTTTTTGCTGACGATATGAAAATTTTTAGAGTAGTAAATAACTACACGGACCAGAGCCTTCTTCAGGAAGATCTACTAAGGCTTGATCAATATTGTAAAGTGAATAGATTGGACCTTAACGTTTCTAAATGTTTTGTCATATCCTTCACACGCAAGCACAATTTACATAGATCCTCATACAAATTAAAGGGTCAAGAGCTGGATCGTGTATCCACTATACGGGATCTAGGTGTCACAATTGACACTAAACTCCTATATGATAAACATGTGGACCAAATTGTAAGCAAGGCTTCAAAAATGTTGGGATTCCTAATCCGTTCGTCCAAGGACTTCTCCAAACTTAAAACAATTAAAGTTCTTTACTGTGCCCTAGTGAGAAGCAACCTTGAATATGCATCTCAAATTTGGAACCCCCAATATGAGGTGTATATCCAACGTATTGAAAGAATCCAGAAAAAATTCATTCGATTCCTCAAATACAAATTTAAACTTAAGTCTAATATGACCTATGAAGTTACTTGTGCTCAGTTACACCTCCTGCCACTAGCCATTCGAAGAAATATAAGTGATATTGCCTATCTCATTAATATCACAAATAACACAGTTGACTGTGCGCCGCTTCTTGGGAAGTTATCATTTAAAATCCCCATTAATACTCATCCTCGAATCTTCTCAATCTTTCAAACGCCACACACGCATACCAAGTTCCGCAAAAACTCGTTTATGCTTAGATCTGCTTTATCTTTTAATAACATTTGTAAAGATAATAAAAATTTGGATCTTTTTTGCATCACCGCCACCACTATTCGTAGAACGCTGGCCAACGAGTTCTTCAACTCACACTTTGGTTGAATAATTCGTTGACCAGATTACTTTTTTCAGATTTTCTTTTTAGATTACTTTTTTTTTTAACTCTTTTTGTTTTTCACCGCATATTGTTATTGTCTTTTTTCTCCCCCCCCATTCTTTTTTCTTCCCAGTTGAGTTTTTTGTTTTCCTTAATCATGTAAATTATTCTATCTGTGAAAACTTATAATTAGCTATAATTTTCTTCTGTTCTTATCTATTTACTTTTTTATATTAGCTGTAAGTTTTCCTGTAAAATAAAAAATAAAAATAAAAATAAAAAATATATATTCTTTAACAATATAGACTCTAATTTGTATTAGAACCTTAATTTTGCGTGCCATAATTGGCTGATTGTAAAGTGTTCGCACTATGTATTTACAATTATGCAAATAAATCCTTTCTTTCTTTCTTTCTAAAGCTCAACTCATTTAAAGCTCTCGTTTTAACTCAATCTTGAGTCTAAGCTGAGTGAGAATGCCATCTATAGATCCCATAAGTGTACGATGGTAAAATAAGCCCCACAAGCAAAGTCGGGAGGTTTGCAAAGGTTTGCGAGTAAGGATTAATCGGGTCGCATTACATAAACACGCGTAATATAGGCCAGTTTTCTGTCCGTATTCCTACTTGTATAGACGTTGCAAAGTGCTACAATTACTTAATTAATTATTACTTTCTATATGAATTAATTTACCTAGACCGTATGTATAGAAAAAAATCAATATGCGAATGGAATTATAAAAATTCTACCTAATTTTTTTGTGTACCTAGTACCTACCTATATTGTTAAAATGACAGGGTTTTTTTAAATTATAAACTGTTATCCAGTGTTTGATGGTGAAGATTTGAAGTGTTTTGCATTTTTTTTTAATAATTTCAATGGAAAAGTGTATATCTGTTACCAGCTATTTAGTTAAGTGTGTGTAATACCACAATATAGCTATGAAGGAGTTTAAATTTACGCTTAAAATAACTTAGTAAGTATAAAATATAAATATTTCTGCTGCTTATTTTTTTTCTTATAATGTGTATAAAAATAAATTTTCAGCACGTCTAAACTTAGCTTTATTTAACCAAAAAATGAAATTTGAACTTACATATTGCCCACATCAGGAAAAACATATTAATAACAAGGACTTTACCTACATAGATAAATTTTCAGCACGTCTAAACTTAGCTTTATTTACCCGACATTTAATGAAATTCGAACTTAAATGTTGCCAACATCAGGGAAAAAATTTACTAATAATATGCACGTATGAATTATTATACTAAAGTATACATTTTAACATTATCTACTTACGATTCGAACAAAGATATTCCTTTTGATATTATAAAAAAAATAGAGTATTTTTGTCTATATGTGGCTTAATCTTGACGGGCACAGGTAGATATAACTTGACCAGGTCAATCCTGGAGATGCACATAGAACACTTTTTTCCAGGAAATTTAAGTATTTCCCACGCGATTTTGGAATTCGCGAATTCGCATGCTAGTTTATTAAAAAAAGGATTTGTGCAAGCATTGAGAAAAACAGCTTTACTTAATTTGATTGTTTGCAAATTAAAAACACAATATTATTAAATAACAAGGACAAAAAATATAAATCGAGAAAATTTAATTTTATAAATCAACATTTGAATGATAAATTTTATTTGACAAAAATAAATATGATAAAAAATATAAAATTTTTTTAATAATGATTCAGAGCTATACTATTTTTTTGATAAAAACCTTTGAATAATGATCTGTATTTAAAGATAAAAGTTTAAAACCTATAACCCGATTGCGAAAAATTGGATTGATTTTTTAACACAAAAAATATTGTAGCCTTTCGCATCCGAACCATAATGACAAATCGGTTGACACCAAATTCATCAAAAACGGCTCAGTAGTTAACGGTCACACAAACGTACATTTGGCATTACCGTAATCTAGTTACAATAAATAAAGATATAAGGGCCGATTTCACCAACTTAAAAAATGTGTTAATGTAAGGATTAATTAAATTAATCCTTACATTAACACATTTTTAAGTTCAATTTCAATTTCAATGCAAAAACTGTCAGAACGTTGGTGAAATCGGCACCAAGTAGTAAAAAAAATTATACTCACAATTATTCCTATCTCCAGCAAACAGCTTGTGAAACCGCAAAAAGTCGGGACGTCCGCCGAAAAACTTTCCGTTCTGATTCAAGACCTCCCTTATAAGCTCTAAGCTGTTCACCACCAAACACTCAGAGACTCCCAGTTTTATACTATATATATCTCCGTAACTCTGGGCCAATTCCGTAAAAGATTGGAAAGGGGATTCGTGCTTCCCCAAAAGATGCATACTCCCTATCACCGGGAAAGCGGTGGGTCCGGGAGCCTGTTTCAAATTTAGAACGGCACCGTCGCCATATTTGGAAACTTTTTTCCATGTGACAGTACGTCGGGAAAATAGTTTGTATATAAATAGGGCGCATAGAGCGATAAGTAAGAGTGCACTCATTTTTTCTTAAGAGAAATTTGTAGAGTGGCAACACTGGTGTTTGACAGGAGGTTTAGGCGGGAATGGCGGGAACTGGCCTGTTCGCCGGCCGGCACTGTGCGCAGTCGGCGGCGGGCGGCCATATTTATAGGACGCCATTTGCATTTAAGGCCAGGTATAGAAAAACGATATTCTATTTGCCGATGTATAGACTATGTACCTATGTATGTACGTTTCGTACCCTAACACCACACAATACCACAAGATAGTATAAAAAACTTATTACAATGTAATAGCTTCATAATAATATTGTAAAATGATTATTTTGAAAAGAGCAACTGCTGAGTTTCCGGTGGTAGAGTCATGACTTGTCATAAGAGCCACAGGTTGGCCTACTTGAAATAAATATTTTTGAATTTTGAATTTTGAATTTAATGGTATCCATGCTAAAATTATAGGTACCTAATAATGTCCTCCCGACAGGTCGCGGCGACCAACCTCCTCAGAGATTAGCCACTGCGCGTGAGATGTTATAGTGCACAAGTGTGTGCGCAAACACAGGGCACTTTCTGTTCCCTCACTCTCATTCATTTATTTATTTATTATACTCTTTATTTGCATCATACAAAAAAAAGAAACAAAGACTTTTAAAAGAAAGAAATTTGGAAAACTCTTTTTTTGTTTGAAAGGCATACTTCCCAGTTTGTCCCATTTAAATTTTATCGAAATTATTATATTAATTTAAAAAATCGGCCAAGTGCGAGTCGGGCCTCGCTCTTTTAGGGTTCCGTTAAAAAAAATTAAATAAAAATATTTCCATGTACCCATGGAAATATTTTAATTTAATTTTTTTTAATTTAATTTAATTTTTATTATTTTTTGTTATAGCGGCAATAGAAATAGACAGTCTATCTATTACGGTTTACGAGATACAGCCCGCTGACAGACGGACGGACGGACGGACGGACGGACGGACAGCGTAGGCTTAGTAATAGGGTCCCGTTGGTACTCTTTGGGTACGGAACCCTAAAAATCAACAATAAATTAAATTCTTTATATAGTGGCGCGGGCGTTTGAAGTCGGTTTTTAAAAATATTTTATTATATTAAATTAACCCGCGACTTCGTCCGCGTGAAGTTGAGTTTTAAAAATCCCTCGGGAACAAATAATATAATAATCCCCTATAATAATCGGGAATAGAGGGCTATTCCGGGATAGAATACCTATGTCACTCTCCAAAGCCTCAACTAACCAATAAACAAACACTTTCGCATTTACAATATTAGTAGCTAAGTTATCGTGATTAGAATTCTTTTCCAAAAAACCGACTTCGTAACAAGCAAAATTTTAAAAAATAATAAAAAACCCGACTGCTTTAAAGAATATCAATTATCAAATTTATGAAAAAAAAAATTAAAATATATTTTCGTTAATCACCTTTTCAAACCCTTTAATTTGATACCCCACTCAATAGGATTTGAAGAAAAAATAATTTTTGAACCCCACATTATGGCGTCCAAAATCCGCCATTTTGAATTTTTCAAAATTTTATGTTCTCGTTCACACTCGCGCTGGCATGGCAAATCTAACGACGTGCCATTTATCAAAATCGGCCGACGCGTTTGGTCTCTAGAGTGCCACAAAGGAACAAACATAGACTGATAAACACATTACCACTCCTTTGCGTCGCGCAGTCGGGTGAAAACAATTTTAGTTTGAACACGTTTGTGAAAGTAGGTGGGTCTAATAGAAATGATGAAACCGATGCGCAACGCCCACCTTCTGATGACACAATATGAGAGACAGGTTTGTTGAAGTCAGGTGAGCATCTCGCATCGGTTTCGTCGTTTCTATTTAGGGCATCGGTGAAAAATCATATTCTTGCCGGCTCTTTTCAGCAGAGTCTGCTTTCCGGACCGGTGCGGTGGTAGAGTCACAGAATCCTTACTAATATTATAAATGCGAAAGTGTGTTTGTAGGTTTGTTGGTTTGTCCTTCAATCACGCCGCAACAGGGATACGGCTCAACGTGATTTTTTGCATGGGTATAGTTGAGTACCTGGAGAGTGATATAAGCTACTTTTTATCCCGGAAAATCAAAGAGTTCCCGAGGGATTTTAAAAACTAAATCCACGCGGACGAAGTCGCGGGCGTCAGCTAGTACATAATAAATAGTACAGGTGCAGAAGTTCACTATCACTATTTACATAATTATAAAACAAAGTCCCCCGCCGCGTCTGTCTGTCTGTTCTCGATAAACTCAAAAACTACCGAACGGATTTTCATGCGGTTTTCACCAATAGATAGGGTGAATTCAAGAGGAAGGTTTTGTGTAAATTGGTTGAAATATGACGATAATTGTTGACGATGTCGGAAAAGTTCATGCCGCTTGGGAGCTTTCATCGAAAACGCTGCCTAATCCCTTTGAGATATATAACAAAACAATGTATGGTGCTGGTATGGTGGGATAAGTTTTTACAGAAAAGTCCGCGATGGCATATATCTATCTTTTAAGGATAGCTTACTATACCCACTGTTGGTTTAATACTTCTTTTATACCTACGTACTGTTCAATATGCTGTTCAAGATATAACTTAAGGAACATTCCAAGTAGTTTGAAAAGCATAGGCGTAATATGCTCTACTACCCGTGCGAAGCCGGGGCGGGTCGCTTATCTATACTAAGTAATATTATAAAGAGGAAAGATTTTTTTGTTTGTTTGTTTTTTTTCGTTTGTTTGTTTGTACCGAATAGGCTCTGTAACTACTGGACCAATTTTAACAATTTTTTTCACCAATAGAAAGCTAAGTTATTAGGAAGTAATAAAGGCTATAATTTATTTTCAAAAAAATTAGAGATCCTTAAGAAAATTGCAATAAACCCAAAGTAGCAAAATTTTGCTTTTAAAATGCATTATTTGGCGTGTGCTGAGAAAACTATTGATGCTACAGAAAAATTATGTACTACAGTACCTACTTATTATTTTCTACAAAAAAGTTTCCGAGGGAATATATCTATCATATATAAGTCACAATATTAGCTTTGTGTTCTAAAATTTAATTAGATCGCCTTTATTATAGTAGTATTAATCCTCCTTTACTAATACATATTGTAAATGCGTGTGTTTGTTGGTTTGTCCATCAATCACGGTGCAACAAAGCTACGGATTGACGTGATTTATGGATATGTAAAGTTGAGAACCTGAAGGGTGACAAATCAAAGAGTTCCCGCGGGATTTTAAAAACTAAATCCACGCGGACGACGTCGCGGGCATCCACTAGTTATAACTAAAACGCAGAGTGCACCTGGCCTAGTGGAGTTTTGACTGGTCATAAGAGCCACAGGTTGGCCTACTCTTTTTTTATGGCTATAAAATTATATGTGTTTTTAACTAATTTATTATTCCTTTCAAAGTTACACGAGTTCAAAAATATACATAGCCATGTAACTTTGAAACTAGGTGCCTACATATTAAGTTACGGACATGTGACAAGCAAATATTACATAAGCACATCGAAGTATAATGCTTAGAAGCGCAATAATCGACGCAGTGACAAGCCATTTTTAGTAAGCCTTTAAAGGCCGACTACGCAGTATCGTCGCGTTAGTATGAGCCCGCAGAAAATTATTAAAAAATGACAGGTACTGTGCTGTGAAAGGGTGTCATAATTCAACACAAGGCAAAATGTGCTTACCTCGAATAAAACTTAAATAATACTCTATCAGTGCGTATTGCATGGCAATTAAATTATTTAATAATTTGCCTGATAGTCTAAAAGAAAAGCCTACGGCTATATTTAGAAATAGTATTTATAAATTATTACTAAATAGAAATTGTTACCATATGAATGATTATTTAACAGACCACAGCATTTTAAATTAATAATTCGTATAGTACCCGGCGATATATATGCCGATGTGCAATATATATACAGTATATAGTAGTAGTACATACAGTACCCGTACGTACCTGTACACTATTGCACTACTATTGTACAATGTATTGAACATAGATAATTACATTATAAGTACAATGTCCATAGGTAGATTATATAAAATCTAAAACCCCATCGAAGTCAAAGAAGATATTAATTGATATTGATTATTATTTTTGACAAATTAATGGACATAAATACATTCAAAGTTATGGAATAACTTTTAAAACTATGTATTAACTTTTAATATTGACATTTTGTTTTATACTTAGGTATATTGACATTATAAATATTCACACACCAGTCCTGGTTAACTGTATTAGGCTCGATTTCCTGTTTACAATCATGTTGGTCTGCATTTTTGTGAATAAAATTTCTATCTATCTATCACAATAACCACCAAAAACGTAAACCATCATAAACCTAATTATCAGTACCAGTAACTGAAAATAATTACATGAGGTTATTTTGAGCCTATGTTTGGAGCAGAACTTTGTTAGAAACTTCTGTTCTCTAAGTGTTATATAGAAGCAGTGATAGCCTAGTGGTTAGTACTGTGGTCTCTTATTCGGGGGGTCGCAGGTTCGATCCCGGGTACGCACCTCTGACTTTTCGGAGTCAAGTTGCGTTTAGGCAATTAAATATCACTTGCTTCAACGGTGAAGGAAAACATCGTGAGGAAACCTGCACATCTGAGAGACACACATCTTTTCCAACTGACTATAATTTGGGTACCTTTAAATCAAGAGTGAATAGGCATCTTTTAGGCAAGCGCGCTCCATCTTAGGCTGCATCTTCACTTACCATCAGGTGAGATTGCAGTCAAGCGCTGGTCTATATATTAAAAAAAAAATGTGTGAAGTCCGCCAATACGCATTGTGCCGTGGTGGACTATGGCCTATAACCCTTCTCTGAAAGGAGACCTGCGCTCAGTAGTGAACCATTGATGGGTTGTTAATGATGAAGCATTATAGCTTTATTACGAGCTCGTCGTATTAACGTGATGATACTGCGTAGTCGGCCTTTAAAGGCTTACTAAAGATGGCTTATTATTCATCGACGATTGCGCTTCTAACTGTTAAAGTTCGAGGCCCAGCCAAAAAAAAAATAATAAAAAATATTTGCGCAAAATAGTTTATTTGTAAAAAGTTACCTTGTACCCACGTGTAAGGAAAAATTTAAAATGTAACTTTTTTCGGTAGCAGATATATTATACCGATTTTAAATTCGTCGGAATATTTTGTGAAGTCGCTTGACGTAGGTACATAGGCGGGTAGGTAATATGTATTATAATTAGTTGCCGCTTGACATACACTATTTATAGTGCTTTAAAGTGTTTTTTAGGGTTCCGTACCAAAATGGTAAAAATGGAACCCTCATGGTGAGACTTTCTCCGTCCGTCCGTCCGTCTGTCACAGTCGATTATTTAAGTAACTATTAAAGCTATCGACATGAAATTTGGAATAGTTGTGTATAATAGAGGCCCCAACATCATTGGAATAAAAAAAATCAAAAAATATTTTCAGTTTAATTAAAAAACGGGGAAAATCGGGAGTTTGAAATTTCAAAATAAGATAACTATATCTACTGAGTGGGGTATCATATTATGAAAAGCCTTTACCTGTACATTCTAAACCAGATTTTTATTTATTTTTAAATATAATAGTTTTTGGTTAATCGGGCAAAATATAGAAAAAAAACTTTTTTTGATATTAACAATAAACATCTACAAACAAAGTTCACGATTAATAAACAATACCCTCGGTGCGCGAGTCCGACTCGCACTTGGCCGGTTTTATATTATTCTCGACATGACAGCATATTTACAAAATTCTAGTATTTTTGAGACAAAATATTTATTATATCATCAGCAACCCATCAACGGCTCACTACTGAGCGCAGGTCTACTCTCAGAGAACGGTTATAGGTCCACCACGCTGGCCCAATGCGAATTGGCGGACTTCACACACCTTTGATAACATAATGGAGAACTCTCAGGTGTGCAGGTGTCCTCACGATGTTTTCCTTCACCGTTGAAGCTATATATATTTAATTTCTTAAACGCACTTAACTTAGAAAATAGCCAGAGGTGCGTGCCCGGGATCGAACCTGCGACCCCCCGATTAGGAGACCGCAGTACTAAGACTAACCACTAGGCTATCACTGCTTCTGTTTGTAATTTAATATTAATTGCATATTATCATGTAATTGTATTTTATATTTAGTTACTCGTTATTTGTAGTAGAAGCAGTGATAGCCTAGTGGTTAGGATCATCAATAGTTTTCATCATTAGTTTTCTCAGCACACGCCAAATAATTCATTTTATAGGCAAAATTTTGCTACTTTGGGTTACAATTATTGCAATTTTCTTAAGGATCTCTAATGTTTTGACAATAAATTATAGCCTATATTACTTCCTGATAACTTAGCTTTATAATGGTGAAAAAATGGTTAAAATCGGTCCAGTAGTTACAGACAAATACCTACAAAATATTAAATATATATATATATATATATATATACGAGTAAATCAAGTTTCTATTTTACCCCTAATGAACTGAAATTTTCTTTTCAATTTAGTAGTTATTTTTAAGCTAATGCATAGCTTTTATCGCGGGCTTTGAGCGCGGCGACCAATCAAGAAATTACGTAACGAAAATAAACCTAACACACCCCACACGTCTAACGTCGTTTCAGTTCGGCAGACTTCGGCACGGTGTTTGTGTGCGTGCGACTAGAAATGCTTTGCAATAGCTTTACCGCGGCAGTCCCCGAGTGCCACATTTTTTTTATTAGTTATAACAATTCAAATATGGTTGAGCGTCAAATATGGTTGAGCGAAGCAATGGCTGGGTCATGCGTCATGCTCGTGAACGGGTTCCACCGGCGGGAATGGGGCTACTTTATGTATGCCCATCTTAAGATAGATACACTGCATATATATGGCATAGTATTTACTGTATTGTAAATTTGTTTTGAAGAGAGCAACCGCCGAGTTTCTTGCTGGTTCTTCTCGGCAGGAAAGGCGTTCCGAACCAGTGGTAGATTCATCGACTATTCAAAAGCACTTGTAAAAGTTTATTTGAATAAAAAATATTTCTATTCTATTCTATTAGCTGCACTTCCCGGCGCGGGGTCGCCACTCCAGCACCCTGGGACCCCATCGACCGGCACTTCGAAGTATAGCATTATGTTCATAGATTTAGGTGAAGACACCGTAATGTTTACGGTTCCCGCAACCGTAAATAGCACATCGAGTTTTCCCCATTGCATTCGTATTTCCTCGAAATTTCCTGATGAATGTCATTTAGGGAATTGAATTCATGAATCGTTGATTGACTCCGACTTTTGACTGCGTCCTACATTTTGAATGTAGGTTAGAGCAAGTAAGATATTTATTACAAGTCGACACTCCCGACTTCAAGTATGGTGAAGCAACGGCTGGATCATGCGTCATGCTCGTGAATGGGTGCCATTGGCGGGAATGGGGATACTTTCTGTCTGCCCGTCTTAACATGTATTGAATTGTAGTATGCATTTTTGGAACTTCTCATTGTGGAAATATTATATTTTATTCTAACAAAGTTGCATAGGTTAAATCGGCTTGGCATCCAGCTGCCCACAAGATAGTATAAAAAACTTATTACAATGTAATAGCTTCATAATAATATTGTAAAATGAATTATTTTGAAAAGAGTGTTTGCTGAGTTTCTTGCCAGAATCCACTTTCCGAACCGGTGGTAGAATCATGACCTGTCATAAGAGCCACAGGTTTTTTGAATTTTGAAATTTTTTTCGTCCGCGTGATATCAAATTCAAAATTTATTGAATGTAGGCAAAATTGTGGCACATAAGACAAGTCAAGAATCTACCACCGCCGGTTCGGAAAGCTGATTCTGCTGAGAAGAACGGGCAAGAAACTCGGCAGTTGCTCTTTTCATAACAAAAGTGCTACAATAGGTATGTAGCTTATCTATCTCGTGAAAACCCTTTCACGAGATAGATAAGCCACCGGCGGGAATGGGGCTACTTTCTGGTTGCTCGTCTTAACATGAATTGAATTGTAGTACCTACGCTTTTTTTGGAACTTCACCTCATTATGGAAATATTATAAAATATTCTATTCTATTCTAACAAAGTTACATGGGTTAAGTCGGCATGGCATCCGGCTGCCCACAAGGTAGTCTATAAAACTTATTACAATGTAATAGCTGTATAATAATAATATTGTAAAATGATTATTTTGAAAAGAGCAACTGCTGAGTTTCTTGCCGGCTCTTCTCAGCAGAATACGCTTTCCGAACCGGTGGTAGATTCATGACGTGTCATAAAAGCCACAGGTTGGCCTACGTGAAATAAATAATTTTGAATTTAAATTTTTTTTTAATATCTTGTTGACAGCTGAAGTAAAGCCAATTACTTCCAAGCAATTAATGTCATTTATACTTACCTTTACACACTGTTTTTTAACCCCCGACGCAAAAAGAGGGGTGTTATAAGTTTGACGTCGATGTCTGTCTGTCTGTGTGTCTGTCTGTGGCATCGTAGCTCTCAAACGGATGGACCGATTTCAATGCGGTTTTTTTCATTTGAAAGCCAGTTTCCTTGCGGTGGTTCTTAGCTATGTTTGGTTAATATCGGTCCAGCAGTGTAAGAGTATCAGCTCTTTTCCAAAATGATGTAAGGCATCTTTGGCGTATGATTACTCGATTAAGTGCTTCACGCGTACCAGTATAATCGTTAAATGACAATTAGTTCTAATATAATCTTGTAGAAGCAGTGATAGCCAAGTGGTTACGACTGTGGTCTCCTATACGCGGGGTCGCAGGTTCGATCCCGGGCACTTCTGACTTTTCGGACTTATGTGCGTTTAAGCAGTTAAATATCACAAGCTTCAACGGTGAAGGCCAACATCGCGAGGAAACCTGCACCCCTGAGAGTTCTCCATAATGTTCTCAAGGGTGTGTGAAATCTGTTAATTCATAGTGGAACAGCGTGGTGGACTATGGCCTGAGAGGAGACCTGCGCTCAGTAGTGAGCAATTGATGGGTTGCTTATGATAATAATAAGCCTCAATAGCCCAACGGTTAAAGGTGCGGACTAAAAACTGAAAGGTCGCAGGTTCGAATCCCGCCCGTTGCACTATTGTCGTACCCACTCCTGACACAAGCTTTCCGCTTATTTGGAGGGGAATATTAGTCAACTTCAACTTGGCTGATATTCTTTTTTTTAAAAAATTATGACATTTATTTGAACCGTAGACCTTTACGGGCTTCACTTCAGTCCGCATTTCTTTTGCTGTGAGCTCATATTTGGCTTGCAAATTCCGAGAATACGTATAAATATTTATATATGAAAATGTGAACCATTTTCCGTGGTCTTATATTCTATGTAAGTTACACGCTTCTCGTAACTTCTTGACTTCGTTCATCTTAACCCGTCGCCTGCCTGGTTACGGGTCATCTGTCGAATGAGGACAGACTTACACCATCGATCGGCGAACTACAAAGATATAATAATACTAGTTGACCCGACCCAGCTTCGCACGGGTAGGCTGCAAAACAAACACAATGGTACAAACACCTCCTGACGACCTCCCTGGCTCAGTGGTGAGCACTGTTGGGTTATAACTGGGATGTCTCGGGTTCGATTACCGGCGGAGTCAATTTGGGAATTTATAATTTCTGAATTGTCTCTGGTCTGGTCTGGTGGGAGGCTTTGGCCGTGGCTATTTACCACCCTACCGTCAAAGACGTGCCGCCAAGCGATTTAGCGTTCCGGCACGATGGCGTGTAGAAACCAATTAGGGGTATGGGTTGAATGTTCACTGCCACACCCCTTCCAAGTTAGCCCGCTACCATCTTAGACTGCATCGTCACTTATCATCAGGTGAGATCGCAGTCAAGGACTAGCTTTTTATCGAATAAAAAAAAAACTGGCGCCTGAGGGTTAATGATTAAGGGCTGATTTCACTATCCGCTATAGAAACCTAGTTCAATAAAACCAAGTCTAGCTTAACTGAGTTTAAATTAAACGTACAATTTTACCTCGGTTTTAGTCAAACCGATTTCACCAGCTTTATACTACACTAGCGGCACGCTATGATGGCCGGTTTGACGTTTGTCCGCTCATGAAGTTCCGTATTAATTGATAACGACTTTGAAGGAAATAATTGTATTACTTTATTGACGATAGTGATGTGCAGAGATTCATAAATTTTATCGAATGTAGTTTTAGGTTTAGGACTCAAAATTTATTTATTAAATTGATTTCTAAAATGTATACAAGTGTAGAAAAATCAGTTTGCACCATTTAAGGGGTGAATGTACTTGTGAATAGAACTGTTAAATTAATAAGGGAAGATTATGAAAGAGATGTGAAAATAGATAATATTATAGAAAACGAACATATAATTATTAATGTAGGTGATGATAGCAGTGACGACAGTGAAAATAGTAGTATGGACGAATCTGATTAATTATGGCCTTTTGTGGCACCTTTTTTGGTATCTTTTGTATTCATATGTTTCTTGTGTGCATATAAAGTATGTATATTCATTTTCATTCAAATATTCAGTTCGTTCAAATAAATTAAATAAACATATACATTTTTGTTTTATTAAACCTATTTAATCAGGTACAAAAACAAAACTTAATTGTTTTTTGTTCGAGAATAAATTGACATTCCACATCACTATTGTAATGTGTCAAACCGGCCATCATAGCGTGCCGCTAGTTTAATCGCATTTAGTAAAACTAAGTTTACATGAAGTGTTGCCACGATCATAGACAAAACCATGAAGTGTTGCCACGATCATAGACAAAACCATGAAGTGTTGCCACGATCATAGACAAAACCATGAAGTGTTGCCACGATCATAGACAAAACCATGAAGTGTTGCCACGATCATAGACAAAACCATGAAGTGTTGCCACGATCATAGACAAAACCATGAAGTGTTGCCACGATCATAGACAAAACCATGAAGTAGTAAATCAAAATTCAATGCATTAGAATTTCTGTGTTAGTTTTGTTTTCTAGTTTAATTTGTACCAAAATGAAAAGACCCCACTTTAAAAAGAAAAGACCCCACTTTTGCCGCCAGCTACACTATTTCTTTAAACTCGTTTAAAGGAGCTAAACGTCGAAAATTGGGCGTTTAGATTTTAAATAGCTTTAACTGAATTTAGTTTTCGTTGGTGAAATGCAAACTATCTATCTATCTAATATCTTTAAACGAGCAATTCTTGTATATATGTATATATATATATTATTTATATATGTATATATATATATATATATATATATATATATATATAATCTGAATCTCGGAATCGGCTCCAACGATTTTCATGAAATTAATATGAAGGGGGTTTCGGGGGCGATAAATCGATCTAGCTAGGTTTCATTTTTTGAAAAGGTCGTTTTATCCGTGTTTTCACGCAATGAAAAACCCCCTGCAATAGCATTAGAATACGAAGGTAAATTTCGCCATCATCTAAATTCTAAAACGTCCCTATAGCTCGGAAAAATCGGGCGGTCCCGATACCAGAAGTCCCGGGTTCGAGTCCAGACGATATAATTTCCAAAAAACACAACTTACCAAAAAAAAATAACCGGTCACCCAGATATTAACTCTTTTCTCAGTTAAGCGCGTAAACTAAATTTAGCGTGAACTAATCGCGTTTAGTTTGGTCGGTGAAATCGGCCCTTAGTCTAGGTATGCCTATTGCTAAAACCCTCATATAAATATGAGGGAATATATATAAATATGATCGGTGTCCTTGTGAAATGACTTGCTGCTATTCGTGAAGAGATATATGTCCTCTATCTCCGATAATATTTATCAGATCTTCATCAAAATGAAACTAAATAACTATTACGCTTCATACATACCTATACCTATCTATATTTTTTAGAATAATAGAATAGAATAGAAATATTTTTTATTCAAATAAACTTTTTTACAAGTGCTTTTGAATCGTCTGGCTCCACCACTGGTTCGGAATGCCCTTCCCGCCGAGAAGAACCAGCAAGAAACTCGGCGGTTGCTCTTTTTAAAACAAGTTTACAATACAATAGATATTATGGTATGTATCCAGTGTTTCCACAATGAGGGGAAGTTCCAAAAATGCATACTACTCACAATTATTCAATACATATTATTAAAGAATCCTATTTTTTTATTCAAATAAGTACCCAAAAAGTAACTTTTGACGTCATAACGTCTTATACATCGATGAACACCGGCTGCACGCACGAAAAAGTGTCACGTTCCGCCTAAGTCTGAGCGTCCAAGCGAGAGCGCGGAACAAGCGATAGAGAGGCACGATCGACCCAAGCGTTGGCTTGTGACCGCTGCCACCCGGCGCCCGCCAGTCATCGCATCCGCGCTGTGGTTAGCGGATGTGTCGCGAGCTAGTTCTAGCAGCACGCTGTTCATCTTTATGACGTTATCACGTAAAACTATCGTCCGTAAACTGACTTTACAGACAACCAATTTTTTTTAACAAAGTGCAAGTTCTTTTGAATTTTCAAATGAATCTACCACTGGTTCGGAATGCCGTTCCTGCCTTGAAATTAGTAAAAGTAGTGACCTGTTTTCATCACGATTTATAGTAATGGGCCTTGACATGTTTAGACAAGTCGCTACGTGATTGCTACGTGCTACTATTCACGTTATTACTGACGTGAAATGCATCCATACTAATCCTACCAACTTATCTGTAACTAGCTGATGCCCGCGACTTCGTCCGCGTTGATTTAGTTTTTAAAATCCCTCAGGATTTCCAGGATTTTCCAGAGTAAAAGTAGCCTATGTCACTCTCCAGGTCTTCAACTATACCCATGCAAAAAATCACGTCGATCCGTAGCTTTGTTGCAGCGTGATTGACGGACAAACCAACAAACAAACACACTTTCGCATTTATAATTATGCATTAGTATGGAAGAATTAATACTACGATAATAAAGGCGATTAAATTAAATTTTAGAACACAAAAGCTACCTTAAATATGATAGTTAGTTAAATGTCCTCAGGGATTCTTTTGTAGAGAATAATGAGTACTTTAATCATGTAGTACATAATTTTGATGTATCATCAATAGTTTTCTCAGCACATGCTAAATAATGCATTTTATAGGCAAAATTTTGCTACTTTGGGTTACATTATTGCAATTTTCTTAAGGATCTATAAGTAATTTTTTTTAAATAAATTATAGCCTATGTTACTTCCTGATACCTTATAGCTTTCTTTTGGTGAAAAAAATGGTTAAAATCGGTCCAGTAGTTACAGAGCCCATTCAGTACAAACAAACAAACAAAAAATCTTTCCTCTTTATAATATTAGTATAGAATAGATTTGGCCGCCGGCTTCGCTAACTTTAAGTTGATTTTTCAAACCCCTATATTTTCAAAAATCCTTTCTTAGCGGATGCTTACGTCAGCAAATACCTATCTGTAGGCCTTTCAGCCCGATCCGTCCAGTGGTTTGAGCTGTGCGTTGATAGTCAGTCAGTCAGTCAGCCACATTTTCTTTTTATGGTATACTAGCTGATGCCCGTGACGTCGTCCGCGTGTATTTAGTTTTTTATATCCCTCGGGAACTCTTTGATTTTCCGGGATAAAAAGTAGCTGTCACTCTCCAGGTCCTCAACTACTTATACCCATGCAAAAAATCACGTCGATCCGTAGCTCTGTTGCGGCGTGATTGAAGGACAAACCAACAAACAAACCAACAAATAAACACACTTCCACATTTATAATATTAACAAGGATGTACTTAATATATCTAGGCTATACTTATAATAAAACTGTAACTGAAAGATTTCTGTACATTAATATAATATTTTGAAAAATTTAACCGAGGGACGCTTTATTATCCATATTTATCTAATTTTCACCTGATTGCGCGACGCAAAGGAGTGGTAATGTGTTTATCAGTCTCTATGGTAATGTGTTTGTCAGTATCTATGTATGTGTGTATGTTGTTCCTTTGTGGCACTCTAGAGACCAAACGCATGGGCCGATTTTGCCAAATGGCACGTCGTTAGATTTGCCATGCAACATAAAAATTTGAAAAATTTAAAATGGCGGATTTTGGACGCCATAATGTGGGGTTCAAAATATTTTTTTCTTCAAATCCTATTGAGTGGGGTATCAAATTAAAGGGTTTGAAAAGGTTATTCCGAAAATATATTTTTCATTTTTTTTTCTCATTTTGCTAATTGATATTTTCATTGATATTCTTTAAAGCAGTTGGGTTTGTTTATTCTTTTTTAATATTTTGCTTGTTCTTTAATTTTTGTCTGTCTGTTTGTCCGTCCATCTGTCTGTCAGTGTGTCCGCGCATCACACGATTTGAATGAAAGGTTTAGTGGACGTAATTCGGGCCAGTTATAGTTTTATTAATAGAAGTGTTTTTTCTTTTTATTTGATGACAAGCTAGTCCTTGACTGCGATCTCACCGGATGGTAAGTGACGATGCAGTCTAAGATTGTAGCGGGCTAACTTGGAAGGGGTATGGCAGTGAACATTCAACCCATACCCCTATAATTGATTTCTACACGCCATCGTGCCGGAACGCTAAATCGCTTGGCGGCACGTCTTTGACGGTAGGGTGGTAACTAGCCACGGCCAAAGCCTCCCACCAGACCATACCAGAGACAATTCAGAAATTAAAAATTCCCTAATTGACCCCGCCGGGAATCGAACCCGAGACCTCCCAGCTATAAGACAACAGCGCTCACCACTGAGCCAGGTAGGTCATTAGTGTATAGATAATGAACAAAATTAGTTCAAAACAGGTGAATGGCCCATACAAGTGAATATTATCATCATAAACGATTCAACCCAAATCTGTTTCCAAGAAAGTACGGCGACATATCTAGTTGTTTTGTTGTCTAGCCTAGATTTGAAATTGGTGTTCAGTCTAGTTATTTGCAGTTCTTCAAGGATATGTTACTTTTTAGGGTTCAGTACTCAAAAGGTGCCAACGGAACCCTTTATCACCTCTGCTTTCTGATTGAAGGACAATCAAACAAACAAACACTCTTTCGCATTTATAATATTAGTATGATAAAGGGTCAGAGCATTTCGACTTAAACAAAAGACATCAACGCGAGCGCAGCGAGTGTAAATTTTCGTTTAAAATACTTTTCTTCATAATGTTAATAAATTGTTTATTTTAGTTACTTAGGATCCATATGCACGTCCTTTGCAAAAATGTTTTAGTTTTGTTTCTGGTACAGAAAAATCATACTAATATTATAAATGCAAAAGTGTGTTTGTTGGTTTGTTGGTTTGTCCTTCAATCACGCCGCAACAGAGCCACGGATCTACGTGATTTTTTTGCATGAGTATAGTTGAGGACCTGGAGAGTGACATAGGCTACTTTTTATCGCGGAAAATCAAAGAGTTCCCGAGGGATTTTAAAAATTAAATTCTCGCGGACGAAGTCGCGGGCATCAGCTAGTAAATAATAAAAAAAATCATCATCATCATCATCATCATCAGCAACCCCTAACGTCTCACTACTGAAAGCAGGCTTCCTCTCAAAGAAAGTTTATATAGTTAACTATAGGTTAACTATAGGTTAACTATAGGTTAACTATAGGTTAACTATAAAGGTATTATATTAAGGTAATTAGCTGCTGCCCACGACTTCGTCCGCGTGGATAGTTGAGAGCAGTATCTGGAATTCAATGATGAAGTATATCCCGGCTAAGTAGTTAGTTACCTACCTATAAGACCAATTAACAATCGGCAGTTCCCAAATCACCACGGGTTAGGAGTAGGAGGTTCTTTCAGCATCAGGCTTGAGGAGTTAGATGCTAGAATTTAACTATGCAGTCTTTGCTTCTTACCTACAACAACTATACAGTTAATAAACTACCACAGCTTAGGTGGGCAGCATTAAGATAGAGGAGTTAGGTCCTGGAATAGAATAAAATAGAATAGAAATGTTTTTTATTCAAATAAACTTTTTTTACAAGTGCTTTTGAATTGTCGATGAGTCTACCACTGGTTCGGAATGCACTTCCTACCAAGAAGAACCAGCAAGAAACTCGGCTCTTTTGAAAACAAGTTTACAATACAATAGATACAAATGTATGCAGTGTTTCCACAATGAGGAAAGTTCCAAAAATGCGTACCTACTAACAATGCAATATATCTTAAGACGGGCAGACATAAAGTAGCGCCATTCCCGCCGGTGGTACCCGTTCACGAGCATGACGGATGACCCAGCCATTGCTTCGCTCAACCATATTTGAGGGAACGTAACAACCGCACCACACGACACCACCACAGAAATGTTTAAAGAAAGCGTGACATATTTAGGCTTTCACTATGCAGTCTTTGCTTGGTAAAAATATAATAAATCACCACAGTTTAGGTGGGCAGTACCCCTGCCGCATCAGGATTTAGGAGTTTATAACCCGAAGTGTTTATGAGAGTGCCATCTTGGAAAGTTTCTTAATCGATTAAAAAAATAGGATACCACTAGGTTAGCATTGCTGATATAACTCAATGTAGGTACCTATAGACGTATTGTGAGGAGTTTATAACCCGAAGTGTCTATTAGAGTAACAGCTTGGAAAGTTTCTTAATCGATTAAAAAAATAGGATACCACTCCACTAGGCTACCATTGCTGATATAACTTAATGTAGGTACTTATAGACGTATTGTGAGGAGTTTATAACCCGAAGTGTCTATTAGAGTAACAGCTTGGAAAGTTTCTTAATCGATTAAAAAATAGAATACCACTAGGTTAGCATTGCTGATATAACTCAATGTAGGTACCTATATACGTATTGTGAGGAGTTTATAACCCGAAGAGTCTATTAGAGTAACAGCTTGGAAAGTTTCTTAATCGATTAAAAAATAGAATACCACTAGGTTAGCATTGCTGATATAACTCAATGTAGGTACCTATATACGTATTGTGAGGAGTTTATAACCCGAAGTGTCTATTAGAGTAACAGCTTGGAAAGTTTCTTAATCGATTAAAAAAATAGGATACCACTAGGCTAGCATTGCTGATATAGCTCAATGTAGGTACCTATAGACGTATTGTGAGGAGTTTATAACCCGAAGTGTTTATGAGAGTGCCATCTTGGAAAGTTTCTTAATCGATTAAAAAAATAGGATACCACTAGGCTAGCATTGCTGATATAACTCAATGTAGGTACCTATATATAGACGTATTGTGAGGAGTTTATAACCCGAAGTGTCTATTAGAGTAACAGCTTGGAAAGTTTCTTAATCGATTAAAAAAATAGGATACCACTAGGCTAGCATTGCTGATATAGCTCAATGTAGGTACCTATAGACGTATTGTGAGGAGTTTATAACCCGAAGTGTCTATTAGAGTACCAGCTTGGAAAGTTTCTTAATCGATTAAAAATATAGGATACCACTAGGCTAGCATTGCTGATATAACTCAATGTAGGTACCTATATATAGACGTATTGTGAGGAGTTTATAACCCGAAGTGTCTATTAGAGTAACAGCTTGGAAAGTTTCTTAATCGATTAAAAAAATAGGATACCACTAGGCTAGCATTGCTGATATAGCTCAATGTAGGTACCTATAGACTTATTGTGAGGAGTTTATAACCCGAAGTGTCTATTAGAGTACCAGCTTGGAAAGTTTCTTAATCGATTAAAAAAATAGGATACCACTAGGCTAGCATTGCTGATATAGCTCAATGTAGGTACCTATAGACGTATTGTGAGGAGTTTATAACCCGAAGTGTTTATGAGAGTGCCATCTTGGAAAGTTTCTTAATCGATTAAAAAAATAGGATACCACTAGGCTAGCATTGCTGATATAACTCAATGTAGGTACCTATATATAGACGTATTGTGAGGAGTTTATAACCCGAAGTGTCTATTAGAGTAACAGCTTGGAAAGTTTCTTAATCGATTAAAAATATAGGATACCACTAGGCTAGCATTGCTGATATAACTCAATGTAGGTACCTATAGACGTATTGTGAGGAGTTTATAACCCGAAGTGTCTATTAGAGTAACAGCTTGGAAAGTTTCTTAATCGATTAAAAAAATAGGATACCACTAGGCTAGCATTGCTGATATAGCTCAATGTAGGTACCTATATACGTATTGTGAGGAGTTTATAACCCGAAGTGTCTATTAGAGTAACAGCTTGGAAAGTTTCTTAATCGATTAAAAAAATAGGATACCACTAGGCTAGCATTGCTGATATAGCTCAATGTAGGTACCTATAGACGTATTGTGAGGAGTTTATAACCCGAAGTGTTTATGAGAGTGCCATCTTGGAAAGTTTCTTAATCGATTAAAAAAATAGGATACCACTAGGCTAGCATTGCTGATATAACTCAATGTAGGTACCTATATATAGACGTATTGTGAGGAGTTTATAACCCGAAGTGTCTATTAGAGTAACAGCTTGGAAAGTTTCTTAATCGATTAAAAAAATAGGATACCACTAGGCTAGCATTGCTGATATAGCTCAATGTAGGTACCTATAGACGTATTGTGAGGAGTTTATAACCCGAAGTGTCTATTAGAGTACCAGCTTGGAAAGTTTCTTAATCGATTAAAAATATAGGATACCACTAGGCTAGCATTGCTGATATAACTCAATGTAGGTACCTATAGACGTATTGTGAGGAGTTTATAACCCGAAGTGTTTATGAGAGTGCCATCTTGGAAAGTTTCTTAATCGATTAAAAAAATAGGATACCACTAGGCTAGCATTGCTGATATAACTCAATGTAGGTACCTATATATAGACGTATTGTGAGGAGTTTATAACCCGAAGTGTCTATTAGAGTAACAGCTTGGAAAGTTTCTTAATCGATTAAAAAAATAGGATACCACTAGGCTAGCATTGCTGATATAGCTCAATGTAGGTACCTATAGACGTATTGTGAGGAGTTTATAACCCGAAGTGTCTATTAGAGTACCAGCTTGGAAAGTTTCTTAATCGATTAAAAATATAGGATACCACTAGGCTAGCATTGCTGATATAACTCAATGTAGGTACCTATAGACGTATTGTGAGGAGTTTATAACCCGAAGTGTCTATTAGAGTACCAGCTTGGAAAGTTTCTTAATCGATTAAAAATATAGGATACCACTAGGCTAGCATTGCTGATATAGCTCAATGTAGGTACCTATAGACGTATTGTGAGGAGTTTATAACCCGAAGTGTCTATTAGAGTACCAGCTTGGAAAGTTTCTTAATCGATTAAAAATATAGGATACCACTAGGCTAGCATTGCTGATATAACTCAATGTAGGTACCTATAGACGTATTGTGAGGAGTTTATAACCCGAAGTGTCTATTAGAGTAACAGCTTGGAAAGTTTCTTAATCGATTAAAAATATAGGATACCACTAGGCTAGCATTGCTGATATAACTCAATGTAGGTACCTATAGACGTATTGTGAGGAGTTTATAACCCGAAGTGTCTATTAGAGTAACAGCTTGGAAAGTTTCTTAATCGATTAAAAAAATAGGATACCACTAGGCTAGCATTGCTGATATAACTCAATGTAGGTACCTATAGACGTATTGTGAGGAGTTTATAACCCGAAGTGTTTATGAGAGTGCCATCTTGGAAAGTTTCTTAATCGATTAAAAAAATAGGATACCACTAGGCTAGCATTGCTGATATAACTCAATGTAGGTACCTATAGACGTATTGTGAGGAGTTTATAACCCGAAGTGTTTATGAGAGTGCCATCTTGGAAAGTTTCTTAATCGATTAAAAAAATAGGATACCACTAGGCTAGCATTGCTGATATAACTCAATGTAGGTACCTATATATAGACGTATTGTGAGGAGTTTATAACCCGAAGTGTCTATTAGAGTAACAGCTTGGAAAGTTTCTTAATCGATTAAAAAAATAGGATACCACTAGGCTAGCATTGCTGATATAGCTCAATGTAGGTACCTATAGACGTATTGTGAGGAGTTTATAACCCGAAGTGTCTATTAGAGTACCATCTTGGAAAATTTCTTAATCGATTAAAAAATAGAATACCACTAGGTTAGCATTGCTGATATAACTCAATGTAGGTACCACGTATTGTGAGGAGTTTATAACCCGAAGTGTTTATGAGAGTGCCATCTTGGAATGTTTCTTAATCGATTAAAAAATAGAATACCACTAGGTTAGCATTGCTGATATAACTCAATGTAGGTACCACGTATTGTGAGGAGTTTATAACCCGAAGTGTTTATGAGAGTGCCATCTTGGAATGTTTCTTAATCGATTAAAAAAATAGAATACCACTAGGTTAGCATTGCTGATATAACTCAATGTAGGTACCTATATACGTATTGTGAGGAGTTTATAACCCGAAGTGTTTATGAGAGTGCCATCTTGGAATGTTTCTTAATCGATTAAAAAAATAGAATACCACTAGGTTAGCATTGCTGATATAACTCAATGTAGGTACCTATAGACGTATTGTGAGGAGTTTATAACCCGAAGTGTCTATTAGAGTACCATCTTGGAAAATTTCTTAATCGATTAAAAAATAGAATACCACTAGGTTAGCATTGCTGATATAACTCAATGTAGGTACCACGTATTGTGAGGAGTTTATAACCCGAAGTGTTTATGAGAGTGCCATCTTGGAAAGTTTCTTAATCGATTACAAAAATAGAATACCACTAGGCTAGCATTGCTGATATAGCTCAATGTAGGTACCTATAGACGTATTGTGAGGAGTTTATAACCCGAAGTGTCTATTAGAGTACCAGCTTGGAAAGTTTCTTAATCGATTAAAAATATAGGATACCACTAGGCTAGCATTGCTGATATAACTCAATGTAGGTACCTATAGACGTATTGTGAGGAGTTTATAACCCGAAGTGTCTATTAGAGTAACAGCTTGGAAAGTTTCTTAATCGATTAAAAATATAGGATACCACTAGGCTAGCATTGCTGATATAACTCAATGTAGGTACCTATAGACGTATTGTGAGGAGTTTATAACCCGAAGTGTCTATTAGAGTAACAGCTTGGAAAGTTTCTTAATCGATTAAAAATATAGGATACCACTAGGCTAGCATTGCTGATATAACTCAATGTAGGTACCTATAGACGTATTGTGAGGAGTTTATAACCCGAAGTGTCTATTAGAGTAACAGCTTGGAAAGTTTCTTAATCGATTAAAAAAATAGGATACCACTAGGCTAGCTTTGCTGATATAGCTCAATGTAGGTACCTATAGACGTATTGTGAGGAGTTTATAACCCGAAGTGTCTATTAGAGTAACAGCTTGGAAAGTTTCTTAATCGATTAAAAATATAGGATACCACTAGGCTAGCATTGCTGATATAACTCAATGTAGGTACCTATAGACGTATTGTGAGGAGTTTATAACCCGAAGTGTCTATTAGAGTACCATCTTGGAAAATTTCTTAATCGATTAAAAAATAGAATACCACTAGGTTAGCATTGCTGATATAACTCAATGTAGGTACCACGTATTGTGAGGAGTTTATAACCCGAAGTGTTTATGAGAGTGCCATCTTGGAAAGTTTCTTAATCGATTACAAAAATAGAATACCACTAGGTTAGCATTGCTGATATAACTCAATGTAGGTACCTATAGACGTATTGTGAGGAGTTTATAACCCGAAGTGTCTATTAGAGTACCAGCTTGGAAAGTTTCTTAATCGATTAAAAATATAGGATACCACTAGGCTAGCATTGCTGATATAACTCAATGTAGGTACCTATAGACGTATTGTGAGGAGTTTATAACCCGAAGTGTCTATTAGAGTAACAGCTTGGAAAGTTTCTTAATCGATTAAAAATATAGGATACCACTAGGCTAGCATTGCTGATATAACTCAATGTAGGTACCTATATATAGACGTATTGTGAGGAGTTTATAACCCGAAGTGTCTATTAGAGTAACAGCTTGGAAAGTTTCTTAATCGATTAAAAATATAGGATACCACTAGGCTAGCATTGCTGATATAACTCAATGTAGGTACCTATAGACGTATTGTGAGGAGTTTATAACCCGAAGTGTCTATTAGAGTACCAGCTTGGAAAGTTTCTTAATCGATTAAAAAAATAGGATACCACTAGGCTAGCATTGCTGATATAACTCAATGTAGGTACCTATAGACGTATTGTGAGGAGTTTATAACCCGAAGTGTCTATTAGAGTACCAGCTTGGAAAGTTTCTTAATCGATTAAAAATATAGGATACCACTAGGCTAGCATTGCTGATATAACTCAATGTAGGTACCTATAGACGTATTGTGAGGAGTTTATAACCCGAAGTGTCTATTAGAGTAAAAGCTTGGAAAGTTTCTTAATCGATTAAAAAAATAGGATACCACTAGGCTAGCATTGCTGATATAGCTCAATGTAGGTACCTATAGACGTATTGTGAGGAGTTTATAACCCGAAGTGTCTATTAGAGTACCAGCTTGGAAAGTTTCTTAATCGATTAAAAATATAGGATACCACTAGGCTAGCATTGCTGATATAGCTCAATGTAGGTACCTATAGACGTATTGTGAGGAGTTTATAACCCGAAGTGTCTATTAGAGTACCAGCTTGGAAAGTTTCTTAATCGATTAAAAATATAGGATACCACTAGGCTAGCATTGCTGATATAACTCAATGTAGGTACCTATAGACGTATTGTGAGGAGTTTATAACCCGAAGTGTCTATTAGAGTAACAGCTTGGAAAGTTTCTTAATCGATTAAAAATATAGGATACCACTAGGCTAGCATTGCTGATATAACTCAATGTAGGTACCTATAGACGTATTGTGAGGAGTTTATAACCCGAAGTGTCTATTAGAGTAACAGCTTGGAAAGTTTCTTAATCGATTAAAAAAATAGGATACCACTAGGCTAGCATTGCTGATATAACTCAATGTAGGTACCTATAGACGTATTGTGAGGAGTTTATAACCCGAAGTGTTTATGAGAGTGCCATCTTGGAAAGTTTCTTAATCGATTAAAAAAATAGGATACCACTAGGCTAGCATTGCTGATATAACTCAATGTAGGTACCTATAGACGTATTGTGAGGAGTTTATAACCCGAAGTGTATATGAGAGTGCCATCTTGGAAAGTTTCTTAATCGATTAAAAAAATAGGATACCACTAGGCTAGCATTGCTGATATAACTCAATGTAGGTACCTATATATAGACGTATTGTGAGGAGTTTATAACCCGAAGTGTCTATTAGAGTAACAGCTTGGAAAGTTTCTTAATCGATTAAAAAAATAGGATACCACTAGGCTAGCATTGCTGATATAGCTCAATGTAGGTACCTATAGACGTATTGTGAGGAGTTTATAACCCGAAGTGTCTATTAGAGTACCATCTTGGAAAATTTCTTAATCGATTAAAAAATAGAATACCACTAGGTTAGCATTGCTGATATAACTCAATGTAGGTACCACGTATTGTGAGGAGTTTATAACCCGAAGTGTTTATGAGAGTGCCATCTTGGAATGTTTCTTAATCGATTAAAAAATAGAATACCACTAGGTTAGCATTGCTGATATAACTCAATGTAGGTACCACGTATTGTGAGGAGTTTATAACCCGAAGTGTTTATGAGAGTGCCATCTTGGAATGTTTCTTAATCGATTAAAAAAATAGAATACCACTAGGTTAGCATTGCTGATATAACTCAATGTAGGTACCTATATACGTATTGTGAGGAGTTTATAACCCGAAGTGTTTATGAGAGTGCCATCTTGGAATGTTTCTTAATCGATTAAAAAAATAGAATACGACTAGGTTAGCATTGCTGATATAACTCAATGTAGGTACCACGTATTGTGAGGAGTTTATAACCCGAAGTGTTTATGAGAGTACCAGCTTGGAAAGTTTCTTAATCGATTAAAAAATAGGATACCACTAGGCTAGCATTGCTGATATAACTCAATGTATAATAGACGTATTGTATTATGAATGGACGTCTGACTCTGAGATGTGTTTTTTATTATTTTGTCGCCCAAATAATGCGGGATACATAAGTGCAGAGTTTTTTCACGCGTCTACAAAACAGAAGGTCGGAATTTGTTTAGCATTATTATGGTCTTATTTATTCCTGCTTTATTGTTTCCGTGTGGGTATAGGGTTGCCGATTTTTTGTATGGTGGAAGGCTTTAGATGTTTAAAAAGCTAGTTAGTTTTTTTTAATACCAGCCCCTGTAGCCAAGTAACACTTCGTGGTGTCTATTCTCTTTCTACGATCGTTGTAACTTGAAGTTTTAGCTAGAGCTAGATTAGATGGCGCTGCAGCTGATCAAAGACAGAAGTGTTTTGATAATATTTCGCGGCATTTTGTATTATAAATGTTTTTAATGCTAAAAAATACTACGAAATGCCGCGAAATATTATCAAAACACTTCTGTCTTTGATCAACTGCAGCGCTAATTAGTCTAGCTCTAGCTAAAACTTCAAGTGACAACGATCGTAGAAAGAGAATAGACACCACGAAGTGTTACTTGGCTACAGGGGCTAATTCGCAGTCTGACATAGCGTCATCGAAGTGCCAATACCTCTCTGCCATTTTTTAGGGTTCCGTACCCAAAGGGTACCAACAGGACCCTATTACTAAGCCTACGCTGTCCGTCCGTCCGTCCGTCCGTCCGTCCGTCCGTCTGTCAGCGGGCTGTATCTCGTAAACCGTAATAGATAGACAGATGAAATTTTCACATATTATGTATTTGTATTGCCGCTATGACAACAAATAATAAAAATTAAATTAAAATAAAAAAATTAAATTTAAATCTTTCCATGGGTACATGGAAATTTTTTTATTTAAATTTTTTAACGGAACCCTAAAAGAGCGAGGCCCGACTCGCACTTGGCCGATATTTGTGAAGTTTACTTTTTAGCCCCCGACGCAAAAGAGGGGTGTTATAAGTTTGAAGTCGATGTCTGTCTGTCTGTGTGTGTGTGTCTGTCTGTGGCATCGTAGCTCTCAAACGGTTGGACCGACTTCGATGCGGTTTTTTTCATTTGAAAGCCAGTTTCCTTGCGGTGGTTCTTAGCTATGTTTGGTTAATATCGGTCCAGCAGTGTAAGAGTATCAGCTCTTTTCCAAAAGGCATTTTTGGCGTATGATTACTCGGTTGTGTGCTTCACGCGTGCCAGTATAATCGATAAATGACAATTAATCATTGGATAGAAGCAGGCGTTACTTTGCGGAAGTTCATGATTAGCAAGAAAAGGTTAGAATTATTTCGCTATAATCCGCCAACAGAAAAAAATCTGTATGGTCAGACATGCAATTAAAAGCTAAGCAATTGTCTAATCAATACAGCATTGTAAAGTCGACATCTCCTGAGGATGCTCCGGTGTCGGGGCGAAACGTGCGTCGAGAGTAGTGTAAAAGTCTTGTGTGGTGGTGCATGTGAGTGGTGGTGGCATTGCTTGCTTGGGAACTTGGCTTTCTTGCTTGGCTGGGTAGGTGAGTGGTGCTTAGCTTTTAATTGCATGTTTGACCATACAGATTTTTTCTGTTGGCGGATTATAGCAAAATAATTCTAACCTTTTCTTGACAATTAATCGATAACTTCGACAGCCATAGATTCTCATGTCGGGGGTGTTTTAAATTTTCAATTGTTAAGGTTTATGAAAGATCATATTCGCATTTTTCAGTAGATATTACCGAAGTGTACACGTTAATCATAACAGCATAATTTATCAAATTCAAGATTTTAATAATTTCAACATTTAACAATTATTATTTATTTGTCAAAAAAGGTTTTTTTTAACCACTTAGGAGAACCATAGTCACCGACATAGCTCAGCGAGTCGCGAAACTGAAGTGGAAATGGGCGGGCACATAGTACGAAGAGCTGATGGTCGTTGAGGTCCCAAGGTGCTAGAGGCGCAGTGTTGGCAGACCCCCCACTAGGTGGACCGACGACATCAAACGAGTCGCAGGGAGCCGCTGGATTCAGGCGGCGCAAGACCGAAGCCTGTGGAAGTCCAAGCAGGAGACCTTTGTCCAGCAGTGGACGTCTATCGGTTGACAAATAAAGAAGAAGAACAAAGGTTTTTTCATTGTGTATGAACTGTGAAATGGTAATGTCGGCAGTTACGAGGTATTGGCACTTCAACGACAATAGGGTAAATACCTCTTTAATGCATCATCATCATCATCATCATCAGCAACCCATCAATGACTCACTATAGATGAGCGCAGGTCTCCTCTTAGAAAAATGGAACGCATATACCCATGGGCGTCGCCAAGGGGGGGTAGGTAGGGGCAGCTGCCCCCCCCCCCCCCTAGACATTTGAAAAATATATTAGTAGTAGCATTAAAATCCAGATACCGCTGCCAAATCTTCAACTGTGAAGCTAAAAACTTATACTTAAGATGACGCCTTGGACCAAAAAACACGAAAACGAGTACTTTTGAATGCGTAGTGTGAGTGCAACGAATGATATAATTAGAATTTTAAAAATATCGTAAAAAAGGGGAAAACCTGTATAATTTCTTAAATCGGACACAATTTTTAAAAATAGTCTGACTTATTCTAAAAAAAAAGTACAAGCTTCACACCAAAAAAGTTCAAATGCTTGGAATTATCAGCGACAACATCCTATTATTTTTTACGAATAAAATAGCCAGACCGCTATTCTATTTCATAGATCGAGAAGTTATTTTATTGTATGCTTATGTTATGAGTAATTACATAAAAACCCAGTCAAAGTCACCCGCTGGCACGCTCCGGTCGAGTGCGACGCGTACAAGTCAGGGTGAGCGGGGAGTGCGAGAGAGAGAGCGGTACTCGATTTTTTGAAACAATAGTTTATCAATGCGTCGCCTTAACTAGCTTTTGTCCTCGACTTCGTCTGCACGTTTTTAAAAATCGTCCGTACCTAAGGATTTTAATAAACGACCGTAAGGTTTTAAAAATGCAGTATGAACCCTGTTTTTTGTGATCATACGTAGCCTATGTCATTTTCCAAGACCACAACTATTGGTACCCCCTGCAAAAAGTCACATTGATCCGTTGCTTCGTGATTGAAGGACAAACAAACAGACTTTCACACACACTAACTCAACGCACAATCATAAACAATCAACAAACAATCAACTCAACGCATAAGTTTTATTTATTCATACTTTTCCCGTCCTCCATATTAATATCAACTTGCCTCTCCCCTCCCCTCCCCCTTGGCCATCGGCTGGCGACGCTCTTCCTATGCGGACTTCACACACCTTTGAGAACATTAGAAAGAACTCTCAAAGGTGCAGGTTTCCTCGCGAACTTAATTGCTTAAGTTCACCTACCTCCGAAAAGTCAGGAATCCGAACTCGGCAATCGTTTTTTAACCGACTTCAAAAAAGGAGGAGGTTCTCAATTCGTCGGAATCTTTTTTTATGTATGTTCACCGATTACTCGAAGACGCCTGAACCGATTTAGAAAATTCTTTTTGTGTTTGAAAGGGTATACTTCCCAAGTGGTCCCATATTAATTTTATCGAAATCAATCGGTGGGTTGGGGGTCTGTCTGGTTACTGCTTGATTGAAGGAAAAACCAACAAAACAATTAAGAAATACACTTGCGCAAGTATATACCATACTAGCTTAAACCCGGGGCTTAGCTCACGTTAAGTTCAATTTTCCAAACACCTATTTTACCCCCTTAGGGGTTGAATTTTCAAAAACCTTTCTTAGCGGAAACCTACGTCGTAATAAGTTATCTGCATGCCAAATTTCAGCCCAATCCGGCCAGTGGTTTGAGCTGTGCGTAGATAGATCAGTCAGTCAGTCAATCAGTCACCTTTATTGTTTATTTCTTCGATTGAGGCTTACGAAAGCGCTTACAAATGTCAAAAATGTTACATCATTAAACAAATTGAAAAAAAAAGGAAAGATACATAATCACAAAATCTACGAAAATACAAAATCTAGCACTAGAAGAAGAATATATTTAGAAGATTTTAGTAGTCTTATAGAAACTGTGTATGGACAGCCCTTACGAAGATAATTTTTTCGGCGATTTTGGTCTGAATAAATTGGGTCAGTTGGGGTCAATACGCAAAAACTGGGAGTCTCTTCCGGTTCAGAAAAAATATGGGCGTATTCCACTGAGTACGTACCTTGAGATATAAGGTCCTCGGTAAATCATTCATCATCATCAGCAACCCATCAACGGCTCACTACTGAGCGCAGGTCTCTCAGAGAAGGCTTATAGGCCATAGTCCACCACGCTGGCCCAATGCGAATTGGCGGACTTCAAACAACTTCAAGAACTATGAAGAACTCTCAGGTGTGCAGGTTTCCTTCACCGTTGAAGCAAGTGATAGTTAATTGCTTAAACGCACTTGACTCCGAAGAGTCAGAGGTGCGTACCCGGGATCGAACCTGCGACCCCCCGAATAGGAGACCACTGGCTTAACCACTAGGCGGTCACTGCTTCAAAATAAACATACTAAGTACATATTTGTTTGCCAGAATTTTTGTACAGTGGGATGGTAGGTAACATAATGTTTGTACAGTGGGATGGTAGGTAACAAAATGTTTGTACAGAATAGAAGAATATAAATGTTTTTTATTCAAATAAACTTTTTTACAAGTGCTTTAAACAAGAAACTCGGCAGTTGCTCTTTTCAAAACAAGTTTACATTATAATAGATACTATGCTATGTATGCAGTGTTTCCACAATGAGGGGAGGTTCCTAATTATATTACCTAATTATAATACGACACAGTCATGTTAAGACGGGCAGACAGAAAGTAGCCCCGTTCCCGCCAGTGAGATGACAGGTAACAAAATGTTTCCGACTTCAAACTCCCGATTTACTACATTACACACACACACTATACAAAGTATTTAATTTATTGTTGATATTTTGAAAACCGCTCGACCGATTTCGATAAAATTGATATGGGACCACCTAGAAATTACGCTCTTTGAAATAAAAAAATAATTTTTCAAATCGGTCCACAGGTCTTCGAGTAGTGAGCATACATAAAAAAAAGATTACGACTAATTGAGAACCTCTTCCTTTTTTGAATTCGGTTAAAAACGCCAAGTTGTTGACATTACATACATACATAGGGTTAAACTCGGTATGTAGGATAATAGAATAGAATAGAATAGAAATATTTTTTTATTCAAATAAACTTTTACAAGTGCTTTTGAATCGTCTGGCTCTACCACTGGTTCGGAATGCCCTATAAGATAAGTTGAATTAAAGTTGAACCTACTCCTACTCACCTTTATGTTTCATTGGAGTTACACTTTGAGTTTGACACTTATATGGACTTATCAATTTTTGTAAAGGCGATGATGATATAAAAATAAATGAAGAATAGAAAATATCACAATTATACCCATATTCTCTTAACATGTATTGAATTGTATAAGTACCATTAGGAATCAGTGGTAGATTCATTTTTAGGGTTCCGTACCCAAAGGGTACCAACGGGACCCTATTACTAAGCCTACGCTGTCCGTCCGTCCGTCCGTCCGTCCGTCCGTCTGTCAGCGGACTGTATCTCGTAAACCGTAATAGATAGACAGATGAAATTTTCACATATTATGTATTTCTATTGCCGCTATAACAACAAATAATTAAAATTAAATTAAATTAAAATTTTAAACGATGAGTCACTTCGCCTCTTAGGAGCACCTGTTTTAGAGGCCTCAGTTCCTCAATTTTTTACTGACTTAATTTCTAAATTCAAAAACACTTCCCATCATCTGTTAGATATTAATCCTCATATGGCAATGACCATCATTCGATTCTGCTTATTTGTTCCAAAATTTACATATTTCGTTAGATGTTCACCTCTTTGGAAATTTAATAATTTATTGGAAAATTTGGATAATTTTATACAAAATATTCTATCTGAAATCTTAAATTGTCCGATAGATGATCAAGTATGGGCCCAGGCTTCTCTTCCGATCAGGTATGGAGGTCTGGGAATCCGCAAAATTTCTAGTGTCTCTCTGCCAGCTTTTCTTTCCTCTGCTTATAGTACACACACTCTCTTTGAAAAAATTATATCCCAGTCTTTGGGATCAATTGAGGTGTCGTACTTGGCAGAGGCAAGAAATGGTTGGTCAGCGATTAGCCCAAATCAATTGCCGGTTTCTCTTCCTTCCCAGAGACAGTGGGATGACATTATTTGTAAAAAAACTTTTGACGCAATGTTAATGCAAGCAAATTCCAAAGACCGTGCTCGTCTTCTCGCTGTCTCTGCGAAAGAATCCGGACACTGGCTCCATGCTATCCCTTCTGCTAATCTGGGCACTCTTTTAAACCACGCCACTCTTGCAGTGGTAGTTGGTCTTAGGCTTGGCGCCAAAATAACCCAGCCTCACCGTTGCCACTGCGGTGACCACGTCGACGCTTACGGTCATCACGGGCTCTCTTGTTCGAAGAGCGCTGGTCGTTTCTCCCGCCACAATGCCCTCAACGACATCATCCGCAGGTCTCTTGCTACTGCTCACGTGCCAGCTGTATTAGAACCTATTGGTTTGGCACGTAGTGATGGCAAGAGACCTGATGGTATGACGCTTGTTCCTTGGAGGACAGGGAGGTCGCTTGTGTGGGATGCCACCTGTGTAGATACTCTAGCTGCTTCCCACATCCATGCGACCTCCTCTGTGGCGGGTGCAGCGGCTACTAGCGCCGAACAGGCTAAGAGGCGCAAATATGAGAAACTTGACAGTGGTTTCATATTTGCGCCTTTTGGTGTACAGACCCTGGGGCCGTGGGGCCCGGAGGCTCGCGCACTTTTTTTAGAGATATCAAAAAAGGTGATCGAGTCTACCGGGGATCCAAGAGCTGGCAGCTACCTTGGCCAAAGGATTAGCCTGGCCATCCAAAGAGGTAATGCTGCCAGCATCTTGGGTACTATGCCACACTGCGGTGGCTTGGATGGGGTTTTAGATTTTAATTAGTTTTTATTTTAGTTTTAATTTTAGAATTAAATTTAGGTTTATAGTATTGTATATATGAAATTTTCTATCTATAATACAAAAAATTAAATTAAAATGGGTAGGTGGGTAGATGGAAATCTTTGAATTTAATTTTTTTTAACGGAACCCTAAAAGAGTGAGGCCCGACTCGCACTTGGCCGATTTTTTACTATTCATAGACGCGAAAGCACTTCTAAAAGTTTATTTAAATGGAAAATATTTCTGTTCTATTCTAATCGGCTTTGCTTCAGCTGTCCACAAAATAGATAAGTTTGTAACAATTTTTGTTTTGAAAAGAGCAACTGCTGAGTTTCTTGCCGGCGCTTCTCAGCAGAATCAGCTTTCCGAACCAGGGGTAGATTCCTTACTTGTCTAAGTCACAAGCCTACATGAAATAAATGGTTTTGAATTTCGAATTTCATCAGCGACTAATCTACGTGCAAGAATGTCAGAAAAACATCGACGGAAAATGTATTCTAATTCTAACCTACATCTCCTCATGGCCAGTTGAACAAAGGAGTTTAGGAAAACGGCCGCCATTTTGATTCCAAGAGTTATTTTAAGATTCGAGTTCGATTCGGTAAACAAAAATTTCACCGGCGTACCCGAAAACTTCGTAAACACCTATTTATAGCCTCAATATTTTATTAATGAGAAGGCAACAGTGAATAAGCGTCGAAATTCAAAAAATTCAAAATTATTTACTTCACCTAGGCCAATTTGTGGCTCTTATGACACGTCATGACTCTACCACTGCACCGGTTCGGAAAGCGGATTCTGCTGAGAAGAGCCGGCAAGAAACTCAGCAGTTGCTCTTTTCAAAATAATCATTTTACAATATTATTATGTGGCTATTACATTGTAATAAGTTTTTTATATTATCCTGTGGGCAGCTGGATGCCAAGCTGATTTAAACCATGCAACTTTGTTAGAATAGAATATAATATTTCCCAAATGAGGGGAAGCTCCAAAAAAGCGTACTACAATTCAATTCATGTTAAGACGGGAATTCATGTTAATCATCTTCTAGGCAAGCGCGTGCCAACCTACATACACCTCATCAGTGCTTTCCAATAATGATTGACGTCAAGCGCAGGACGCAAGCCTAGTTCGCAATTAAACAAAATTGGTTGTCTGTAAAGTCGGTTTACGGACGATAGTTTAACGTGATTACGTCATAAAGATGAACAGCGTGCTGCTAGAACTAGCTCGCGACACATCCGCTAACCACAGCGCGCACGCGATGACTGGCGGGCGCCGGGCGGCGGCGGTCTCAAGCCATCGCTTGGGCCGATCGTGCCTCTCTATCGCTTATTCCACGCTCTCGCTTGCACGCTCAGGCTAAGGCGGAACGTGACACTTTTTCGTGTGTGCAGCCGGTGTTCATCGATTTATAAGACGTTATCACGTCAAAAAGTACCAGCTGAATTGAGTACCTCATCGTAAGTCGGTTAAAAAGAGGTTCATCATTCAGGACATCATCAGCTGTCTTTTTTCCACGCGCATGAAAATTGTGGAACCAACTCCCTTCGAAGCAGTGATAGCCTAGTGGTTAGGACTGTGGTCTCCTATTCGGGGGGTCGCAGGTTCGATCGCGGGTACGCACCTCTGACTTTTCGGAGTCAAGTGCGTTTGATGATGACTTCCAATTTTCCGATATCAGCTTGCAGTTTTTTTTGCTGGTTGTTACGTTCCCTCAAATATGGTCGAGCGAATCAAAGGCTGGATCATGCGTCATGCTCGTGAACGGGTTCCGCCTGCGGGAATTAGGGCTACTTTCTGACTGCCCGTCTTTACATGAATTGAATTTTAGTATATTTTTTGGAACTTCTCCTCATTGTGGAAATATTATATTTTATTCTAACTAAGTTGCTTAGGATAAATCGTCTTGCCATCCAGCTGCCCACAAGATAGTATAAAAACTTATTACAATGTAATAGCTCCATAATAATATTGTAAAATGATTATTTTGAAAAGAGCAACTGCTGAGTTTTGTGCCGGCTCTTCTCAGCAGAATCCACTTTCCGAACCCGTGGTAGAGTCATGACGTGTCATAAGAGCCACAGGTTGGCCTACGTGGAATTAATAATTTTGAATTTTGAATTTTTTAAGCTTTTTTTCTAGTTGTAAATCGCCCCAGGACCCAGCCTCATTCACGGTCAACCTTTCGCAACGGGCAGAAAGTTTCAGTAGGTAATATTAATGAATTCAAATCCAGCCCCGTTGACGCACGCGGCGCATGCATATTGTATTGAGGTTCGGCGCGCGTTCGGATACTCGCTACCGATTTTTTTTTTAATATATATACCTACTAGCGCTTGACTGCAATCTCACCTGATGGTAAGTGAAGATGCAGAGTAAGATGGAGCGCGCTTGCCTAGAAGATGCCTATTCACTCTTGATTTAAAAGTACCCAAGTTATAGCCATTCGGAAAAACGGAAGCTGGAAGGGCATTCCAAATTTTAGCGGTGCGTATTAGGAACGAGGAAGCAAAGCGCTTAGTGCGGGATCGTGGAATTTCGACCACGTAGCGGTGCAGATTCGATTTTTTATTTATTAAAAGTTACACAAATAGTTTGCAATCAAAATATGGACAAATTACAATAATATCAGATTTGGATTTCAGGTAACAACACTTAATTTATGTGTACACAGTAGATATAAAATTAAGCATTGAGTCCATAGAAATGATAGAAGTATACTGTATTATTATTATTATTTACATTTATTTCATTTATATCATATAATTTACATTTTTAAATATTTGATTGTAAAAAAAAAACATTTAAAAATATAAAAATTGCAGTCCACCGGCCTCGGGAACAGGGTCCAAGCAACCGGCGGTCAGGGCCCCAGAGAGAGGAACCTCCTGACTATGCGAGCCGTGTCCAGGAGAACAGCCTTCTGGATCTGGCCCTTGACCCAGCTACCCAACGAGAGCCTCGGAAGATGTTGGTCGAGGCTCTTGGCTATAAGACCATTAGCGGTGACGACTATCGGTACAATGATTGCTGAGTCTACATTCCACATGGCGACAACCTCGTGCGCCAAGTCGAGATACTTGGTGAGTTTCTCTTTCTCGGCTTTCACGAGGTTCTCGTCATGCGGGACAGCAACATCAATGTCTGCAATGATAGATCGATCCCAGTACAGTGTGATATGACCATTTTCAAGAACTGGGTCGGGCACATACTTGTAGTACGGTACCTCCGATTCCACAAGATTATATTTCAAGGCAAGTTGCTGGTGGATAATCCTGGCCACTTGGTTATGTCTGTGTAAGTATTCGCCGTTAGCCAGATGAGAACAACCAGAGACAATGTGACGGATAGTTTCTCCAGGACGGCGACATGCCCGACATACGTCTACCGTTCCATCCTTCACAATGTATTTTCTGTAATTGTTTGTCATCATGACCTCGTCCATAATTGCACATACAAACCCTTCGATTTCCCCAAAGAGGTCACCAAAGCGCAGCCAGGCCACGGACGCTTCAAAGTCAACATCAGGCCCGTGGAGGGCCCGATAAAAGCGTCCGTGAAGCTCCTTACCTTGCCATACAACCCTGCGGTCATTGGTACTGAGCACCACAGGTATGCGCCAGTTCTCGTTAGCCAAGGAGAGCGGCGTCAGACCCCTGTCCACTGCGACCACATCGCGGTGCATCTCCGTCTTGGCGTGGAGAAAGTACTCCCTGAGACTGCACACCTCGCGGTTGTGGAGGGTTTTGGCATTCAAAAGGCCTCTTCCCCCACACTTCCGCGGAATGTACAGCCTCATCACCGAGGAGCGCGGGTGATGCATCCGATATGCGGTCAGCAGCGCACGAACTTGTCTGTCCAGGGCGTCAAGCTCAGTCTGAGTCCACCTGATTATGCCGAAGGAATACATCAAGACCGGCATGATCCAACCGTTGAAGGCGCGCACCTTATTGCCGCCCGACAAAAGGATTTTCAGCACTTTCTTCAGACGGCCAAGGAAACGCTCCCTCACCGACTGCCTCATGTCGGCCTCTCTGATACCTAACGCCTCCGCCATGCCCAAGTATTTGTAGGTTTCAGTTGGGGAGAGCGATCTGAGGTATATGGAATCCGAGAGCTCAACCGCCTCAGATTCCACAATCCTCCCTCGCTTTACATGCATGACCGCACATTTGTCCACACCAAATTCCATCCTAATGGAATCACTAAAGGCTTTAGTTACCTTTAGTAACTCTAGTAGATGTGATTTGTTGGGGGCAATGAGTTTTAGGTCATCCATGTAAAGGAGGTGTGATATAACCTGACCACCTCTCCTCAACCGGTAACCTAGCCCTGAATTCTCCAAGAGAGTACTCAGAGGATTCAGAGCCAGGCAAAACCACACAGGACTCAAACTATCGCCCTGGAATATGCCTCGCTCAATCCTTATAGGTTCCGCGCTCCCCAGGGTCCGGCGACACCCTGGATAGTGAAGGACTGTCCTCCACTGCCCCATACACGTCTGTAGGAAGGCGCGTAGTACTGAGTTTACTTTGTACAGTTCCAGCACCTTCATGAGCCATGTATGGGGCACAGAGTCGTAGGCCTTCTTATAGTCTATCCAACATGTCGACAGATCCCTTCGGGAGCGCCGAACCTGTTGACAAATGGCCATATCAATGAGGAGAAGCTCCTTAGTACCACGGGAGCCATTCCTACATCCGTTCTGAGAAATAGACATGATGGATTTTGTATCGATATGATCGTTAATTTTTGTTCTCAGAATGGATGTAAGAAGTTTATACAATGTTGGTAGGCACGTAATCGGCCTATAATTTTTGGGCTCCGTGGTACTACCTGACTTATGGAGCAGGAGGGTAATACCTGTTGTCAGAAACTGGGGTAGCGACTCTGACTCTAGAGATGATTGGAATTGGGATGCCAAACGAGCGTGCGAGCTGCGTAGCCACTTTATCCAAAAGTTGTGCAGCCCGTCCGGCCCAGGGGATTTCCAATTGGGTAGGGGACGGGCTGCAGTGGTCACGTCTTCAGGGGTGATAGTAACTAGGTCCATTTCTGGAATTTGATCGCAGGCTCTTTCTACATCCCACGTCCAACCACCCTCAGTGTGAGCGACAGGCGTCGACCAGATGTTGCGCCAGAATGAGGTCATGGCTTCATCATCCGGTAGGCGCGCATCGGTGACACCTTGGTCAGGGTGTTCCCAACCTCGATATACCCGCCTCTGATCGCTTTGGAAAGTGCGATTCAGGGTATATCTCTCGACCCGGCTCTTGTATCTACGAATACGGCTAGCCCATGCCGAGACCTTCTGTTTCAGGAAGTCAATGCGCTCAGTGACGCGCGCCATATAATCTTGAGGGCTGATATCAGTCCCCAAGAAAGCGTGCCTCACATAGCGCATGACTCTAGGGCGAGTGTTGCCCTCCCTGAAGCAGAGTAGTTTTCCAATGAGTGCCCTAGCCCCATCAATACGATGTTCGATCCTGCACTGCCAGGCTGGTGCGGCAGGCTTCGGTCGTGTTGCTGTATCATTATTAATAAACTTTACATTAGCAACACGACATGCCGCAACAGCCGCGCAGTACAGAATCGAATGTGTGTCGGAAAGGTCTTCGCTGCTGTCAAAATAACTCGGCAGCAGCGAATCCAGGGCACCCATTAGCGCTTTGTTCTTATTTTTCATGGGCAACCGAGGTAACCGCGGTCTAAACTCGGGTGGTGAAGATCTATATTCCCGAATAGCACTCTCCAAAGCACTCCTCAATTGTTTACTACACTGGGTACTTACATGTGCAGCCCCGCTATCCTGTCCCTCACCAGCCTGAGTGGGATGCAGCGAAATCGCATGAGCAGTTTGCGATTGTGCTGGAGCTTGCGGTGAGGGGGGGGGGGGTAGCGCGGTTACATTGCAGTTCAGAGCGAAGCCGATCAAGCACGGCGTTGTCCAGCATGTGATTACGCTGAATAACCCGCACCTGGTCCGACAGTCGCTGAGCCGACACATTGAGAGCTGGTTCAAGGACCTGAAACAAAGCATGCATCCTAGCACGGTACGCGGTCATGTTGGTTCCACCCTCAGTAGCCCCTAAGTATGCGCGCATGACGTTTTCATTGATGGATGTTGTCCATCTCATGCGCGACACACTACCGCCGGAAGCGGGGACCCTATCAGAAGCCGGTGGACCTCGGGATCCCAAGCAAGTCGGCGTCCGGCCTCTCCCACGACGATGTACTGGTGGTGGCGACGTCGGCGGGGAAAAAAACTCGTCGCTCGAACTCGACGCAACTGCAGCATTGGACGTGGTCCCGGGTGGCTGCGAGGCGGGGTTGAGTGACGAGTCCGGGGATGGTGTTTGTGCGTTCCGTGCCCTGGATCGTGTCAGCATTCTACATTATTAATTTCTTTTGTATTCATCATATGGCATCTATTGACAGCTTGTGTCAGTAATATTTCGGGCTATTTTAATTTTCTTCATGGTTTCTGCTTCTTATAATTAGGTTTTGGTTCTTCTAATTAGTTTTTAGTATGGTAAATTTATTAAATTAAATCTAAAATTCTGTTGAGATCGGTTGTATACTAATTATTTCGGCGAAAATGTAACGGAGAAAAAATATATCGTATGCTGACATTTAGGGTTGCCAGGTATTATTATTATTATTATTAAGGCTGAATGTCCGACCTCACAGTACTACTTACTACGTACTTGGAAATGGGGAAGGTCAACCCACTGAGGTACAGTTTTGACTAGTTCAGGGGTTGACCTGCCTTTTCCTTAGACCATAATATTATATTATAACTATAACTGTAATATTTGTTTTGTAAGGTATCAAATAAATAAAGTTATTATTATTAGTTATTAATTATTATTACATAAATATTTAAAAACTTAAAAATTTTAAAGTGCAGGTTTGAATATAAATATTGTTTGTCTAAAACTAAATACAAGGTGAGATAACACGTAGGTATACTAAGTCAAAACTTATAAGTAATTTGATACAGTTGTCAAAATAATAATAGTTATAATATAGTAAATTAAATATTATATTAATATTAGTAAAGGTATGTCAGCGCGGATGAATTACAACAAGCAATATCGTACCACTCAAGTCACTTGGAAGCTTCCAGATATAAAAAATGCGATATAAAAAAAATAAAAATACTTTATTCTAGTGCGAGTATCCGAACGCACAAAAACAAAATGGCGTCTCGTAAGTAACGGTCAAAGATAAATTTAGATGCGGTCAGCACCAAGTGGACTACAGCAGCTTAGCTGAATAATAAATCTGGAGCTTTACAGTTAAAATATAGACACAACTTTTATCTAATGTTGCCAACGGGACCATATTACATCATCATCATCACATCATCATCAGCAACCCATCAATGTCTCACTACTGAGCGCAGATCTCCTCTCAGAGAAGGGTTATAGGCCACAGTCCACCTACGCTGGCCCAATGCGAATTGGCGGACTTCACACACCTTCGAGAACATAATGGAGAACTCTCAGGCGTGCAGGTTTCCTCACGATGTTTTCCTTCACCGTTGAAGCTTGTGATATTTAATTTCTTAAACGGACTTAACTTAGAAAAGCCTGAGGTACGTGCCCGTATTACCATAGATTTAAGATTTTTAGCTTAATTGCTACTGGGTACCGCTCTGCCTACAAACACTAGCTCCATAAAATCTTCTTCTCTTCTTCTTTGTCAACCTATGGACTTCTACAGGCTTCGGTCTTGCGCCGCTTGGATCCAGCGGGTCCCTGCGACTCGTTTGATGTCGTGGGTCCACCTAGTGGGGGGTCTGCCAACACTACGCTTCCCGGTGCGGGGTCGCCATTCCAGCACCTTGGGACCCCAACGACCATCAGCTCTTCGAACTATGTGCGCCGCCCATTTCCACTTCAGTTTCGCGAGTCGCTGAGGTATGTCGATGACTTTGGTTTGGTCCTACGGATCTCCTCATTTATTTGATCTCGCAGGGATATACCGAGCATAGCTCTCTCCATCGCTCGCTGAGTGACCCTGAGCCTTCTTATGAGGCCCATAGTTAGCGTTCATAAAATGCGGAAAACCTCAAACATTGATTGCTACGCGACTATGTGGGTACGCCAGTTCAGGCGTACTATGAATTGCCGCAATGTACTAGTAGGTACGCCAGCGGTATCTAGTAGTGTGCCATACCAATCCTAAATCTATGCCTATTACTCAGCCTCCGCTGTCCGTACGTCTTTCAGCGGGTTGTATCTCATGAACCATAATAGGTAGATACTTGGAATTTTCATAGAATGTGTATTTCTATTGCCGCTATAACAACAAATACTAAAGAAAACTTAAAAATTAAAGAGTCTCCATCACCGAAGTATAACGCCTAGAAGCGAATAGTAGATGGGGTAAAAGCCATTCTTAGTAAGCCCTTAAAGGCCGACTACGCAGTATCATCACGTTAGTACGACGAACTCGCAGAAAATTATTAGAATAGAAATATTTTTTATTGAAATAAACTTTTTTACAAGTGCTTTTGAATCGTTGATGAGTCTACGACTGGTTCGGAACGCCCTTCCTGCCGAGAAGAACCAGCAAGAAACTCGGCGGCTGCTCTTTTTAAAACAAGTTTACAATACAATAGGTACTATATATATGCTATGTCAATGTGTTCTATTAAAAAAATCACGTACTGTGCTGTGAACAGGTGTCATAGTTCATCACAATAACAATCAAAAACTTAATTAACAGTACTAGCACCTCACACATGTATTGGTTATATTGGGCCTACGTTACTTCGGAGCGCTACTTTGTTAGAAACTTCTGTTCTAAGCGTTACATTTCGAGCTTCCCGAGTCTTAAATTTAATTAATATATCAACGTTTAATCTAGATAGGTACATATTGATAAAACTTGTGGAAATTAAATGCAACACCGCTGCAGATGACATAATGGTATTAAGCCTATAATTCACTGAATTTCAAAACATCCCGTGTAGCAGTTTTGTTTTCAAAGTGACCCAGTTTTTGGGTTCCGTAGTAATTTTTTTTTTTTTGGAAATCACATAGATACGAGTTATGACGTGTCGGAGAGAAAAAGAGTCCGCATCGGGGAAGCCACAGTTGTCACATATATACTATATGGGCCTCATAAGAAGGCTCAGGGTCACTCAGCGAGCGATGGAGAGAGCTATGCTCGGTATATCCCTGCGAGATCAAATCAGAAATGAGGAGATCCGTAGGAGAACCAAAGTCACCGACATAGCTCAGCGTGTCGCGAAACTGAAGTGGAAATGGACGGGGCACATAGTTAGAAGAGCTGATGGTCGTTGGGGTCCCAAGGTGTTGGAGTGGTGACCCCGCACCGGGAAACGCAGTGTTGGCAGACCCTCCACCAGGTGGACCGACGACATCAAACGAGTCGCAGGGAGCCGTTGGATTCAAGCGGCGCAAGACCGACCGCAGGTTAATAAAGAAGAAGAAGATACATGTCGGACTTAATATCTTGGAGAGAGTTGACAAATACAAATATCTTGGGTCATGGCCAGAGACATGTTATACTTATTTACTACCGTAAGGTCATGGCTAACAGACTCGTGGAAAAGGGAAACTGACATCCGAGTTCACATAGAAATTGCTCGCGCACCATTCATGAAAATGAAAATAGTTATTTGTTATACAAGAGTGCAAAGTTGCTTTTTAACCGCGTGCTCAGTTTTGATGACCGAGCAAGCGAAGGATTCTAAAATTGAATCACGAGCGCAGCGAGTGATTCAAAAATTAGAATCCTGAGCATTAGCGAGGGAATCAAAAGAGCACGAGGTGAAAAATCTTTGCACTCGAGTGCAACACGTAATTTTTCATCTCCCCATTCAAACAATATGACGTGAAAAGAAAATGGCGCGCGCAAAGCAAATTAAAAAAAAGTACACCAAGAAGGTTCCAAGTCTGAGTTTTTAACAAATTAAAAAAGGTTGTATGATAAATTCGGCACCATGGAGGTAGAAGTAAATAGGTTTAATGATGTTTTGAATTCACAAACTTAGTGCACACGATGTTCTAAATTCAATTTACTTTATCCTCTAGAGGATAAAAACGGCTTTTACACTCCGATATCGAAGAGCAAAAATACTCTTTCCGAGATGGGGAGATGAAAAAGTTTTTTACGGCCGTCAACTTTCTCTGAAACTCCGAATCAGATTCCTAAAATGGTACATTTGGCCCGTTGTTTTATATGGTGACTGACCTCATAACACTTTATAAAATAGTCCACAGCACCTTAGATTCCCCTGACCTGTTGTACCACGTCAGCATTCATGTCCCTCGACGACCCTCTAGACATCCTATCAAAAACATCTTCCAGCCCCACTTCTCTAAAACTAGGCAAATTCGCCCCAATAAATCTATTAATTAAAGCATACATTTAACTTGACATTGACATCTTCCATGACAGTTTATTTAGCTTTAAGAAAAAATTTTACATATCAGCATGAATAATTTATGTAAGTAAATATCGTTATAATTCAAATTAATAACATTCATTCCTTAGCCTTGACATTGTAAATATTTATTAATTACTAGCTGGTGCCCGCGACTTCGTCCGCATGGATTTAGTTTTTAAAAATCCCGCGGGAACCCTTTCATTATCCGAGATAAAAAGTAGCTCTCCCGGTCTGAGGAACCACTACTACATCCATTACTATACCCATGCAAAAAATCGCATCAATCCGCTGTTCTGTTGCGACGTGATTGAAGGACAAACCAACAAACAAACACACTTTTGCATTTATAATATCAGTAATGCTTTATTATAACACTTTTTATAATTGTCAAATTTTTTACCATACTTAACCAAAGACAAAATTACGTTTAGCTGTCATTTTTTTTTGTTATTCCACTGTCATTTGCGTTTTGTTATTCCATGTCAGATGCGTCGAACGGGATAAAAAGTATCCTATGTCCGTCTCCTGGTTCTAAGCTACCTCTCCACCAATTTTCAGCCAAATCGGTTCATCCGTTCTTGAGTTATAAATAGTGTAACTAACACCACTTTCTTTTATATATATAGATTTTGATCGGAGTCACCCTGGCAATGTTGAATATATGCCTATAATTGGTAATTTGTAACAGCATTAGCATTAATTAATTTGGTTAATTAATGCTAATGCTGTTACAAATGTTTATTATAAGTGTATATATTTGTATTATTTTAAGTGTTTATGCAATTTATCGCTGGCATATCGATTAAATAAATAAATAAACAAATATGGTTGCGAGGCATGGACCTTAGTGGAAGACTTACGTAAAAAGATGGAAACCTTCGAGACGTGGACGTATCGTACGATGCTCCGCGTAAGTTGGACGGCTAAAGTATCTAACGCGGAGGTCCTTGCCCGAATGCAGAAGAACACCGAGTTAGTGAGAACTATCAGCGTAAGATCTCGTACCTAGGTCATATATTTGCGTAACGATAGGTGGCTACTACTAGGTGGGCCTCATAAGAAGGCTCAGGGTCACTCAGCGAGCGATGGAGAGAGCTATGCTCGGTATATCACTGCGAGATCGAATCAGAAATGAGGAGATTCGTAGGAGAACCAAAGTCACCGACATAGCTCAGCGAGTCGCGAAACTGAAGTGGAAATGGGTGGAACACATAGTTCGAAGAGCTGATGGTCGTTGGGGTCCCAAGGTGTTGAAGTGGCGACCCCGCACCGGGAAGCGCAGTGTTGGCAGACCCCCCACCAGGTGGACCGACGACACCAAATGAGTCGCAGGGAGCCGCTGGATTCAGGCGGCGCAAGATCGAAGCCTGTGAAAGTCCATGCAGGAGACCTTTGTCCAGCAGTGGACGTCTATAGGTTGACAAAGAAGAAGAAAAGAAGATTTTATGGAGCTATTGTTTGTAGGCAGGGCGGTACCTAGTAGCAACAAAGCGAATAAAGAAGAAGAAGAAGACCCGCCTGCTGCAAACTATTTTGATGGGGAAAATTGCCGGAAAAACAGGTGTTGGAAGGCGAAAGAAGTCGTGGCTCAGAAACATACGGTAATGGACTGGCATCAAGTCGGTCTAAGAACTATTTCGTTTAGCCATTTACACACGACAAGGAGAGGTTTAAAAAATCGGCCAAGTGCGAGTCGGGCCTAGCTCTTTTAGGGTTCCGTACATATGACCAAATCACTTTTCTAGTCTAGCTAGATATTTAAATATTTTAGTTCTTAGATAGTACTAAATTAGCATAATGAAAAATGCTTGTTTGTTTTGGCCACAATTACTTATAAACCGCATCATAAATCGGTGTATTCAGTATTGTTTGTTTAAATACACTATACAGGGTGGAAAAGAATTATGGGCCCTGGAGGGGAACTACCTTAAATCCTTAAGTTAGATCATTTTACTTAAAGGAAACATTCCCTTATTTTTAAAAAGAAACAAAACGGCATTCAAAGTTTTTCAAAAATTCGCTTGTCTCACCCGGGAATCGAACCGGCTAAAAATTCAAAAAATGAACACCCGCTATTTTATTGCACTAATCGATACAGTCGATGTTAAAGATAAAATTTCTCCAAAAAATATTATGTCTTACACTCGTCCGTCGTACAAGATATCCATAAAATCGAATTTCTCTAATCAACATTCCCTAGAACTGTTCACCTTCAACAAGTAAAAGACACGTTATAATTTTCTTATAAGTCGAACATCCAAAGACATTGTATGAAGTATAAGCTTGCTAACTATCTCTAAGTACCTCATTGAAGATTTAGATAAAATCGTTTTTTAGTGAATTGAAAAAAAAGAATTGCAATTTAGCTTCAACACTGTCAGACAAATTACAATTCTTGTTGTTTGAAAAGTACTTAAGCTTGTAATAAATTGAATTTTTCTTGATACGTCATTATTACACAATTACTAAATGGAAGCAAAACAAAACAAAATCGATAAAAATGTTCAAAATGTGTCATTGAATTTCAAAATTGCTGTCCCGCACCGCAAAGTTAAACGGTTCAATTTTTAAACTTTTCGTAAGAGGGAAATGTGCATAGAATTATTATTACCATTAAACGATTTTCTTATTTAAAAGGGTACTTAGAGATAATAAAATTAGCAAGATACTTCATACAATGTCTTTGGATGTTAAAGTTATTAGAAAATTAAACCTAACGTGTCTTTTACTTGTTAAAAGTGAACAGTTCTAGGTAATGTTGACTAAAGAACTTGTATACTAAATATTCGATTTAATGGATATCTTGTACGACAGACGAGTGTAAGACATAATGTTTCTTGGAGAAATTTTATCTTTAACAACGACTGCATCGACTAGTGCAATAAAATAGCGGGTGTTTATTTTTGAATTTTTAGCTGGTTCGATTCCCGGGTGAGACAAGCGAATTTTAGAAAAACTTTGAATGCAGTTTTGTTTCTTTTTAAAAATAAAGGAATGTTTCCTTTAAGTAAAATGATCTAACTTAAGGATTTAAGGTAGTTCCCCTCCAGGGCCCATAATTTTTTTCCACCCTGTATATATCTAGTACATAATATTATACAGAAATTTCAAATTCCTGAGTAGTTAAGTTTTTAAGATAGACCCCGTAACGGACGGACAGACGGACGGACGAACAGCGGAGGCTTAGTAATAGGGTCCCGTCGGCACCATTTGGGTACGGAACCCTAAAAACTAACTGCTGACCTACAGTAATGGAGAGACACATGAAGAAGAAGAAGAGTCTGCATCCTTTGAGCAGAAACGATAGCTAAAAGAGTACAAACTTTATATGACAAATCAATTAATGAGATTGCCTCATAGGGATACAATTTGCAGAGGTGGTTCAACACTACATTTGTGTCCCACGTCGATCTATATTTAGGATTTGGGGGCCTAAGTCAGTAAGCGCCCCGATTCACACTATCATGTCATCATCATTTTTCATCATTAGCAACCCATCAACGGCTCACTACTGAGCGCAGGTCTCCTCTCAGAGAAGGGTTATAGGCCATAGTCCACCACGCTGGCCCAATGCGAATTGGCGGACTTCACACACCTTCAAGAACATTATGAAGAACCCTCTGGTGTGCAGGTTTCCTCACGATGTTTTCCTTCACCGTTCAAGCAAGTGATATTTAATTGCTTAAAAGCGCTTGACTCCGAAAAGTCAGAGGTGGGTACCCGGGATCAAACCTGCGACCCCCCGAATAGGAGTCCACAATCCTAACCACTAGGCTATCACTGCTACTATCTATAACTCTATCTTTATCTATTACACTATCATGTAACGTAACGTAATCGCTAAAGCTGATAAGACTACGATAGGCTGATATGAATTAGTCAGATAATGGTTCATTATTTAATAATTATTTAACCAAGGCAAAAGACGTAAAACTAATTTCATATAAAAAACGAACTAATTTAAATACTTTGTTTTGCATAAATCATATTTGTAGACGCCTCCTAAAACATTCAGGTACAATTCTGCCACTATTCTTTCCCACTCCGTGTCTACATTAACTAGTCGGGACTCTCGATCTAGATCATTATCGCAAGATTTTATATAAGTTTCCAGCTGTATTAGAACCTATTGGTTTGGCACGTAGTGATGGCAAGAGACCTGATGGTATGACGCTTGTTCCTTGGAGGACAGGGAGGTCGCTTGTGTGGGATGCCACCTGTGTAGATACTCTAGCTGCATCCCACATCCATGCGACCTCCTCTGTGGCGGGTGCAGAGGCTACTAGCGCCGAACAGGCTAAGAGGCGCAAATATGAAAAACTTGACAGTGGTTTCATATTTGTGCCTTTTGGTGTAGAGACCCTGGGGCCGTGGGGCCCGGAGGCTCGAGCACTTTTTGTAGAGCTATCTAAAAAGGTGATCGAGTCTACCGGGGATCCAAGAGCTGGCAGCTACCTTGGCCAAAGGATTAGCTTGGCCATCTAAAGAGGTAATGCTGCCAGCATCTTGGGTAGGTACTATGCCACACTGCAGTGACTTCGATGGGGTTTTAGATTATATTTAATTTTTATTTTAGTTTTAATTTTGTTAGTTGTATATAATTTAGGCATATTTTAATTTTAATGATATGGTATTATAGAAATTTAGACGTAATTGATTGTGAGTTAGTTGCAAAAACATTTTACAAATAAAGAATTGAATTGAATTTGATGTTTCTTGACACGCATTGCCAAACATTTACTTATTGCAAGTTTATTTAAATGAGGCTGTGGCACTTGCACCCATTCTCTTTATAATATATAACATATTGCAGAAATATCGCAATCTAATGTGTCCGTTGTAAATATCTTTAACCCTAACGCAGCATTAATGCAAAAAATCACGTCGATCCGTAGCTCTGTTGCGGCGTGATTGAAGGACAAACCAACAAACCAACAAAAAAAACACACTTTCGCATTCATAATATTAGACTTAATTATGATAGTTAGATATATTCCCTCGGGGACTTTTTTGTAGAAAATAATTAGTACTTTAATCATGTGGTACATCATTTTATATATCATCAATAGTTTTCTCAGTACACGCCAAATAATGCATTTTATAGGCAAAATTTTCCTACTTTGGGTTACATTATTGCAATTTCTTAAGGATCTCTACTTTTTTGGCAATAAATTGTAGCCTATGTTACTTCCTGATAGCTTATAGCTTTCTATTGGTGAAAAAATGGTTAAAATCAGTCCAGTAGTTACAGAGCCTATTCGGTAGAAACAAACAAAAAAATCTTTCCTCTTTATAATATTAGTATAGATGCAAAAACGGGTGTTTCTTGACACACACCATTGCCAAACATTTATTGCAAGTTTATTTAAATGAGGCTGTGGCACTTGCACCCATTCTCTTTATAATATATAACATATTGCAGAAATATCGCAATCTAATGTGTCCGTTGTAAATATCTTTAACCCTAACGCAGCATTAATGCAAAAAATCACGTCGATCCGTAGCTCTGTTGCGGCGTGATTGAAGGACAAACCAACAAACCAACAAAAAAAACACACTTTCGCATTCATAATATTAGACTTAATTATGATAGTTAGATATATTCCCTCGGGGACTTTTTTGTAGAAAATAATTAGTACTTTAATCATGTGGTACATCATTTTATATATCATCAATAGTTTTCTCAGTACACGCCAAATAATGCATTTTATAGGCAAAATTTTCCTACTTTGGGTTACATTATTGCAATTTCTTAAGGATCTCTACTTTTTTGGCAATAAATTGTAGCCTATGTTACTTCCTGATAGCTTATAGCTTTCTATTGGTGAAAAAATGGTTAAAATCAGTCCAGTAGTTACAGAGCCTATTCGGTAGAAACAAACAAAAAAATCTTTCCTCTTTATAATATTAGTATAGATGCAAAAACGGGTGTTTCTTGACACACACCATTGCCAAACATTTATTGCAAGTTTATTTAAATGAGGCTGTGGCACTTGCACCCATTCTCTTTATAATATATAACATATTGCAGAAATATCGCAATCTAATGTGTCCGTTGTAAATATCTTTAACCCTAACGCAGCATTAGCCCCAGCGTGTTTATATGTAGGCTAATTTCGGTGTCTGTCCAGTTGCCGTTGGCACTTTGACCATCGCTTGTCACGCCCAAACACGTTGTTGATGTGTCACTAGAAATTTCTAACGAATAATAATTTAATATCTGGGTGACCGAGCTTTGCTCGGTTATTTTTTTTTATTTATTTGGTAAATCGGTGTTTTTGGAAATTATATATAAAAAAAAAAAAAAATTCGTAGGGGAAAATATAATCGTCTAGGACTCGAACCGGGGTCTTCCGGTTTCGGGACTGTCCGACTTACCGTCGAGCTATCGGTAATTTATAGATGATGGCGAAATTTACCTTCGTATTCTAATGATATTGTAAGGGGTTTTTCATTGCCTGAAAACACGGATACAACGACCTTTTCTAAAAATGAAACCTAGCTAGATCGATTTATCGCCCCCGAAACCCGCTGCATACCAAATTTCATGAAAATCGTTGGAGCCGTTTCCGAGATTCAGCTTATATATTTATACATATATATACAAGAATTGTTCGTTTAAAGATATTAGATCGAATCCTAGGAGAAAATTACGTAATTATGTCATCCACCACTAGCTGATGGCCGCTACTTCGTCCGCGTGGATGTAGTTTTACAATCCCTCGGGAACTCTTTGATTTTACGTGATAAAAAGTCTATGTCACTCTCCAGGTCCGCAACTATACCGTACTATCCGTGATTGAAGGACAAACCAACAAACCAACAAAAAACACACTTTCGCATTCATAATATTATTAGTATGACGTAATAAAGGCGATCTAACTAAATTTTAGAACACAAAAGCTATTATTGTGACTTAATTATGATAATTAGATATATTCCCTCGGGGACTGTAGAGAATAATAAGTACTTTAATCATGTTGTACATCATTTTTATATATCATCAATAGTTTTCTCAGCACACGCCAAATAATGCATTTTATAGGCAAAATTTTGCTACTTTGGGTAACATTATTGCAATTTTCTTAAGGATCCCTAATTTTTTGACAATAAATTATAGCCTACGTTACTTCCTGATAACTTAGCTTTCTATTGGTGAAAAATTAGGAATACAACAGCTGTATTCCTGAACAACTTCGATGCTGACATTGCCGATGTAAACAGTTCTTGAGATAACTTGTTCTCACTATATCATCGTAATCACGCCTCTTTCGTTTTTCCATAATCACTGTTAACAAGATAACACAGTAAGATAATTTTTCAACTACTGAAAAATAACATTAACTGTGTGTGACTCCGTTAAGGTTGATTATACGGGTCTGCCCGCGAAATTCTTTAATTTGGTTTTTCGCAATTTGTAAACGAATACGACAAAGTAGGCTTATGGCATTCTAATTGCGCCAGTGGCAGTATCATCTTCACAGGTTTATATAAAAATCTTTACTTTTAAGTGTCCAGTTTAAGAAATTAGTCAGAATATCGACTAATCTGTGAGTAACTCACGTCCTACTCGACACTCAGACTACTATCTTAAACTGGACACTTTGAAGTAAAGATTTAAATATATAAAGCTGTGAAGATGATACTGCCACTGGCGCAATTAGAACGCCATAAGTCTTATTAGTTTACAAATTGCGAAAAACCAAACTTAATTTGAATTTCGCGAGCAGACCCTTATAATCATCCTTAACACAAACCAGTAATGCCCAGATTCACAGATGTAATGAGAACAAGATGGCGTCGTAGGCGCGGGGTGATCACTGGTCAGTATTGGGTAGGAAGAGCGAGACAGCAAATTTTCAGGATACGATAGCTTTCAGTGTGTGACAGAGATTGCGCCATTTCATGGACTGCTGCAAGTAATACATACATACATACATACATACATACATACATACATACATACATACATACATACATACATACATACATACATACATACATACATACATACATACATACATACATACATACATACATACACACACATACCTACATACATACATACCTACATACATACATACATACATACATATATACTCCCCTTTAAGTGTGCATAATATAGTAACGGCAACTACGGAACCCCACACTGCGCATGGCCTGACACGCACTTGGTCTTTATTTTTACAAAAGTAGGTTTCCCGATCTATTTTCGCTTTGATTTTCGCGTTTCAATTCAAGGCTTACCTGCTTTTTTGTTTTTGTACTTTTCGTGTCAATTTTGTGGCACAATAACATGCAAGTACCTAACTCAACACATTTCAATACAACAACATGTTACGACAGAGATGTGTTAAAGAAGTCTAGAGTAGGGTAGTCTAGAAGTAAATAATTCTTTGATTTTCCGGGTAGCTTATGTGTTAATACTGGGTATGAACTATCTCCAATCCAAATGACTATGCAAAATAATTCGTCCCCACCCACCACCAGATTTGTTTTGATTTGAGAAGTAAAATATTTTTTGTTGTCTTACATAGGCTTGCGATATATCTTTTAAAGACAACTTTGAACAGAGTATAAAATTTTTTTTTTAATTTTTCCCTTAAAATTGACGAAATGGGGGGGCTTTCAAAGTGGAGATTTAATACGCTCACTTGAAGACGCTCTCTGGGAAAATTGGCTATGTATTTTCTAAATGAACCTATTTTTTTATTTCACTTACATCCTGTACTTGAACAACAAATACTAAAATTATATGAATATTATAAAGAAACTAAATTATTTAATTTTTAATGGGCATCAGTAATTTTCAACATAGCTTCACAATAATTTTAATAGATGGCGCTGTCACTACTATTCCATGGAACTAGGAATTACGACTACGTGTATCTATCCCAAAAAACAGTTTTGCGTCGACTATTATTATTTTGTATAACAAGTACTAATAGGTACATATAATAGCATATTATTCTTTAGTTAAATATCAAACTTCAATAAACTATTAATTACTACATTTTGTATATTATTTTCTATTCGTGTCGATAGATGACGATTTGTACAGATGCCCGTTTTCACTCGTTAGTAGGGTAAGCCGTAGTAATCTTGGCCACCCCTCAATCATTGGCCTTTTGACTTTAAAATTGGTTTATTATCAGTTTTATTTGCGCAAAAGGTATAAAAATATATTGGTATTTTTCTACGATGACATCACTCCTAAATAAAACTGGCAGTTTTTAAAATAATGAATTAGTAACCCTTGAAAAAAAATAGTTTTGTGACGAGGACAGTGAAGGTGTAGATTATTACGAAAATCATAAGAATCAGGCATTTTAAAATTGTTTTTTTACCTACTTTTTTGCATTCAAATTGGAAGATAAGCCTTCTTATATGTTATTTATGATTCAATTTAGGTTTACACGCCTTAATTGATGGTAAAAGACTCAAACCAACGTAAAAAAGTGTAGGTCAAAGTTAGTACCATCCGCTTGTATAGAAGATGAGTTGATTAGCATGAGTGCCAATTACAGTAGTAACTGCTTAACTGCAGTAACTAGATATTAGCAGGGTCAATCATTATATTTTTACGTTTTTGGCCGTGCTAATCGTTGTACTTTTAAGTATGCCAATTCTTGTACAAAACAATCAAAAATTCGTAGTGATGGACCAAAGTCGATACTGAACAATTAGTATACCTACCTAAATGCAAGTCTGTTTATTATTTTTAAGGCTAAAATACCTAATGACCAAACAAGTCATGTCAAGTTTTGACTTGTCAAACATGTTGACAAGAAATGTTCTCCTACCATATCAATATTAAAAATGCGAAAGGTATTGATGTATGTTCGTCTGTCTGTCAAACACAGATGAAATAATAGCTAGGTACTTCGTAACTTCAAGTCACGCTGAAATTTTTATATTCAGATAGACCATTTCAAAGATTTATAATAATATCTACCTATATCGGATTATCTCGGTAACAGTTTTGAAGTGGAATTTGGGAATTTATGATACAAAAGTAATCCTTTTTGTTATATAATAAATACCTACTTTATTTCCGCGACTTCATTCGCGTGGATTTTGTTTTGAAATCCCGCGGGAGCTTTTTGATTTTCCAAGATATCTGCATAGTAGACTATGTCACTTTCGAGGACCTCAACTATACCTTGTAAAAAAATCACGATGTTCCGTAGCTTTGTTGCAGCGTGATTTAAGGACAAACCAACAAACAAACACACCTTCGTATTTATAATATTATTACGGATATGTTACTTGCGATTTTACTGCAACTTCATTGACGCAAGACGTCAGACATGATCCGATAAGCTATAATATAATAATAACTTTTGAAAAAAAAATATGTTTAATTTTGCATGGCAATTTATTTTTAAGAAAAGATTTTTTTTGTTTTTTTAAAAATTTAAGTTTATGAAAGAATTTTATTTGTTTATTTTCAAGACAAGTGATACCTTCAGCTGCTATATTATGTTACGTATTGTGAACCTACTTACCGATTGTAATAAGTTAAGATTGCCTTATTAAAACCAGAATGTTTATAATGCGGATAAGTACCTCTTAGGAGCAGTGATAGGTTAGGACTGTGATCTCCTATTTGGATGGTCGCAGGTTCGAGCCCGGGTACGCACCTCTGACTTTTCGGAGTCAAGTGCGTTTAAGCAATTAAATATCGTGAAAACATCGTGAGGAAACCTGCACATCTGAGAGTTCTTCATAATGTTCTCGAAGGTGTGTGAAGTCTGCCAATTCGCATTGGGCCAGCGTGGTGGACTATGGCCTATAACCCTTCTCTAAGAGGAGACCTGCGCTCAGTAGTGAGCCGTCGATGGGTTGCTAATGATGATGATGACCTCTTAGTAACATCATACCTACTTAGTTACGAAATATATTTTATATCATTACCTTTACGTTATTTTTTAATTGTACCTACCTACTAATTTATCGACTTAGGGCTTAATAGATACAAAATATCCTATACCTGCACATCACTATCGCATATTTTAGTGTGATTCTAATAAATTTCACTAGTGATTGGCATAACGCATTATATAGATCAGCAGTACTAATCTATATAAACGTATAATGATTAACATGGTAATCATTATACTTTTGGTATGGCATTCGCTATGCTCAAAGGCCAATGATCGTACTTTTGGCTTCATTTTTAAGTTTATTGCGTTAAAGTTAATAAAGAGATGCAATAAGATCACACTTGTGCTTTATTTGAATTCTCAGATTCATACTCATCAGTTTGAGAACAAATGTTAATCGGTTTTGAGCCTTAATTCGATGGAATAAATGTTTAAAGTCAATGTTCACCTTAAACGGCCAATCACTGTATCGCTTACCCTACATATAAAAAATAATAATTATAATAATTCAATGTTTTCACTAACGTTCCTAACCTTTTCGGGCTACCTATGATAAGTTATTTGATGCTTTCTGTTAACTTCCTTATAACGAACCTATACGGGGCACCTAAAAGGACATTGGGACGGATGTTAGGACTTAGGATTGTATTTAGGGGCGACCTACGTAAAGAGACTCATGGTATGTTTGGTGAAAACGGGCATAATAATAATGTCAGTTTTGGTCGTCATGTATCGATTGAATGAATAATTATGGGATACCGTTACCGCGAGGTTTCAGTTCGCTGCGAACCACTAGTTACAATGCCAACCACATCATTAAATAAGTAATATCTAAATTAAAACTTGTCAGTAAAATACGGAGAATCAATTTAACTCTTCAATTAAGTAATCATTAATCTTATAATACATTTTATCTATAAGCATGTCAAATAGTGCTTTTTAAATCGACTTTAAAGGAAAACTTTTCATATTATCCGGCAAGTGATGAAAAATGCGAATATAGCCATACCGTATGCATTTTTTTGGCTACCGCCAGCTTCTGCATAGGGACGCATAGCTTATGTTTCTGATATTGGTTTCTAGCCCTTCTTATTGTAGGGGCAAGTGCTGTACCTATGGACGCTTGTACCTGTGGACACAATCGATTCCGTCGAAACTAGCAACCCTAAAATTCTAATTTGAACGCGTACTGTCAACTATAGACAAACTTTTACGGTCGCATTTAATTTAGAATTTTAGGGTTGCTAGTTTCGACGGAATCGATTGTGTCCACAGGTACAAGCGTCCATAGATACAGCACTTGCCCATACTATTAGTTTTAAGGTGGTAAAAGCATGCGACAGGCGATTTTTGGTGAGCTTTGTGAGGAAAACTATAAGTTCAATTTGAATAATTTCAAAGTAATATGTAATCTGGGTCTCTTATCTAAATTTACTTTGAGGTAGAAACACGATTGGAAAAAAAATTCTCGATAGAAAGTTTTCCCAAACTTTGCTCCAATAATCTCCTTTTTTTTCGTTTTAATCGGAAACGGTAGGTTTTTTTCCTGCTATTTTTTTTATTTGTGTTGATATAAATATTTACTAAAAGCGGTTTGAACTATTCTTTGATAATTAGCATTCATAATTTTTTTTAATCAAATTAACACTTATTAAAGATTTTTTCAATTCCCGCCCCCTGAATCTATAACTTCCATCTCTTTCCTAGCACTGCAAAGTATATAGTCCCATCACTATCGTACAACCCGCCCATTTTTAACCAGTTAACTGATGGCTATTGCCAGCGTTGGACGTGTGTCCGGATCCGCCAGGATAATATGTATTTTTTTTCGGTTAGGAAAAAATTAAAAATGCCTTGATGGCGCTTGAAAATAGCAGGTTGTGACTACTCGGCGACCAAAAAATAAAATACGAAGCTTTTATCGTAAAACTTTACGTTGAAGAGCAACGCCATCTATTGGTCATTGACTAAACGACTAAGCAACATGATATAAAATTGGTTTGTTAAAAAGTTCGACGGAAATATGATTTGCGTGATGCCTTCGATTATTTCACAGACTTCTCCGTAGAGTGTCTAGTGTGGTGGCGAGGGTGACGGAGTGAATCCAATTGTTCAGGGTTCGAATTCTGACTTCAGATTATGTCTTTGTTTGTTTTTTTTTATTTACCATAATAAAATAAAATTGAAGTTTCTGCTTGTAATGTCAAGATAACAGGTTTATATAACTAAATGCATATTATGAAAGTAAATATGGTACTCTATGTGAATACTTAGTCTAGAAGGTGTGTCGCGCTACTAAAGAACGAAAAGAATCGGCCAAGTGCGAGTCGGGCCTCGCTCTTTTAGGGTTCCGTTAAAAAAATTAAATTAAAATATTTCCATGATGGAAATATTTTAATTTATTTTTTTTAATTTAATTTAATTTTTATTATTTGTTGTTATAGCGGCAATAGAAATACAAAATATGTGAAAATTTCAACTGTCTATCTATTACGGTTTACGAAATACATTCCGCTGACAGACGCGCACAGTGGGTCGAAACGGCTATATGAGGGACATAGGATTTTTTGTTACAAATTCCATTTAAAAAAATACCTATCGAAAGACCTTGTCATTCTGATGAATAATAAGTGATCAAACGAACTTACCTGAAGTGAAGTTCGATCATTATTATATGAGTTGCTTCATCCGAAGATATAATTAATTACAAAGGTAGTCACGTTATTCACTCGAGATAACTACGCGAATTTCACAGATATATACCCTATTTTAAAAATAAATCACCTTGGCAGCACCGTCTTAAGTTTGCTCATTCTTTTTAGGGATGTATACGGTTCAAAACTTTTTTATTTGGGCAGTCAGGGAGGGTGGGTAATTATATCTTCGGATGAAGCAACTCATATAATAATGATCGAACTTCACTTCAGGTAAGTTCGTTTGATCACTTATTATATTTCTTTGCTTCATCCTCAATATAATTAATTACAAAGGTAGTTGTTTAGAGTAAAAAGTTTTGATAAACATGTACGCAATACAGATTTTGTAAATGGTGTATTTTTAATCACTCTCTTGCTTGCGTACACTTTAACAATATTAATAATTATTTATGATATTATTATTATAATATTATTTAATACTATAAATTAGAATATATTTATTTTTATGATTAGGTATAATTCATAAATTGATTCACTATTAGATGTGTTAACGCAATTATTATTAAGACCTGTCTTGGCAGGGTCTGGCATAATCTCCCTCATCCGCCATGGATCTAACATTTAAGCAGCGAAAGAATGAGTTCGATGTGTTAGTCGAGCCTGCCGTTTTTCTAATTGTCTCAACGCTCGCCTGAGCGTGAGGTGCTGTGTGCTTGTGTCAACGCTGCTCCCTGATAGCGTTAACTTGATCCACCTGCTGATCGATTGAGGTGCGGCCTTTTTGTAAGGCTTCTTGTACGTATATATACTACGTAATAGCAGGTTATTTGTCCCCTCAGATCTTATATTTTTAGTTCTGGAAATATAGTGTGTGGAGGGGTGTAGCAGGGCAGATGCTCAGATTTTCTTGAAAGTAAGGTAGGAAGAGAGAAAGAGAATAGGCGTGGTATCTGCCCGCAGCGTGTTTTTTTTTTTTTTTTTTTTTATAATTTACCTACCGTTATTCTAATTTAAACCCCGATTTCAAAAGTAATATTGCTTTCCAATTTAATTGAAGGAAGAGTTTGTAGTTTATGAGCAGTGCAAATTGCTAGTATAATGAAAAGTTTCTTAGTGATTTTTTCTAAAGATGAGTGACTATAAGGGAACCAATTTTTAATATAGTTAAAAAAAAGTTGAGGGACCCAAGTACGGGAGTAATAGGGTTTGGTTGATCTTAACTTATAGACACCTTTGAGGAGACGTTTTACGCTCGCTCCAGAAACAATGCTGTTTCTTAGCATAAATAATATTGCAATTCGATAAGGGTTCAAACTCCGTAACAAACGCTGTAAGAGAAGATACCTAATACTGGTATTTGACGGTTTAAATACATTTTTATTATTTAATTTACAAAACTGCCACCGAAGCTTGAGTGTGGTATTATATTGTTTTAAAATACTGTCAGAGAATAATGTTAACATTAGTGACGCTGAGTCTGGGTCGGCGCCTTGTTTTAAGGGAGAGAGAGAGAGAGTCCGGAGAGTCTCGCGACACCCAGGGTAAGTTTCTTGTGCAAGGAATGGTGAAATGAGATTGCAATAAGTATTAATGAGGATTAACATTAAGTAATATCCGAAACTACCAAGCTTTGTAGGAGAGATTACCACGCTTGTGATAACCAATTTGAAAAAACTAGGATTCCGTTTGCCTCGTTATCAATGATTTTCCTCAGACACTTTAAAATTAAAGAAAAAGGAGGAAACAAAAATCATAGAAAAACATAAAAGCCCCACAAAGCGTAAATGCATCGACAGCTAAGGCGTCCGGATCTTGGATTTTTTAAATTTAGTATTGTTATTCAAGCAAAACGGACTTAAAGCCTAGGTATCTCAAATGGGTTATAACTTCTTTTATGACCTTACACATTTTCTACACAATTGTCATAAGGATATGGCTCATAACTAGCTCGCAGCTAGTTAGGTTATCACAATACTACTAGTACTAATTTCCTTTTGTGGAGTGACAGCTTTAGCAGCTTTAGGATAAAGCTCATGAGTAGCTCGCAGCTAGTTATGTAATCGCAATCGACTCGCAGTCAATACCGATATGTTTAAGGAATCACAGCTTTAGTATGTGATTTATGAGTAGCTCGCAGCAAGTTATGTTATCGCAATTGATTCGCAGTTAATCCCTTTCTATTGTGGAGTTACAGCTTTAGGATTTGACTCGTGAGTAGCTCGCAGCTAAGAAGTCACATCTTTAGGGTATGAACCATAAGTAGCTCGCAGCTAGTTATGTTATCGCAATTGACTCGCAGTCAATCCCGATTTGTTTGTGGAGTCACAGCTGTAGGATTTGACTGATGAGTAGCTCGCAGCTAGGAAGTCACATCTTTAGGATATGAACCATAAGTAGCTCGCAGCTAGTTATGTTATCGCAATTGACTCGCAGTCAATCCCGATTTGTTTGTGGAGTCACAGCTGTAGGATTTGACTCATGAGTAGCTCGCAGCTAGGAAGTCACATCTTTAGGATATGAACCATAAGTAGGTCGCAGCTAGTTATGTTATCGCAATTGACTCACAGTCAATCCCGATTTGTTTGTGGAGTCACAGCTTTAGTATATGACTCATGATTAGCTCGCAGTTAATCATGTTATTGCAATTGGTTCGCAGTCAATCCCTGTTTGTTGTTTTTTAGTTTCTCGGATAAAGCCGATCCAAATAAAGTTTTGTCTCTTTCCGAATCTTATAGCACTTCTTGTTGAGTTGAGGCATTAAGAGTTTAATGCTGCTTTGAGTGATTCCGAAGTTTGAATCACATAGGATCCTGCAGCCATTGCTTAGGTGTTTCATGGCCTGCACCCTGTTTTCACTCTCTTTTAATAGTAGGCCCATCCCGTTACTAACGGCCGTGATACGCAGGACCAGTAGTCTTTGTCGCATCCCCTTTTTTAATATAAAGAGCCATATGGTTGGCATGAATATTTTCCCCATACTTCGGGGAATCATGCGTCGATTTCCCAAGCGCCGAGTGTAATTCTGAGTCGATTTCGAGTTGACCGACCTTTAATAAAGTAATTTTGAACCCTTTGTCAGGAAATGACCATTCAGTATCTGGATTAACTGTACTAGACTCGGCGTCGGCTTGATTTTCTTTGGTGTTTACGTATGACGCAAAAAAAAACAAAGCTCACATTGTTCTCACCAATGTCAACTGGTTCTAGTTAACTTATTTAAGTGAGGGTATTGAATGCCTCTCTTTCAATTAATATAACTTCTTACCGTCGTAGTGTCGACATGAACATTGCACAGTTGTTTAAGTTACGAGCAAGACTTTAAAACCGAGGAAAATGGCCATTATTTCTTCCAAATATTTAATAATATGATCTTCTATAATATCTAATAATATGCTACTTGCTCTGCTTGTTCATCTACCATTGCTTTTAATTTTAAGTGTTTCGTAACAATTAGTGTTTTCAGACAAAGCGAAGAAAAGGTGGGTAGTTAGTTCCCTTACGCTTCGCTTGGCTCGTCGTGGCAGGGACACTACCGTCTCTCCAGATAAATAATATTATATTTTTGTTTACAAGTAGGTACTCGAATATAGTTAACGGCTGGGCAAGCTACTAAAGCCCCGTTGAGCGAATTTTACGAGCATAGTTGAGTGAATTCGTGAATTTTATTACATTTTTCGAATGTATAATATGATATGTAGAAATAATAATGATAAATGTCTCCTAACCTAGATAAATCCGAGACACTTGGGGGGTAGGTACTAATTTAATTTAATCGTGATTGATGACAAGTTGTAACAATAGTGTTACCATAATAATCGTTATAGTTGTGTTTTAATTTTTATTAATTTTCATAATAAAAACAATTAACGTAATATTTAATTCAGAATATTTACGTTTTCTCTGATACCTCGTAATCGATGAAGACTCGCAGTAAACCTCGATACGAAAAGTGTACCGTTTTTATGTACATGCCTAAACAATAATATAGTAGGCTATGTAGCGGTGCGTAAGCGCAAACAAGAGATCGTTTGAAAACAGAAAAGAACTCGTACCTTTTTCCTTCGATGATGATGACGATGATTTCAGCCGATGAACAATACTGCAATCACACTATCCTACAATAACACTCGATCTTCTGCACTTCTGGTTAAACTATTAAGTGCGGCGCGCTGAGCGCGTGCGGTCGTTATCTCGCGCGAAAAAGTAATGAGCAAACTTAAGACGGTGCTGCCAAGGTGATTTATTTTTAAAATAGGGTATATATCTGTGAAATTCGCGGAGTTATCTCGAGTGAATAACGTGACTACCTTTGTAATTAATTATATTGAGGATGAAGCAAAGAAATATAATTGTTATTAAACGTTTATCTCTAAAACTGATAGTTTGCCCGGAAAAAAATATTTTCAGTTTTTGTTGTATGGAATGAAACAGAAACTGTTAAAATTTGGCCAAGTCTTGAGAGGTCTTGCTTTAAAACTACTTTATTCTTATTCTTTAGCTTGTTGGCTATAACTCTATGCTATCAGCTCGCACCCAAACTTGCCCGTTCAAGAGTTATAAGAATCCGAAATTTTAAAAAAAATATGATTTTTATTGATTTTATAATGTCGTGGATTATCAATATTTGACCAAAATAATGTGCTACATGAAAATTCTATGAATAAATATTGAAATTAACTTTAAAGCACTAGTTCACCAAAGAGAAACTTATAAGTTAAGCACTTAAAAAAGGATATTTCATAAATTAAAACTGTAAATTTTATTAAAATAACGTAAATTCAAACAAAGGATCTACAAAAATAAAACTTTCATAATATAGCTTTCTTTATTTCTTTTTAACAATTTATTTTACTATGTATTTAATATATCTCCTTAACTAAACTGTCTTTGTTGTTGGAAACTAATTACAGTGGAATATTAGCTAATCATACTTAATATTATAAATGCGAAAGTGTGTTTGTTGGGTTGTCCTTCAATCACGCCGCAACAGAGCTACGGATCGACGTGATTTTTTGCATGGGTATAGTTGAGGACCTGAGAGTGACTTTTTATCCTGGAAAATCAAAGAGTTCCCGAGATACTTTAAAAACTAAACCCACACGGACGAAGTCGCGGGCATCAGCTAGTCATCAGATACTTATAATATTTCATTTGCTGTTCTATTCATTACGAATTATCTCCTCTGAAAATTATCTTTTCTATTTGCTAATTACTATATTAGTTATGTAATTAAATTGAATGACTCCACTTCCCTAATAATATACCTTAATGAAAGGGATAGGAAGGAGTAATTCCGACCTATATTTAATAGGGATTTCATTTAAATAAAATCATTCAGAGATACGCATTTTGACTACCAAGACAACTTGCAGTGTGCCTAAATATTTTTGTGACAAATCTGGAAGGTCTAGTGAATAATTTGGATTTGTTCATGGTGTAAGTCTTTTTGAATACCTCAAAGAGACGCTGAACGTAAACTGGACTTAAGAAACAAGTAAAAATCTCCTGAAGTTTTGTCAGAAGTTTTGTTCAAATGTTTGTGGTAAATGGGAAAGATCAAATAGAACTCTTAGTATTTTTTGAAGAGAAATGGAGATTGGCTAGAATCTGCCATAATATGGCCTAAAGACCTTATCTCCCAAACAGAAAATCTCCAACCCGACGATGTCAGTAAAGATGCAGAAACTTTGGCACCATCTGCACCAAAAGCTTCAATGTCATCGTCACAATATACGCCGAGAAAACTTCGGTTATGGTGATGTCCTGGTTTACAGGGCAACAATTCAATTTCTTTTGCTTTATGCTTGCTATATTTTGTAGTAGGTGTGATACATAGATGCTGCACCTTGTTCAATTGCAGAATCCCATAGATTAATTAATTAATTAATTTTGATAAGTTAAGCGATATCGAGAGAGCCTAGCGCTTTTTCAGGTGTATATATATATATAAACTTTTCTTTTTTTCTGACTTATGCAAGTTTTCATCTTATCAGTATCTTCAGGATGGTTTAGCAAATATTCCATTAAAAAAAAAAGAATTTTACTATCCGCCAAAGATCCAACCTGTTCTCGTAACACTATGAACAAATCCAAATTATTCACTAGAACTTCCATATTTGTCACAAAAATATGTAGGTACACTGCAAGTTGTCTTGGTAGTCAAAATGCGTATCTCTGAATGATTTTATTTAAATGAAACCCCTATTTATATAAGTAGGTCGGAATTACTCCTTCCTATCCCTATCATTAAGGTATATTATTAGGGAAGTGGAGTCATTCAATGTAATTACATTACTAATATAGTAATTAGCAAATTGAAAAGATAATTTGCAGAGGAGATAATTCGTAATGAATAGAACAGCGAATGAAATATTATAATTATCTGATGAGTAGCTAATTTTTCGCTGTTTGTAATTAGTTTCCAGCAACAAAGACAGTTTAGCTAAGGATATACATCAAATACGTAATAAAATGAATTGTTAAAAAGAAATAAAGAAAGCTATATTATGAAAGTTTTATTTTTGTAGATCCTTTGTTTGAATTTACGTTATTTTAATAAAATTTACAGTTTTAATCTATGAAATATCCTTTTTTAAGTGCTTAACTTATAAGTTTCTCTTTGGTGAACTAGTGCTTTAAAGTTAATTTCAATATTTATTCATAGAATTTTCATGTAGCACATTATTTTGTTCAAATATTTGATAATCCACGACATTATAAAATCAATAAAAATCATATTTTTTTAAAAATTTCGGATTCTTATAACTCTTGAACGGGCAAGTTTGGGTGCGAGCTGATAGCATAGAGTTATAGCCAACAAGCTAGAGAATAAGAATAAAGTAGTTTTAAAGCAAGACCTCTCAAGACTTGGCCAAATTTTAGCAGTTTCTGTTTCATTCCATACAACAAAAACTGAAAATATTTTTTTCCGGGCAAACTATCAGTTTTAGAGAAAAACGTTTAATAACAATTATTCATCAAAATGACAAGGTCTTTCGATAGATATTTTTTTTAATGGAATTTGTAACAAAAAATCCTATGTCCCTCATATAGCCGTTTCGACCCACTGTGAGACGGACGGACAACAGAGGCTTAGTAATAGGGTCCCGTTGGCACCCTTTGGGTACGGAACCCTAAAAACAGGCCAATGAAAATATGCCAGTGTGCTTGACATGAGTGCCGCGCATGCGCGGCGTGGATTACTGAGCGGGCGTAATAATACCAGGTACAAGTAGTTCCAATAAAATGGGGACAATTATGTCATTAATTTTTTTTTAAATATTATATAAAAATAAAATTAATACTTTTTTATTTATTATCATAAAACAATAATTTTATTAATAATATTAACTCTAATGACTCATAGTATATAATATTTTGTATAAGGTAATTAGGGTTTTGTATTAGGTTTCCAAAATTTTAAAAAATCAGCACCATATTGAATTTATTTGTTACTAGCTGATGCCCGCGACTTCGTTCGCGTGGATTTAGTTTTTAAAATCAGGCAGGAACTCTTTGATTTTCCGGGATGCCTGTCACCCTCCATTCTCAACTATACCTATCCAAAAAATCACATCAATCCGTAATGCAACAAAGCGTTGCAGCGTGATTGACGGACAAACAAACAAACAAACACACTTTCGCATTTATAATATCACTCGCAGCATTGTTAATGACTTTGAGTAATAAACCAACACAGGAGAAGAATTGACGCGCGTACTCCTCTGTAAGTTGGGTATGAGCAGTGGTCCTACTCGTTATATAAAACTGTTTGACTCGAGTCACGCGCCTGTCAACTACGTATGGTTAGCGGGGAATGAGCTCCGCTATAAATGCCGAATATGAGAGTATTTTCTTCTAAAAAAATATTTAAAACATCCAGTTTACTAAAGGATAACATTTATTTACTTCTGATGTATTATTTTATCCAAATAATGCAATACTTATGCAGAAAACTTAAGAAAACTGTCGATCTGAAAATGTTGCTACTTAATCGTACATGAAATAATTTGGGGAAAATATTGAAAATTAATCTTCCTACTTACTATTCGTTTAGAGACCTTTATCTTGAACTGCATTATAAATTGATCCCATAGAATTAAAATCACGATAGAATAGGAAGGGGTGAACGACTAATTTATAAGCTTTAAGTAAAATATGACTAGATAAATAAATACGAACTTTGATCGTCTGTGGGATTATCAAATAATGATAAAAAATTCTTTCTATAAAACCGACTTTAAACGCCACTACAAAGTATAAAACAATTTTAATTTGTACATGTATGTTGAAGTCGGGCGGGCCTAAATATAAATGATGAAACTAATGCGCGACGCTAGCCCAACTTTGCCCGATCGGCGTATGAAGTCTTAAAGAAGTTTTAAAGATATTTTTTTTACATTATTATTTTAAGCTTTTTTGTGTATATCTCTGATCGCGAGCAATTTGCTCTTAATCATTGAGTTCCTTCCTCCATCACCGAAGATATGAATCATCCTCTCTTCACCTTTTAAATAGGCCCAACCTTATTATGCTTTCTTTCAAAAAAAATTGAAATCGGTTCAGATTTGACGTAGTTATGGAGTAACATCTAACATTATATCAACAAAAATTTATATGGGAACCACCTCTGAAGTATGCCCTACTAAACAAAAAAAAATTATCAAATTCCATTCATTATTTGGCGGAATAATTGGGTAACAAATATACAAAAAATTCAAATTGAGAACCTCCTCCTTTTTTGAAGTCGGTTAAAATGATTGCATTATTATAACGATCGCAATGGTGTCTGATTGGCTGGTACTCTCCCACTATTGTTTAAAATGCATTGATGCAGCTAGAGCTCCATAAACTCAGCGAATTCATAAAATTAGTTTTTTTACTCAATTATTTCAAAATTTATAGGTATATATTTCCATATAGCCAGTGTGATATGATTTTCTAAATATATAAAATGAAAAGGTGACTGACTGACTGATCTATCAACGCACATCTACTATGACGTAGGCATCCGCTAAGAAAGGATTTTTACAAATATAATACAAAAAATAATGAAAACGAGACTAAAAAATTGTTTAATAATAATGATAAGTTCTACGTAAGTCTTTCTTACTCGAAAATTAGGACTTTAATTTTATGAAGTCGGCCACACCGCAATAAAATTAGGGCTGGACAGCAAGATTTCATATGTCGATATTGGTGGGGGGATTGTATAAATTATTTATACCGAGATATTTTTATCGTCTTACTAATGGTTCATTGACGAAAAAAAATATTTAAATTCTATACATATTTGGTTCATTAAAACTTGGCAATTGAATTAAAGTACCCATACTTCTTATTCATCCCGCTAGGTTTACCGGAAAGCTAAATAGCTTGGCGGTGTTTTATTACAGATGGGGTGGCCACTATAGCCATGGCGGCAGCCTAGCATTACAAACAAATATACACTTCGTTCAGATTAGGTAGATGAAAAAAATAAGCCTTCCAAGTAAAGTCTGTAGGTACAAGTTTTAACTTACCAATCATAACTTTAAATAAATTTTTTTTTAGGGTTCAGTTTTTCCTTTTTATGTTTCCTCCATACTGGACTGAGAGAATATTATTCAACGCTGGAAAACGATCTTGTAAATCGAAAAAGTGAACTTTAAACCAGAGCCAATAACGTTTTAAAAAATCATAACAGCTCATAATAAGCTATCAGGAGCAGATTTTTTTCAAAAAGCATATTTTTTAATGTAACACATCAGATGATACTAATTATATAATTCTAAAGTAGAATTACTTTAGTTTTATATCAATTTCGACTAATAGTTTTTCAATTTCAAGAAGCAATGTTGCTGTAACTTGGTATTTGATACATATGAAACCACGAAATAACTCTAAACTCTGAAATGCTAATTATGCTGTATTTATTTTTAAGGAAACATGATGTAGTCCTAACAGTTTGTACTTAATATACTTTTTAGAAATAGATACATCGTAAATTTCGCTTTAAACATAAATAAAACAAATGATGTTTCATTAAAAATGCTGTATGTTTATTTAAACAAGATTACTTAAAAAATCAATGTGTTTAATATTAATACCCACTACGTATTCAAATAAAAATTAAATGTCTCTCAACTTAATAAACAATATTATTAAAAATCTATGACAAAGTACAGCACTCCCTGGTGGCTTATAACCTTAAATCATAACTAAACAGCTGCTCTAAGGTGATATACTGTGGTACCTACAGCATGCTTTCAGCATGAGATTGAGAGTATAGTGACGGAGTAAATACCTTGGTATCTACAAAATCTGTTAATAATCAGATAATCCTAAGTCCTTACAGTAGGTACACCTAAGTGCACTGCACTGCTAAAAAGTATTGATAACTTTTTTGAAGTATCTGTATAATATTGAAAAATAGATGGTGTCTTAGTATTTACAGCATTTTTGAGTACGTTGAAAAATATGAATAACAAAAAATATAATATAAACATGTAGAGAAGGTCAACATAGTATCTTAGAAAAATAATGTCATAGGAAAACGAAAATCCGACAATCCGACGCAGTATCTTTTTCTTCCAAATATATAAAAAAGTAATTTTGTTATTTTTCGAAATAAGCTAGATCGCTTTCCAGCGTCAATATAGTCCAAAGTTTCTAGCTGTATCTTTACGCAAGTACTAAAAGCCTACAAAGAGTCAATCTTATAGCTGTGCTAATAGCAAAGGCATATTATGACTAAAATAACGGCAAGAACCTCGTTTCCTAGCGCTTCTATATACCTACCATGTTAAAGATCTCGAACAAAAAAATTTACTCTCGAATAAAGTAACTCTGTTGTAAATAATTATTAGAAAAACTTATCGAAAGTCGATAATCGATAGTGTCAAATCCCTAAAATGCTTACACAAATGATGCGATTGTTTCATGTAATGATAGAGCGTCCCTGTGTGTGAATGTGATAGTGTGCATATACTTTAAGGTAGTGTTTGCTAATTATATTGTGTGCGTGCATAGCGACGTGATGGAAAAATGCAACTGTAGTAAGCAAGTTTTCATGTGTGCTACCTCGCCCCCCACCGTAATTGACAGACTTTTTTGCAAATAAATTAGGCGTCAATTCCTCTCCATTGCTGGTTTATTACTCAAAGGTTAATGACGATTAAAAGAGAAAACATATTACTGATGATATTATCAATTACGTTTAGCTATCATTTTTATAATTGTCATTTTTACCATACCTAACCAAAGACAAAATTACGTTTAGCTGCAATTTACGTTTTGTTATTCCACTGTCATTTGCGTTTTGTCAGATGCGTTTTTGTTATACCACGTTTTATAGTGACATGACGGAAACGCGGTCGAACGGGATAAAAAGTATCCTATGTCCGTCTCCTGGTTCTAAGCTACGTCTCCACCAATTTTCAGCCAAATCGGTTCATCCGTTCTTGAGTTATAAATAGTGTAACTAACACCACTTTCTTTTATATATCGACGGCAGAAAGCGGAAATGTCGTATCTCAAAATTTGGGCTAAATGACTTTTTTTACTATATTGTTGATAAGCAAAAAAAGCCGCGTCGAATGGTATATGTCTCGTCTTTCTACGATGAAAAAATTTAATGATACGCCATTGAATTTTTTCTAGTTTTGGTACTGCTTACATGACAAATTGCTGTAAATGGAGCTATTTTTGAAAATAAAATAGATACGACAACACGTCCAACATAAATAACAGTTACACCATTATTTTACCCTGACGGACATTGATTTCAAAAGAGATACAGCATTTCAGCCGCCCCAAAATTTTACGTTGACAAGGATACAGCAATATGCTTTGAAGTGGTGAGTGTTTATCAAACAGTTACTACATTTCAAACATTTAATTTAAGAGCAAATATCTTACTTACACCATAATATTAGAGTATTGTTTTGTGATGAGTAATCAATACGCCACTCTAGATAGACCCGCACCCCTCCAATCCTGAGGTGTTTGCTATATACGCCATTCTGATCGCGCGGCATCTGATGCGTAAGCGCCAATAGTGAGAAAGCGTATTTGTTGTTAACAAAAATATTATTTTAAAAGATTGTTAACTTATCGTTTACGTTTTATTTACGTGTTTAAAATTAATTATTATACTTCAGGAGTTCGGGTAAGTAAAAGAATATTAAAATTTAACCTATTTTTAGTTAAATGTTATTTTTTAGTTAATTGGAAGTCTGTATATTTACCATACCTTCTATATCTAATAAGCAAGTAAAGTTTACAACCTTACCTGCTTATATTTTACGTACCTATCTTGATTGTTAAGAAACATTAGGTAGGTACACAGTAAAGAAAGTGAGTGATGTTTTATATAAATATATTTTCACTTCAAAAATTATGGATTTCAATGCAAACTTTCATCCTCTTTTCCATCATTTTCTTAAGACGCCTAAAAATATAGTATCATGCATTTCACTTCGAAACTTCATCATCATTACATACCAAATTAATCCCCTTTTTCACCCGTAAAGGTAGAATATTTGAAATCGCTTGATGGCTTTTTAAGTTTATGCATTTCGTTTAAAAAATGACCAAACTCACATAAATGTTTCATCCCCCTTTTCATCCCCTTAAAAGCAAAATTATTACTTATTTATTATTATAGATGAGTGCTTTATTATTACCAAATAGACACCCGTTAATAAAGATTCACGCATCATACTCCATAAATTACCGAACTCACTTACAAACTTTCATTACTCTTTTCACCCCCATAAGGATAGAATTATCTTAAACACTGAAACACGTAGATATTAATTTTATTAATGTTAAGAGCCAAAAAAGCGTCAACGTTCAACAAATGATGACAAATGTTCAACGTGATTCTTTAACTGAACAGTTAAATGTTCGACGTGATTCTTTAAATTGACATAACTTTTTTATTTATGAACTATATTGAAGTAAAACAAACACTGAGTTTGAAGTGAAGCTTACCACAACACCGTAGCCATTTCTGAGATTAGTGCGCACTAACGCAAAGACATACAGACAAAAATTCTAACAATCATTGTTTTGGGTTCTATTCTGTTGATAAAGGCCCCTAATAAGTTTTTCTCATATATCTTCACTGTACAGACAACGATCAGTTACAGTTTTATTATAATACTAGCTGATGCCCGCGACTTCGTCCGCGTGGATTTAGTTTTTAAAATCCCTCGTGAACACTTTGATTTTCCGGGATAAAAAGTAGCCTATGTCCTCAACTATAGTACCCATGCAAAAAATTACGTCGATCCGTGGCTCTATTGTGGCGTGATTGAAGGGCAAACCAACAAACAAACACACTTTCGCATTTATAATATTAGTATGATTATAATATTAAATTGCATAGGAAAACACTGTAGCATTAAGTCCATACGATGTATTACATCCATACCTACTATGTAGTATATAGGTATAATGATCGTTTGGCAAAATCTGACGCCTTCGGAGTAGTTTGACTTTGACAAAATAGGGCTATCCACGATGGCTATACACGATAAAGTACGATGGCCAGCTTAAGATGAGCCGTTCATTCAAAGTATCTTGTAGATTCCGGGGTTCAAGTTATTTGGACCTTATACTGAAGATCGTGATGTCTATAATTTCTGAACTACGAAATTGACGACCTTGAAATAATTACAGGACAATCTCTAAAGAACCTGCTTTCTAACAAAAAAAGAATGGATTAAATCGGAATACGCCTTATTGAATTACAGCGAAATACACATTTTGACTTTCATCCCCTCTCCCAAGGGAACCGTGCTGAATTTCGGGATAAAAAGTATCCTATATTATACCTCGTAGTAGTAACTTAAATCGTGCCAAGTTTCATTTAAATCCGTCCAGTAGTTTCGGCGTGATGCGCGGCCAAGATACAGACAGACAGACAGACAGACAGACAGACAGACAGACAAAAAATTAAAAAAAAATTCTTTTGGCTTCAGTATCGATTATAGAGTGCCCTCAAACAAAAATTTTCAAAATATCTTCAATGTATAGAATTGGACCTGTTACAGTTTTATTATATTATAGATATCATGTACTTATAGATAATTCAGAATGTAAATCAAACATTTTATTTTTATAAACTTATTTAATTAAAATCACATACATCAAAATGGCCATGTTTCGAATAGCAGAATATTTGAGATACAGCAGATCGTAGCACGAAAACTTGTATCTACTTATTTTAATTGGTCATACATTTCACCTTACAGTTACAGCTTTTCCGCTGCTCGATATATAAATATCAACTGCTGTAACTCGTAAAAAATCAATGAAGCAGTAACTTTAGGACATTCCTAATAACTGTATCAAATATCGTTTAGTTTCATAGAAATTTCTTGCAAATTTAAACATTCTATCTTTATTAATTTACGAGTTATGATTTTTTCAAATAGTTTTTTGGCTCTGGTGTAAAACTGGATTTTTTGAGATACGCCAGTTCCGCTTTCTGCCGTCGATATCGTAAAAAACGAACGATTAAAATTTTGGCAACCACTTCGTCTTTTTTGACGCTAGGGAACCCTAAATATCGATTTTGAATTACATCGATGCAATAAAAAAGAATTTCAGTATGGCTTTTTTTTATTTATTTTTTATACATTATTATAGGCACACGCTTGACCACTATCATACCTGATGGAAAGTGATGATGTGGCCTAAGGTGGAACGCGTTTGCCTAGAAGATGCCTATTCCCTCTTGCTTTAATGATACCCAAATAAGTCTTCGGTCTTGCGCCGCTTGAATCCAGCGGCTCCCTGTGACTCGCTTGACGCGTCGGTCCACCTAGTGGGGTTGTTGTTTGTTGTTGTTGGCAGACCAACACTGAGTTTCCACCCCACTCCAGCACCTTGGGACCCCAACGACTAACAGCTCTTCGAACTATGTGCCCTGCCCATTTCCACTTCAGTTTCGCATGGTTTCGTGACTCGCTGAGCTATGTCTGTGACTTTGGTTCTCCTACGGATCTCTTCATTTTATTAAGTAGGTATAGTAATTGTTAACCAATTTACTTGTGACCTTATGTTATTCTTTAGATTTCTCATCTTCCAGATTGTGTATTAAGCTGATACCTTTAAATTTTCAAATAGAATAATATTATACCTACCTTTAATAAACCGTCTCCTGTATACGATAAAAATTGAGTATTTTTAAATAGTTATAATATTAACAATAATAGTTATAATATTAACAATAATAGTTATAGTTATTGAGTATTTTTAAATAGTTATAATATTTATATATTTTGTAGGTATGTATTAAAAATATTTTTAAACAAAATAGTGCTTTTCTATATCAAATATTATTAAACATAAAAATGAAAGTTATTTATTTTTACCAGCGCCATCTATTTTATCTACGTGACCTCTTAGTACGTGAAGGGAGTGCGCCCCGCGGATGGGTTTTGGCCCCGCCTATTTTTATAAAGTACTCTCCAAATTCGAAACAATTTATTTTCCGTTTAGCGTCTTAAATAAGTGTGGGTTTTTTTACAAACATACACATTTCATAAATATACAAGCTAGGCAATGAAAGGAAATGAAATGAAATTTGCTGAATATGAGTACAGTATAGTTAGATGTTATTAACAATGTCATGAAAATTCCTCCATATTCTGCTAAATAGCATGCAAATGTTTAAATTAGGTACTCATCATAATTTGAAAATGATAGCACTTTCAAAAATTTAAACAGTGGTATACACCTGTGAATCATATTTACACCATACAGTGACCTGATACATTTCTTTTGTACTTTAAATGCTCTTCCCCATTCTACCGAATTGCCCCATAGTATTATGCCATATCTTAAGATGGAAGACACATATCCATGGTACGCCATAAGTGCGGCTTCGTGGGTTGTTGTTTGCTTAAGACGTTTAAGCACTTATACAAAATGTAACTTATTACACACTTGGATATGAGCCTTCCAGTCACAAAACTTGTCAATAGTTACACCTAAAAATTTAAAACATCCTGTATCCTTTAATATTATAGTCAAAACCACTACTATTGTGCGTTAGGAATTGTATGTAATTAGTTTTTCTAAAGAAGATCACCCACAATGGCCTATTTTTGAAAGTCCAAAGCTCTAAGTCAATTCTGTGAGATAATAATTCAAACTGATAATAAAATCAAAGGTAGTAAAAAGTATTTATTTTGCTATGCTCTTTTATAATATTAAGTTTATTTTTCCAAGCCAGCCCTTTCACAATTAGCCCAAAATGTATGAAGGCTGGGTGACTGAAGGCTAAATATAATCTCAGAGAATTGACCTAGAACTTTAGTACAGTAATAAAAAGTATTTATTTCGCTCTACTATAGAGTAGTATTATATAATCTATATCTATATCTATATCTATATATTATATAAAAGAAAGTCGTGTTAGTTACACTATTTATAACTCAAGAACGGCTGAACCGATTTGGCTGAAAATTGGTGGAGAGGTAGCTTAGAACCAGGAGACGGACATAGGATACTTTTTAATATTATAAATGCGAAAGTGTGTTTGTATGTTGGTTTGTTTTTCAATCAAGTAGCAAATAAGCTACGGATCGACGTGATTTTTTGCATGGGTATAGTTGAGAACCTGGAGGGTGACAAAGGCTAAGTTTTATCCGGGAAAATCAAAGAGTTCCCGAGGGATTTTAAAAATGAAATCCACGCGGACGAAGTCGCGGGCATCAGCTAGTAGTATAATATAAAGTTTATTTTAGTTGGCGGGCACTTTCAAAAATTAGGCCAAGCTTCCATACAATTTGGGTGATCTCGAAGCTGTTTTCAGTTTGAATCTCATAGACTTGAGCTTTGGTCTCATAATAAAAAGTGTTTATTTGTTAAACCTACTCTATTGTAATATATAAAGTTTATTTTAGCTGACCGGCACTTTCAAAAAAATTCTTTTCAAAAAACCGACTTCTAGCGCCACTACAAAGTATAAAAATAATTTTAGTTTGTCCACGTTTGTTGAAGTCGGGCGGGCCTAAATACAAACTATGAAACCGATGCGCAACGCTACACAATATGAGAGACTCGACCGACTTCAACAAACGTGGACAAACTAAAATTATTTTTATACTTTGTAGCGGCGTTAGAAGTCGGTTTTTTGAAAAGAATTTTTATTTTAAGCTTTTAAGTGTAGTAAGATTGAGGAGCTAGGACCTGGAGCTCCATGATGTAGTCCAAACTTGTTACCTACACAATCAATTCGTAATCGAAATTTCCTAAATCACCATAGTTTTAAGTAGGCAGTACCCTGCAGCATCAGGATTGAGGAGCTAGGACCTGGAGCTCCATGATGTAGTCCATACTTGTTACCTACAATAATAATTCGTAATCGACGTTTCCTAAATCTCTTTATTTTAGGTGAGCAATATCCCTGCAGCATCAGGCTTGAGGAGTTGAAGGTGAACATTTTTATGGGACCATTTCGCAAACATCCTCTGTCGATTAAAAAAAAATCATCAAAATCCCGGAGAAATCGGTGGACATACATAGAAAAAAAAAAAAAAGATACCGGCCGAATTGAGAACCTCCTCCTTTTTGGAAGTCGGTTAAAAATAGGCCTAAAATATACAGTGTGTCCGGACACGAACTAGCGATATTTTAAACACTTATATAACAACTAATTTTAAGTACAAATACACTCTAAACTTGGGCCCAATCCACTTCCCCTCTATGTGGCAGCCATTTTGTTTTTTTGCTGAAATATTCTCTAAGCATGTACAAAAAAAATCATATCTCTCAAAGTTTTGGTCTTACTGAGGTAAAAATGGGCTTATTCGAAGCGCAACAATATTGTCCTACCGTCTACATTACAAAACAAAGTGTTCACATTTCCATAACCTTTGAAAAAAATATGAAACCCGAAAAAAATTATCGTAAAATCATGCAAATCAACAAATTATTGTAGATAACTGCAAAAACACCCCCGACAACCCTTTTTATTTTTTTACTAAATCAAGAGATTTTGAGCTAAGCTATAATACAACATTTAATTTATAACTGTATGTCTAATACTTTCAGAGTTATTGTTGTTGGAACATAGCGCATACGCATGAATGTTATGTGTTTGTAATGATTTCCTGTTTAGGGTTCCGACAAAGGCCTTTTGTGCTTGCGTATGCGCTATGTTCAAACAACAATAACTCTGAAAGTATTAGACATACAGTTATAAATTAAATGTTGTATTATAGCTTAGCTCAAAATCTCTTGATCTAGTAAAAAAAATAAAAAGGGTTGTCGGGGGTGTTTTTGCAGTTATTCACAATAATTTGTTGATTTGCATGATTTTACGATAATTTTTTTCGGGTTTCATTTTTTTTTCAAAGGTTATGGAAATGTTAACACTTTGTTTTGTAATGTATACGGTAGGACAGTATTGTTGCGCTTCGAATAAGCCCATTTTTATCTCAGTAAGACCAAAACTTTGAGAGATATGATTTTTTTTGTACATGCTTAGAGAATATTTCAGCAAAAAAACAAAATGGCTGCTACATAGAGAGGAAGTGGATTGGGCCCAAGTTTAGAGTGTATTTGTACTTAAAATTAGTTGTTACATAAGTGTTTAAAATATCGCTAGTTCGTGTCCGGACACACTGTATATGGAGGCTGGGTGATGTCTTTTATTTGCAAATTATTATCATTTAACATTTCGTTTAGTTTTCAATGTCACGTTTATTTTCACACTTAGGTAAAATTTATCACTGCAGTGTCATCAGCAAACAGGAGGCATTCATGGTTACTTCGGCAAGTCGTTAATTGATCAAAAAAAGTAAGGGGCCCAAAACTATATTTTTAGTTTTCAGTGAAGTGTTTAAGTAAACTACCTACTAAATTGGTATACTTACAACCAATTTAGTAGGTAGTTTACAATTATAAAACGAACATACAGGAGAATAATTAATCAAATAGAAAAAAAACCGGCCACGTGCGAGTCGGACTCGTGCACCGAGGGTTCCGTACTCTAGAAGTAAAAGTAAAACGATAATATTATATTAATTTGCTTATTTATCGTTAACTTTGTTTGTGGAGGCTTATTGTTAATATAAAAAAAATGTGCTAGTTAGAGCGTTGGTTTTATTTTTCCTGTAAAACATACATAAACTTCTATTGACCATAATTATTTCTGATTTTTCAATTGGTAAACTTCGGAGGTATTATCACCCTTTTTGAAGAACAGAACCATCACGCTCAGGTAAAGGGCTTGCTTAAAATGCTTCCGGCGTTATACCCTCGTGAATGACGGAATTGAACATTCGCTGAAAGATCATAAGTACCGGTTTTACACAAATATAATCTACATTTATAAATATTTTATTATATTACAATTTGTCTTCTTCATCCGAATCATCTGTGTTCCTATCGACTTACTGTAGATTTATAATAATAGGTTCAACTCGATCTCTCAAAAAAGTTTTCGTTTCACACATATAACGAAGTAAATTTTCCATTATGCACAACTGTCGAGATAGAAGTGAGAAATAGAAATAAAATTCATGTACTTACCTTGTTACCTTACTAAACATAAAAAAATACGTGTGGCACTCGGGGACTGCCGCGGTAAAGCTATTGCATATCATTTTCTAGTCGCACGCACGCAAACACCGTGCCGAAGTCTGCCGAACTGAAACGACAGGGTGTTAGGTTTATTTTCATTACGGAATTTCTCGATTCGGTCGCCGCGCTCAAATCCCGCGATAAAAGCTATGCAATAGCTATGAAATAACTTAAAAAGTTTTCGTTTCACACATTTAACGAAGTAAATTTTCCATTTTGCACAACTGTCAAGTGAGAAATAGAAATAAAGTTCATGTACAGAGGTCCTATCTTGTTACCCTACTAAACATAAACTAGTTACTCTCAATTTAGACGTAATATTATTGACAACATTATTTCCACTAACTGACCTGATGAAATTTTTAATTTTTAATATTTTCATATTTTCATACTTCCTTACATTAAATATCATTTTGTATGTAATTAATTGTATAATATCTAGGATAGGTTCTTCTTCTTCTTCAAGTGCCGACTCCTATCGGAGGTTGGCAATCACGACGGCTATCTGCACCTTGGACGCTGCTGCTCGGAACAAGGATCGGGTACTTTTGCCATACCATTGGCGTAGGTTTCTAAGCCACGATGTTCTTCTGCGACCCGGTGGTCTTCGGCCAGCTATTTTCCCTTGTATAATGAGCTGCAGGAGGTCGTATTTGTTATTTCTGAGGATATGGCCAAAATACTCAAGCTTCCGCACTTTTATGGTCTTAATAATTTCAAGATCTTTGCCTAGCCTCTGCAGCACAGTCGTGTTTTTGACACGCTGAACCCACGAAATTCTCAACATTCTTCTGTAAACCCACATTTCGAAAGCTTCGATCTTTTTACACAAAGTTTCCGTAAGTGTCCAGGCTTCGACTCCATATAAAAGAACGGAGAAAACGTAACAGCGTGCGACTCTTATACGCAATGGGAGGCTGAGATTACGATCGCAAAGTATCTTGTCCATTTTACGGAAAGCTGCCCGGGCTTGTTCAATTCTGCATTTGATCTCTATGCTGTAATCTACTTGATCATTGACTATAGTACCCAAATATTTGTATTGGCTTACCCTGTCTATGGTGGAGTTATTAATAAAAATGGACGATGAAGGTTCTGGTGCTCTACTAATTATCATGTATTTGGTCTTTTTACAATTTATGTTAATACCATATTCAGTGCTGGTTTTATGTACAGTGTTTACTAATGCTTGGAGTCCTGAGAGATTATCAGCTATTAAAATCGTATCATCCGCATATCTCATGTTGTTAATTAACCGGCCATTCACCGTTATCCCCTCATTGATTTCATGTAATGCTTCAGAAAAGATTGACTCTGCATAAATATTAAATAATAAGGGGGATAGTATGCATCCTTGTCTCACCCCCCTTAGTATTTCCATATAAGATGATAGTTGGCCTTCAACTCGAACGTTTGCTTCTTGCTGCCAATATAAATTTTTAATTATTTTAAGGTCACGAGAATCAATACCTATCACCTGCAACAATTCAATGAGTTTAACATGGCGGACTCTATCAAATGCTTTTTCATAGTCTAGGAAACATACGAAGAGATCACGATTCATATCCCAACAACGCTGGATTAACACTTGATAAGCAAAAAGAGCATCTCTCGTTCCAAATCCCGATCTAAATCCAAATTGGGTGTTGGATATAATTGACTCGCATTTACTATATATTCTGCCATGTATTATCTTAAGAAAAACTTTTAATATATGGCTCATTAACGATATAGTGCGGTAGTCAGCACAACGTTTCGGATTATTTGTCTTTGGTAGAGTGACAAATGTTGATCTCAACCAATCCTGCGGTATGATACCTGTAGTATAGATGAGATTGAAGAAGTCTACGAGATAATCAAGGTTGCATTCCTCTATTTCCTTAAGTAGCTCTACTGGAATTTCATCGGATCCTAAAGCTTTTCCTCTCTTTGATTGCCTGATTGCAAAACATACTTCGGGTTTCGTAATTGGAGGTCCAGTGTCAGTATGTGGGAAGTCCATATTATCTCGTCTTTCATCGGAAAATAAGTCTCTTATGTATGCTTCCCATATCTTCAACTTTTCGCCAATAGTGTTCGCGAAGCGTCCTGTGCCGTCCTGAAGGATGGAATGTACTTTGACTTTGTGCTTGGCACCCAACAATTGTTTGATTTTTCGATGGACATTAAAAGAATCATGCTTAGCATCATATTGCTCCAACTCCTCACACTCGCTTAGTATCCACTTTTCTTTAGCCTCGATCATTTTCTTCTGTATAGTTTTTTGGAGTTTAAAGTACTGCTCGGGATTTTTTCCTTTGAATTTTCTTCTCTCTTGAATTAAGTCCAATATTTCTGTAGTTGTCCAAACTTTATTTTTCTTACACTGAGATGGTTTTAACATATTTTTACCTATTTGCACAAGGAGGATTTAGGATAGGTTAGCAAATTAATTTAAGTAATTATTCTTATTGTATGCTGATTAAGTAATTGTTAAAGCATGTTGTGATAGCCTATAATTAGTTGAGCATTTAATCAAGTGACTTTCATAAGTTGGTTATTTAATTATAAATGTATTATTGTATCAACTGTTGGCTTTCCTAAATAAATAAATAAACAAATGCATAACGACAAATTCAATGAGGTTAGCTTTGTCCGCGATAAGGCGGACTCAGGTAGCGAGGGGCGCACTCGTGGCACAACCCTACTGTTATTGACATTTAGGGCCCGACGACTCAGCTAATAACGCGCGCACTATAGGAACCTTCCTAGTGAGTCCGTCATCATCTTAGATAGTATCGTCACTTACACTGCAATATACCTATCATCATCATCATCATTAGCAACCCATCAACGGCTCACTACTGAGCGCAGGTCTCCTCTCAGAGAAGGGTTATAGGCCATAGTCCACCACGCTGGCCCAATGCGAATTGGCGGACTTCACACACCTTCGAGAACATTATGAAGAACTCTCAGATGTGCAGGTTTCCTCAGGATGTTTTCCTTCACCGTTGAAGCAAGTGATAGTTAATTTCTTAAACGCACTTGACTCCGAAAAGTCAGAGGTGCGTACCCGGGATCAAACCTGCGACCCCGCCGAATACGAGACCACAGTTTTAACCACTAGGCTATCACCGCTTCACTGCTGCAATATAGGTATATTGCAAGGTAAATTTAACTCAGACCTATCCCTAATCGGTTTCTTCACTGTCGTACCGAAACGCTAAATCGCTTGGCGGCACGTCTTTGACGTTAGGGTGGTATCTAGCCACGGCCAAAGCCTCCCACCAGAATAATCTGAAAGTGTTTGCCGGTATTAAATGATTAAAGGACACTAGTAAAGAAACAACTTTTTTTCTTACGACATGCACTGTCTTTGAAGTAAGGTATCTCACGCACTACGCAACCAAAACCGCACCGTGTACATAGTCGTAGCAGCAGAATCTGTTTTCTGAACCGGTGTTAGAGTCTTGACTTATCGTGGGAGCCACATGTTGGTCGACTTGAAATATAAATAATTTTGAATTTGAATTTTAATTCCCATACTATTTGCTGTCTGGAGTGAGTCAAATCCACGCTTTTTAATAAATAAAATCTACATCTATATACTCTCTCTCTCTCTCTCTCTCTCTCTCTCTCTCTCTCTCTCTCTCTCTCTCTCTCTCTCTCTCTCTCTCTCTCGTCCACTGCTGGACAAAGGTCTCCTGCATGGACTTCCACAGGCTTCAGTCTTGCGCCGCTTGAATCAAGCGGCTCCCTGCGACTCGTTTGATGTCGTCGTTCCACCTAGTGGGGGGTCTGCCAACACTGCGCTTACCGGTGTGGGGTCGTCACTTCAGCACTTTGGGACCCCAACGACCATCAGCTCTTCGAACTATGTGCCCCACCCATTTCCACTTCAGTTTCGCGACACGCTGAGCTATTTCGGTGACTTTGGTTCTCCTACGGATCTCCTCATTTCTGATTTGATCTCGCAGGGATATACCAAGCATAGCTCTGTCTATCGCTCGCTGAGTGACCCTGAGCCTTCTTATGAGGCCCATGTAGTTAGCGGCTATGTCTCGGATCCGTAAGTCATCACTGGCAACACGCACTGTTCGAAGACTTTAGTCTTCAGGCACTGAGGGATTTTGGACGAGAAGACATCTCGGAGCTTCCCGAACGCTGCCCAGCCGAGTTGGATTCAGCGGTTAATTAATCTCTTTCTCGAAATTGGACCTACCTAGCTGGACTGTAGGTATGTCCCAGGTATATATACTCATCTACAATTTCGAGTGCAGAGTTCTTAACGATGTTATATCGTTATACGGTATTATAGGTAAGTATAATTTATTTATTTTTTATTAATTTTATATTTTTTAATAATAAATAAAATAGAGGTGTCTGCCTATAATTTCGAAATAACTGCTGTTTAAATTAAGCACAAGGCTTCGGGGGTTTTTGCCTGTCAGAATAGAATAAAATAGAATTAAGTATTTTTTATTCAAATGAACTTTTACAAGTGCTTTAGAATGATCGGTGAGTCTACCACTGCACTAGTTCGGAATGTTATTTATTATAGCCACGACCAAAGCCTCTGATCAGACCAGAGCAGAGAACATTAGTAATTTCCAACAGGAATCGAACCCCGAGACCTCTCATTAACGAGTATAAGGGTAAGATTTATAGATGGCACAGACTTGAGTCTGAGTTAAAACGAGACAGATTTAGGTCGGAACATATTTGTGTCTCATTTTGACTCTATCTTGAGTGTTGAACAGGGCCAGAGTACGATCTATAGATCTCAGTCTAAGACCACAGCGCTCATCGTTGCGCGAGGGAGGTCACTCTTCTACCACCGGCGGCGGTTATGGCTGCGTAGTGCGCGGAGACCCTAATCTGGGATTTTTCGCTATCCAATGAATTAAATATAAGCTTTACTTCACATAAGCGCGCTGCGTTTTGAATCGCCGCAGTGTTTTTGACACATTCAAGTAGGGAGGTCCTTTTTCGAATATTTTTTTTATAATTTTTTATTTTCAAGGATACCTACTATTTATTTGGGTGCGTGAACTGTTTACTTGGTAAGTCATATATTTCTCTATATGTATCATCATCATCATCATCAGCAACCCATCAACGGCTAACTACTGAGCGCAGGTCTCCTCTCAGGGAAGGGTTATAGGACTTATAGGCCATAGTCCACCACGCTGGTTCAATGCAAATTAGCAGACTTCACACACCTTTGAGAACATTATGAAGAACTCTCAGATGTGCAGGTTTCCTCACGATGTTTTCCTTCCTTGAAGTATGTGATATTTAATTGCTTAAACGCACAAAGCTCCGAAAAGTCAGAGGTGCGTGCCCTGGATCGAACCTGCGACTCCATAGTCTCTAACTACTAGGTTATCACTGTTACAATTAACAATACCTACCAATGTAGTTTAATTGCGCAAAACTAACTCTAGAGGGCGCTTCGTATTACCTCACACTTCAATAGTGCTCTCTCTGTCTAACACGAAACATTAAAGCTCTATATGTTTCCGAGAATATATTTACGTTGCAATATTTTTATTTTAAATAAATAATAATAAATAAAAATTCTTTAAAAAAAAAACTCCTTCAAACGCAACTACAGAGTATTAAAATAATTTTAGTTTGTACAGGTATTTTGAAGTCGGGCGGGCCTCAATGAAGAAACGATGAAATCGCAACGCTAGCCCGACTTAAACATACATGTACAAACTAAAGTTCGGCCGTTCAGAGAATGCGTTCCTGACACCTGTCAGTTAGTCACGACAACTGTCACAAAATTATAACATTAATTGATTATTGATTTATAATAATGTTGTTTTAATGCTCATCAATTGTTAAAACGGTAAACAACCAGCAATAATATTTTTATCGTAACTGCAACGCCATTACAAAGTTACGTCGTCAGTTCAATCGCGACGTGTCAGGAACGCATTCTCTGAACGGCCGTAGTATAAAATTGATTTGAGAAGATTGAGAAGATTGATTTTTTCTTTAAATATTACTTTTATATTATTGTTTTAAGCTTTTTAGTATGGCTTTATACAATCAAATCTTCATAATATTCTCTGATCGCGAAAGATTTGCGCTGGAGTTCCGTCCGCCATCACCGAAGATATTCATCAGATCTTCACCGAATTTAAATGGGCCAACCTTACGGTATTACCTTTAAAATAAAAACAAATTATTGAAATCGGTATTTGACAGAGTTATAGAGTAACATCGACAAACAAAAAAAAATAGCGTCGAAGTGATAGCCTCCTCCTTTTTTGAGGTCGGTTAAAAATAATTGTATTTTTACTGTTACCATGACTGTGACAGAAGTTTTCTTTGCTGGCAATGCTTTTCATAAGGAATGTCTGTCTGCCCGTCTTAACATGAATTGAATTGTAGTACCTACGCTTTTTTTGGAACCTCACCTCATAGTGGAAATATTATATTCTATTCTATTCTAACAAAGTTGCATGGGTTAAATCGGCATGGCATCCAGCTGCCCACAAGATAGTATTAAAACTTATTACAATGTAATAGCTGTATAATAATATTAAAAATGATTATTTTGAAAAGAGCAACTGCTGAGTGTCTTGCCGGCTCTTCTCAGCAGAATCCGCTTTCCGAACCGGTGGTAGAGTCATGACGTGTCATAAGAGCCACAGGTTGGCCTACGTGAAATAAATAATTTTGAATTTTGAGTGACGTCTTGAATGTCGAAGGGCGTGATTTTAAATTTCTTATTTTAGTCCTCTTCGAAGAAAATCATTAATTAAGGTGAACTAAACGGATCTGCCCGCGAAATTCAAATTTAATTTGGTTTTTCGCAATTTGTAAACTAATACGACAAAGTAGGCTTATGGCATTCTAATTGCGTCAATACCAGTATCATCTTCACAGTTATATATAGAAATATTTACTTAAAAGTGTCCAGTTTAAGAAATTAATTAGAGTACCGAGTTTAACGTGAGTTACTGTTACTCACAAATTAGTCGATACACTGACTAATTTCTTAAACGGGGCACTTTCAAGTATAGATTTTTATACAAACCTGTGAAGATGATACTGCCATTGTCGCATTTAGAATGCCATAAGCCTACTTTGTCGTATTAGTTTACAAATTGCGAAAAACCAAATTAAATTTGAATTTCGCGGAGTAATAAATAGTCAGTGCCAGGCAAAACTTTTCCTTTTTTACCCATCGTAGAAAACAATAGTAACCACAAATCGAACAAAAATAAATAACTACTTAGGTAAAACTTAACAAAAATCGGCCAAGTGCGAGTCGGGCCTCGCTCTTTTAGGGTTCCGTTAAAAAAAAATTAAATTAAAATATTTCCATGTACCCATGAAAATATTTTAATTTAATTTTTTTAAATTAGGTAAATTTTTATTATTTGTTGTTATAGCGGCAATAGAAATACAAAATATGTGAAAATTTCAACTGTCTATCTATTACGGTTTACGAGATACAGGCCGCTGACAGACGGACGGACCTTTTGGGTACGGAACCCTAAAAATTGGTTGTCTGTAAAGTCGGTTTACGGACGATAGTTTTACGTGATAACGTCATAAAGAAAAATTGATGAAAAATTGCATACTTTTATGAATTGAATTGATTTATTATCATTATTTGTATAATACCTACAAAGAATTTTTGTAAAAAAAATGAAAATTACAAGTTTCTCTAGTCACAAGCCAACGCTTGGGCCGATCGTGCCTCTCTATCGCTTGTTCCGCGCTCTCGCTAGCACGAACAGGCACAGGCAGAACGTGACACTTTTTCGTGCGCGCAGCCGGTGTTCATCGATTTATAAGACGTTATCACGTCAATAGCAAAAAAAAAATAAAATTTACCTAACAAATAACAAAAGTTTGAAAAAACACGGTAGTGACACTCGCGAGCGATATGTTCCTATCTGTACTAAGCGGGTCTGACTTGAGGCGCGGTGCGGGGAAGCACGAGGGGAGGTAGCGGCCATCTTGAGGCGGACGGTTAGTACCTATATTATTATTAAGTGTGGTGATTTTAAAATTAATTCAAAATGACGCCAACCCTAATTTACGTAGTTGGTACGAACAACAACATTTCATATTCTGCTGAATCATTTATGAGATTGACTTTGAAGATATTGTCTGCTTGATTATACATACGCATATCCTATGAGCTTCATAAGAAAGCTCGGCTGGCCCCTTCCTTAAGCGAAGTGATCACTATTCGCTATAACATGGTGTGGCAGTGTCGGATTTACACATTTGCTGCCAGTATCCGTATGCTATAGCCTATAACATGGGTAACGTAAGTATGTCACGCTCTCTTTAAACATTTCTGTGGTGGTGTCGTGTGGTGCGGGTTGTTACGTTCCCTCAAATATGTTGTAACTTGTTTTGAAAAGAGCAACCGCCGAGTTTCTTGCTGGTTCTTCTCGGCAGGAAGGGCATTCCGAACTAGTGGTAGACTCATCGACGATTCAAAAGCACTTGTAAAAAAGTTTATTTGAATTAAAAAACATTTCTATTATATTTTATTGTAACAAAGTTGCATAGGTTAAATCGGCTTGGCATCCAGCTGCCCACAAGATAGTATAAAAAAACTTATTACAATACTAATATTGTAAAATGATTATTTTGAAAAGGGCAACTGCTGAGTTTCTTTCTGGCTCTTCTCAGCAGAATCCGCTTTCCGAACCGGTGGTAGAGCCATGACTTGTCATAAGAGCCACAGGTTACGTGAAATAAATAATATTGAATAACTAGCTGATGCCCGCGACTTAGTCCGCGTGGATTTAGTTTTTAAAATCCCTCGGGAACACTTTGATTTTCCGGGATAAAAGTAGCCTTTGTCACTCTCCAGGTCCTCAATTATACCCATGCAAAAAATCACGTAGATTTGTGGCTCTGTTGCGGCGTGATTGAAGGTCAAACCAACAAACAAACACACTTTCGCATTTATAATATTAGTAAATATGATTAGAATATTAAATTACATAGGAAACACTGTAATATTACGTCCATACGATGTATTACATCCATACCTACTATGTAGTATGTAGGTATAATGATCGTTTGACAAAATCTGACGCCTTTGGAGTAGTTTGACTTTGACAAAATAGTATACACGATGGCTATATACGATAAATTAAGCATGCCAGCTTAAGATGAGCCGTACATTCAAAGTATCCTGTAGATTCCAGGGTTCAAGTTATTTGGACCTATACTGAAGATTGTGATGTCTATAATTTCTGAACTACGAAATTGACGACCTTGAAATAATTACAGGACAATCTCTAAAGAACCTCCTTTCTAACAAATAAAGAATGGATTAAATCGGAATACGCCTTAATGAATTACAGCGAAATACACATTTTGACTTTCATCCCCTCTCCCAAGGGAACCGTGCTGAATTTCGGGATAAAAGGTATCCTATATTATACCTCGTAGTATTAACTTAAATCGTGCCAAGTTTCATTTAAATCCGTCCAGTAGTTTCGGCGTGATGCGCGGCCAAGATACAGACAGACAGACAGACAGACAGACAGACAAAAAATAAAAAAAAATTGTTTTGGCTTCAGTATCGATTATAGAGTGCCCTCAAAGAAAAATTTTCAAAATACCTTCAATGTACAGAATTGGACCTGTTACAGTTTTATTATATTATAGATTATAGATTCTTTACCCGAAGACTTCTATGTATAGATAGTCCAGGGTAGATAATTTTTGAAAACAAAAAAAATTATAGTAGGATGAACCCCATTGGAAAAGGAAGAGAATGCAACAAAAATGAAAGGAAAAATAAATTACGGGCGATCTGAGGTCGGGAAGTGGGGGGGAGGGGGGGGTTTAAGGGTAAAAAACGGTTTATCTCAATTTCTGGAAAACTACAAGTCTTATGGAAAAAAGTTAAATGGCAAAGTTGTACGTAATAAAAAAATCTACAACTTTTGTATTCAGACTTTTTTCACATAACCTCAAAATGTATGTGTAAAATTCAAATAACCAAGTTTTTGGTTTTTTATTTTTATCTTTTACAAAAAAAAATATTTTTTCACGAAATTTGGTGAAAACTTACCTTTTTATGTCCCAAACAGACTGTAATTTTTCTGATTTAAAATATTTATTTTTTCGCCTTTTTTTTTGACTTAATATTGAAAAAGCACCTAATTTTCAATCGAAAATTCTCCCGTCAAAATATCTGCTTTTTTAAAAAAGTCGGTAAGCTTTTTGTTCGTTGAAATCTCTACTTTCTGATGGTGTAAAAAAAATATACATTACAATGGTAAATGCTCTCAGAAAATGCAGAAACGAAATACGAAATAAAAGGTAGTAAGGCCCAGACCCTCCTAGCCTCTATGAAATACCTTTTAAATTGCATGCGTAAATGGCTATTTATTGCTATTTTAAGATAACTTATATACCTATCTGAGTGACCTACGGAAAATTTTAGCCCATCAAAAAGGTATTTCATAGAGAAGTGGGGAAGGATCACATCAGAAATGAGGATCTGTAGGAGAACCAAAGTCACCGACATAGCTCAGCGTGTCGCGAAACTGAAGTGGAAACGGGCGGGGCACATAGTTCGAAGAACTGACGGTCGTTGGGGTCCCAAGGTGCTGGAGTGGCGACCCCGCACCGGGAAACGCAGTGTTGGCAGACCCCCCACTAGGTGGACCGACGACATCAAACGAGTTGCAGGGAGCCGCTGGATTCAGGCGGCGCAAGACCGAGGCCTGTGGAAGTCCATGCAAGGGGCCTTTGTCCAGCAGTGGACGTCTATCGGTTGATAAAGAAGAAGAAGCAGAAGCCCAACGGTTTAAGGTGCGGATTGAAAACTGAAAGGTCGCAGGTTCGAATCTCACCTGTTGCACTATTGTCGTACCGACTCCTAGCACAAGCTTTCCGCTTATTTGGAGGAGAGAGGAGAATATTAGTCAACTTCAACTTGGCTGATATTCTTTAAAAAAAAAAATGTAATTACTACCGTATTCTTTGTTTTAAAGCTCGGTTATAATATATACCTAGATACGAATTAGATGCGTTGATATAGAGCCTCCAATAATAGTTTTTCTCATAAAAGAAGGAACTTGAAAAAAAGGAAAAATAATAATCAACTGGACTCGAACCGGGGTCTTCGCCCGATTTCCCACCTGAGCTATTATAGCCTTGTAGATGGTGGCGAAAACCTTTGTATTCTAATGATATTGTAGCAGTTTTTCATTGCCTGAAAACACGGATAAAACGACGTTTTATAAAAATGAAACCTAGCTTGATCGATTTATCGCCCCCGAAACCCCCTGCATACTAAATTTCATGAAAATCTTTTGAGCCGTTTCCGAGATTCAGATTATGTATAAACAAGAATTAAAAGTTGCTCGTTTAAAGGTATTAAATAGATAGATTGATAGATATATGTTAGTAGGATTATGTCATATTGTATGACGGATACCCTGGAATAATACTAGGTATACCTACCTAATGTAGTTTCCAAGAAATGCACAGTGATTTCTGCGAATACTTGCTTCAGCAAATTATTTATTGTGTTAATGGGTGTCATATTTTGTTAGCGCCTTCCCGGATCATATAACGTGACCTAAATGATTAATAAACACATAATTATTTTATTAGTATTACCACGTGCTTTGAATTAAGTGAGTAGGTAGATTCCTACATTTTTTTATTTTTACCCCTCGACGAGGGATGCTAGTTTGACGTGTGTTTCTGTGTCTGTGTCTGTCTGTTCCCGCGTAGCTCCCTAAAGAATGGACCGATTTTGATGCTGTTTTTTCTGTTTGAAAGCTAATATAACATAATCGAGGTGGATGTTAGCTATTATTTAATTGATGATCTGCTCAGGCCTGCTCAGCTCATTATTTTACTTGATGGAAGGGTCTTCACTGGTGCGATTGATTTGAAATTTAGTGTACTGTTACTTCGGATTATTTCCAAGGCATGGTAACTTTGAGCTGATGCTGCAGTGTCAAGTAGTCTGCGGGATACCCAACTCCTCGGCAACTTACAGCAGATATAGTGTGTTTGGGCTCGTTAGAATGGTCTCAATGAGTAGGTGTTGGATAGATGATGATCGAGGCTCGAGGAGGAGGATCTGATGATGGAGCAGCAAACTGGGTAACAGGATGTCAGGTATACCGTACAAAGTCCGGCCATAGATTCACATGTCGGGGGTTTTAAATTTTTAATTTACACATCTCTTTGTTACAGATAAACCACTCGGCATTACAAGATGGCGACTGAATTCTGTTTGAAAACCGAACAACGTTGTCAAGAGACGAAACCGAATCACGATATAGTGTTTTTCACCAACCTAACGTTAAATCTCATCAAAATATGTCTAGTGATTGTTAGCAGTCACTTTAAAGTTATTTTTCTGGGTGCAATGTTGATTCTGCTGTTGTTTATTCTGTACAAATCCTATTGGAGTCCGGTGTTTTATAAAAAGGTAATTTTTACTTTTATTTACTTAGTAGCCGGCGCCTCCGCTGTCTCGGTCTTGCGCCACTTGTATCTAGCATAGTCCGAACACAGCTTCGAACAGTGAGTGTTGCCAGTGATGACTTACGGATCCGAGACATGCTCGCTAACTGTGGGCCTCATAAGAAGGCTCAGGGTCTCAGCGGGCGATGGAGAGAGCTATGCTCGGAGTATCCCTGTGAGATCACATTAGGAATGAGGAGATCCGTAGGAGAGCCAGAGTCATCGACATAGCTTAGCGAGTCGCGAAACGGAAGTGGAAACGGGCGGGGCACATAGTTCGAAGAGCTGATGGTCGTTGGGGTCCCAAGGTGCTGGAGTGGCGACCCCGCACCGGGAAGCGCAGTGTTGGCAGACCCTCCACTAGGTGGACCGACGACAGACGAGTTGCAAGGATCCGGATTTGGAAAGCAATTAATAAAATAGGTATGAATTGTCTGGTGAGCTTCGGCCGTGGCTAGTTACCACCCTACCGTAAAAGCCGTGCCGCCAAACGATTTAGCGTATGGGTTAAATGTACACTGCCAAGTGCCATACCCCTTCCAAGTTAGCCCGCTACCATCTTAGACTGCATCGTCACTTACCATCAGGTGAGATCGTAGCCGAGGATTATCTAGTCACCGAATAAAAAAATAGGAAAAATATAATAATATTATTGTGTACCTATCGAATAAATTAAATTAAATCAAATCTGATTGATTAAATAAATCAAAATAAATAAGTTAGATGATTTCAGGAGGTGCGAGTACGCACCTCTGACTTTTCGGAGTCAAGTGCGTTTAAGCAATTAAATATCACTTGCTTCAACGGTGAAGGAAAACATCGTGAGGAAACCTGCACACCTGAGAGTTCTCAATAATGTTCTCGAAGGTGTGTGAAGTCCGCCAATTCGCATTGGACCAGCGTGGTGGACTATGACCTATAACCCTTCTCTGAGAGGCGACCTGCGCTCAGTAGTGGGCTAGTGATGGGTTGATGATGATGATGATGATTTCAGGAGCTATCAGAAATAGGCTACAACAACCTGCCGGCGAAGGACCGGTCCCTGCACATCATCAGGGCACAGAACAGCAGGAAGTTCGGCAGCCGCCTCCCCCCTCCCTACCCCAACGGGTGGTTCTCCCTGGTGGAGAGCCGAGACTTGAGGGTGGGCGACGTGGTGCCTGTTGATGCTTTGGGTAATAGAATAGAATAGATATTTAAGCTATTGCATAGCTTATATCGCGGGCTTTGAACTAGGACAAACAGTTTAAGCGCGGCGACCGAATCAAAAAATTCCGTAACGAAAAAAAACCTAACACCGTCGTTCAGTAAGCGTTTAACATTTTAGAAGTTCTCAAGTAGCTCTATTTGGCGCAGTGGGCGAACGGCCGCTTTCCTTGTATGATGTCGCAGGTTTAAATCTCACTCGCGAAGTAGTGACAGTTCGCTTTTCTTGTTTGCTTGTTTTTTAATTTTTGCATAATTTTTATTATGCAAAAAAAAATTGTATAAATATTATAATTGCATAAGTTGATAAAAAATGCTTATGCAATAGCTTTACCGCGGCAGTTCCCGAGTGCCACTTTTTTTTATTCAAATAAACTTTTTACAAGTGCTTTTGAATCGTCAGTGAGTCTACCACTGGTTCGGAATGCCGTTCCTGCCGAGAAGAACCAGCAAGAAACTCGGCGGTTGCTCTTTTCAAAACAAGCTTACAATACAATAGATACTATGCTATGTATGCAGTGTTTCCACAATGAGGGAAGTTCCAAAAATGCATACCTACAGCTAACAATGCAATATATCTTAAGACGGGCAGATCCGGTGGCACCCGTTCACCGATATTATATTCACCGATTACTCGAAGAAGCTTGAACCGATTTGGAAAATTCTTTTTTTGTTTCAAATGGTATACTTCCCAGGTGGTCCCATTGAAATTTTAATTTTAATTTGGAAAGCTGCGAGACTAATCCTGTTGAGAAAAAACAATAAACCAGCAGATGACCCTACAGGCTATAGACCTTTGTGCCTCTTGGACTGTTATGGCAAGCTTCTAGAACGATTGCTGCTAAATCGAATTGAGCAAATGCTCCCGGATCATGGCGGACTATCAGACAAACAGTACGGGTTTAGGAGCGGGAGATCAACTCTGGACGCTATCGAAAAGGTTAAAAGCATCGCAAAAGCTGCCAAACATGGCACACAGCGGACCAGAAAACTGTGTGCACTCGTCGCTTTGGATGTCAGAAATGCTTTTAATTCCGCACCGTGGAACCAAATACTCCAGGAATTCAAGGAAAGAAATTTCCCTGGATATGTTAGTAACCTCATCAGCAGCTACTTAGACCAGCGAAGTGTATTAATAACTGACGCGGCAGGAATGACAAAAACATTCAAAGTAACAAGTGGAGTGCCACAGGGCTTGATCCTCAGCCCGACACTGTGGAACATCCTCTATGATGGAGTGTTCAAACTCGATCTTGGCGAAGAAGCCCACCTAGTTGGGTTTGCAGATGATTTGGCCCTGGTAGTAGCTGCCAGAACAGAGCAACACCTAATGGAAAGGACTAATAGAGCGCTAAATAGAATCAACGGGTGGATGGTCAGGAAACAACTCCAATTAGCTCCAGAAAAAACCGAAGCTATCATGCTGAGCGGCAGAAGGAGGCATGGACAAATCACTTTTACCATCGGAGGAGTGCAAATACAACCAGGTGAAAAAGTGAAATACCTTGGCGTATGGCTAGACAGGAGCTTGAAATTTGACAAACACGTCGTGGAGACAGCTGCTAAGGCCGAAAAACTAACAACAGCGCTTAGCCAGCTGATGCCCAGGAAAGGAGGACCCAGAGCCAGCAAAAGAAGGATTCTAGCATCCGTTGCGCAGTCGGTTATGCTATATGGAGCGCCGGTCTGGGGCCAAGCTCTACAAATGGCCAAATATAATACAATGCTAGGCAGTATACAGCGGCGACTGGCCATTAGGATTTGTGGTGCGTATCGGACTGTATCCAAAGAAGCTGTCCTGGTAATAGCAGGATTGGTTCCCATAGATAGGCTGGTTATGGAAAGAACTAGCCAACCAGCCAGGAAAGGCAAAAAAGTTGACTCAAAGACCCCGGAGAAAGAGCGGCAAAGGACCCTGCAAGAATGGGGAAACGAATGGAAGGAAAGAGGAAAGGGACAATGGACTAGGGATCTTATACAGGACCTTGAAAAATGGCTGAATAGGAAGCACGGTGAAGTTGACAAGCTAATGACACAGGCACTAAGCGGACACGGAGTTCTCAACACGTACCTACATGCGATAGGCAAAGCAGAAAGCGACAACTGTACCTACTGTGGCGAGGAAGATACGCCAAACCACGCAATTTTTGAGTGCAAGGAATTTGAAGAGGAAAGAAAAAATGCACGCGGAAATGCGCGAGAACCTGTCACAAAAGGTAATCTGGTGAGGTTGATGTTGGATAGCAGGGAAGGATGGAACAAATGTGCAACATTGCTCCACAAGATAGTAGGACGACGCGTCAAGGATGAGTTGAAAAGGCAAAACATGAACACAGCCTAAACAGACAGCCCCCACCCTGAAGTCATGCGCACAGCAGTACCGGGATGGACGGCCGGAGACGGGAGGAGGTTTTAGTCCGTAGGGCACCCATTGAAATTTTATCGAAATCGGTCGAGCGGTTATTAAAATACCAACAATAAATCATGTACTTTGTAATGGCGCGGGCGTTTAAAGTCGGTTTTTTAATAATTTAATATGATTATTTTTAAACAACTGACTTCAAACTCCCTCTTTACTACATTACACACACACTATACAAAGCATTTAATTTACTGTTCATTATTTGAAAAACCGCACGATCGATTTAGATAAAATTTGTATGGGACCACCTGGGGAGCATACCCTTTCAAACAAATAAAAAGATTCCGACGAATTGAGAACCTCCTCCTTTTTGAAGTCGGTTAAAAATGAATTTTTCTCACCTCCGGGCGGAAAGCGTCAATTTTCCTCCCGCTGCGCTAAACGAAAATGTCGCTTTCCGCCTCCGTCGAGGAGAAAAATAGTATACACACCACGGGCAGTAAATAAGAAAGCCTCAGATCACATGTTTATTGACCTCGGCTTCGCCTCGGACAACAATTACATGTGATCTGAGACATTTCTTATTTTACTGCCCTAGTTGTGTAATATACTATTTTATATTAAAATAGGGCTCCCTTTCCCAGGGCTCAACCTCTGCGTGTATAGAGGTGATGACGGTGTGGCGCGCGTAGTGGACGCGTACTGCCCCCACCTAGGGGCTAACATGGCCATGGGCGGGGCAGTCTGTGGCACCGGCATACAGTGCCCCTTCCACCAGTGGAGGTTCGCAGACGGTGGAGCTTGCGTGAGCATACCTGGCATGGAGACAGGTGGGTACATCTACTGACTGGGGCTAACATGGCCATGGGCGGAGCAGTCTGTGGCACCGGCATACAGTGCCCCTTCCACCAGTGGAGGTTCGCGGACGGTGGAGCTTGCGTGAGCATACCTGGCATGGAGACAGGTGGGTACATCTACTGACCTAAGGGGCTAACCTGGCCATGGGCGGAGCAGTCTGTGGCACCGGCATACAGTGCCCCTTCCACCAGTGGAGGTTCGCGGACGGGGGAGCTTGCGTGAGCATACCTGGCATGGAGACAGGTGGGTACATCTACTGACCTAAGGGGCTAACCTGGCCCTTGGCGGGGCAGTCTGTGGCACCGGCATACAGTGCCCCTTCCATCAGTGGAGGTTCGCGGACGGCGGCGCTTGCGTGAGCATACCTGGCATGGAGACAGGTGGGTACACCTACTGACTTGAGGGGCTAGCCTGGCCAACGGCGGGGCAGTCTGTGGCATTAGTAAATAGTAAAATGTGTTTTAAGTTTTTCGCATAGTTGTATTGTATTCCGGTAGATGGCGTACGTCTGACATAATAACTAGATTTATTTAAAACTTCTGCTTTATTTAAAGCAATCTGTTAATGTATGACTAATCTCTGCCTACAAGAAAAAAATCAAAATTACCTACTTATTTCATGTAGGCCAAATTGTGGCTCATATAATAAGTCGAGAATCTACCACCGACCGGTTCGGAGAGCTAATTCTACTGAGAAGACTCGGAAAGAAACTCAGCAGTAGCTCTTTCCAAAACAAAAATTTAATTTTGCTTATCTATCTTGTGACAGCTGAAACAAAAGAATTTGCTTCCAAGCAACGGTAGCATTAAGAAATTCGCTAATTGTAGCCTCTACTTAGTAAATGTGTCTTTTCACGCTGTTTAAAAAAAATTGCTTCTCTGTAAAGCCGGTTTACGGACGATAGTTTTATGCGATAACGTCTTAATATAGAAACATTGATGAAAAATTGCATACTTTTATGAATTGAATTGAATTATTATCACTGAATTATCATTATTTTGTACAATACAAAGAAGGAGTTTTAAATTGAAAATTACAATTTTCTCTAGTCACAAGCCAACGCATGGGGTGATCGTGCATCTCTATCGCTTGTTTGCACGCGCAGGCTCAGGCGGAACGTGACACTTTTTCGTGCGTGCAGCCGGTGTTTATCGATTTATAAGACATTATCACGTCAAATAAATGAATTTATCGTTTCCTTTCCATCTTGGTTGAAAATAATCTCCTCTTTCAGTGCCCAAAGGTATATCCATCAAGACCTATCACGCTATGGAAGTGGACGGCTCGGTGTGGGTGTGGTACCACGTGGAAGGAGAGCCCCCGCTGTGGGCCGTGGGGGAGAGCGACGAGGTCAAGAACTGGGGCTACCGGGGCAGAAACGAGTTCATGGTCAATTCTCATATACAGGTAGAAGTTACCTCGGTCAATTCTCATATTATATAGGTAGAAGTTACCTCGGTCAATTCTCATATACAGGTAGAAGTCACCTTGGTCAATTCTCATATACAGGTAGAAGTCACCTCGGTCAATTCTCATACACAGGTAGAAGTTACCTCGGTCAATTCTCATTTTATATAGGTAGAAGTTACCTTGGTCAATTCTCATATTATATAGGTAGAAGCTACCTCGGTCAATTCTCATACACAGGTAGAAGTTACCTCGGTCAATTCTCATATTATATAGGTAGAAGTTACCTTGGTCAATTCTCATATTATATCGGTAGAAGTTACCTCGGTCAATTCTTATATACAGGTAGAAATTACCTTGGTCAATTCTCATATACAGGTAGAAGTTACCTTGGTCAATTCTCATATACAGGTAGAAATTACTTCGGTCAATTCTCATATACAGGTAGAAGTTACCTTGGCCAATTCTCATATACAGGTAGAAGTTACCTTGGTCAATTCTCATATGCAGGTAGAAGTTACCTTGGTCAATTCCCATATACAGGCAGAAGTTACTTTGGTCAATAAAATTCTAATATACAGGTAGAAGTTACCTTGGTCAATTCTCATATACAGGTCAAAAAAATCAAAATCATTTATTTTTCATTAATTCTTCAATAAAGATATATATATAAGATATATATATATAGATATAGATATATATATATATATATATATATATATATATATATATATATATATATATATATATACATAAATATAACAAAACATACTGTGACAAAATTGTAAACTAATCGCGGTAAAGACTAAAATTTTAAAAAGCAAACACAAATGTGACGGTATTTAATAAAATATAAAAACAATATTATGAAGACGAAGCTAGTAGGTAGTAGTACTTATGGAGCTATGCGTTCGGATGCAATACTATACTATACAGGCTGATTCCGTTTGAACTTGAATAGCCTGGATAAGAATAATTTTGTAATCTATTTATTTAATTTTATTTTTATTTTAATATTTATATAGATATTCTCAATTTTATTTTGTTTAATTATGGGTTATTTAGTAAATATTCTTTGATTTTGTACTTTATATTGTTTCTTGTTATTTTGGATTTAGGGTCATTAGGTAGTTTATTTATTAATCTGGGTAATAGATAATCCGTGGTTCGATCTCCGTAAAAATTGTTGTCTTTAGTGGTAATTAGCATCTTGTCCGAAACAGCCCTCGTTGTAATGTTGTGTGTGATAAAGTTTTGACAATATTCGAAATAGTTTTGTGTAACTAAGGCATGTTTTACTTTTTTGTGTATCGGAAGTACCTTGCAGAATTCGAATACCGCATCGTCGTTTTGTTTGAATTTATCTTTAAGTTTTGGGGGTAGTATCATTTTTAAGGTTCGTTTTTGTATATTGCCTATTTTATTAAGGTGGGTTTTGAACGTTCGCCCGTACACACTGAGACCGTATGAGAGAACGCTGTCCATAAGGGCGGTGTATAGTAATAACGCTGTCTTAAATGTCAATTTGCTTTTTGCTAAATACATTTTTGCCATGATTGCTCTGAGTTTGGTGCATACGGTCTCTATGTGCCTATCCCAGTTAAATCTGTGATCCAATACTAGTCCGAGATAACTATGTTCTGTGACTTCTTCAATGGCCTTACAATTACACGTCGGGGGATTCCCGTGTAGACAGTCATGACTGTGCGATATGAGGCAAGGTTTTTCAGTGCTTTTGTTATGGCTAGAACGGATATGTAGTAGTTTAGTTTTCTGCGAGTTAAGCACTAACCCAACGTCATGAGACCATTTACACAGTAGATCAAAATCTTGTTGAAGATCTTTTAAGGCTACGGATAGATTTCTGTTAGCAGCTGCAGATCGTCGGCATACTGAAATAGCTCACATTTATTAATTATGTTTTTTAAATCATTGACGTACGTAGATGTTACCTTGGTCAATTCTCATATACAGGTAGAAGTTACCTTGGTCAATTCTCATATACAGGCAGAAGTTACTTTGGGCAATAAAATTCTAATATACATGTAGAAGTTACCTTGGTCAATTCTCATATACAGGTAGAAGTAACAAACCTTATCCTTGACTTCTACCCGTATCACTGCTTCCCCTAACCCTCGATGAGACCGACTATAGAACTGTGTCGATCATGATCGATCGGATCACTTATTTAATTCGAATCAATCATTACTTACAACCCGTAGGCGAGTGATCACGAATCTCAGAAAAATTCAATTATTTTTGACCCGCTAGCACAGGCTACAGTGTTTTATTGTCTCTTTCGATCGCAAACATTCGATTTTGAGATTTTCGTGAACCATTTGTGCCGTGAATCGACTTAGGCTTATGGGGTTTTCTACCTTAGGGTATAGTGATGAGTGGCACAACTTTTTAATTTTTTTTTATTTTTTATTCTTAATTACAGAATAAAATTACATAATATATACCTAATACTAAATTAAAACTAAATTTATTCTAAAATTAAAACTAAAATAAAATTAAAATAAATAAAACCCCATCGAAGTCACTGCAGTGTGGCATAGTACTCAAGATGCTGGCAGCATTATACCCCTTTGGATGGCCAAGCTAATCCTTTGGCCAAGGTAGCTGCCAGCTCTTGGATTCCCGGCAGACTCGATCACCTTTACGAGCACAAATATGAAACCACTGTCAAGTTTTTCATATTTACGCCTCTTAGCCTGTTCGGTGTTAGTAGCCGCTGCAACCGCCACAGTCCTGATGGTATGACCCTTGTTCCTTGGAGGACAGGGAGGTCGCCTGGATGTGGGATGCAGCTAGAGTATCTACACAGGTGGCATCCCACACAAGCGACCTCCCTGTCCTCCAAGGAACAAGCGTCATACCATCAGGTCTCTTGCCATCACTACGTGCCAAACCAATAGAAATATATGTATAAGATTGACACAGCTCTACTATAGAGTATAATACATGGAACTAGGAATTACGACGTAATAAGTCACTTCACGTCTTTGTCAACATGCCTTGCTTGAAGAACCAACTTCAGACACTGAATGTCGCCATGTTAACGTTTCTATTTTTGTCAGGAGATACCGGAGAACGGCGCCGACGTCGCGCACCTGAACGCTGTTCACACTGTATCGATGTTTTCTGACATCGGCCTGAAGTATCCGTTCCTCAATCACATTATAGGTATGTGATAAAACTACGAAATAAAAAGCGCGATGGAGAGAGCTATGCTCGGAGTATCCCTGCGAGATCACATCAGGAATGGAAATCCGTAGGAGAACTAAAGTTTCCACGCCGAAATGGCAGAATATGTTGGAACTTCTGCATCCTTGTGTACTTGCTTGAATATTGTCGAGTAACACTGGAGTAGCCAGCATTCAGCAGCAGAAATATGGTTGAGCGAAGCAACTGCTGGGTCATGCGTCATGCTCGTGAACGGGTTCCACTGGCGGGAATGGGGCTACTTTATGTCTACCCTTCTTAAGATATATTGCACTAGCTGATGCCCGCGACTTCGTCTGCGTGAACTTAGCCTTTAAAATGCCTCGGGAACTCTTTGACTTTGCGGGATAAAAAGTAGCCTGTCACTCTCCAGGTCCTTAACTTTAGGTACCCCTGCAAAAACTCACGTCGATCCGTAGCTCTGTTGGGGCGTGATTGAAGGACAAACCGACGCACTTTCGCATTTATAATATTTCACCATATAAAGTGAAAGTACATATAGTGAACGTGTTTTTTTACACAGGTAAAGTTGAGGACCTGGAAAATAACACAGGTTACTTTTTGTCCCGGGAGCATACATTTAAACGCCCGGGCCACTACAAAGTATATAATTTATTGTATAATTTTTAAAAAACGCTCGACTGATTTCGATAAAATTTAAATGGGACCACCTGGGAAGTATAGCCTTTGAAACAAAAAAAGAATTTTCCAAATCGGTTCAGGTGTCTTCGAGTAGTCGGTGAACATACCTACATAAAAAAAGATTCAGTTGAATTGAGATCCTCCTCCTTTTTTGAAGTCGGTTAAAATAATAATAAAAATTAGTTTAAATTTAACGAAGTTATGGAGTAAAACAGTCAAAATAGTTCAACCCCTATCTCAGAGAACATACATCCATCCTTCCTTAGACTACATCTATACAAACATACATCCTTATACATCCATCCTCACAAACTTTCACAATAATATTAGTGGGATAATATGAGTAATAATAGGTAGGATAGGATATAGTTAATGTATTTATAGTTAGTAGGAGGAGGATACAAACATACATAAATACATGCACACACACATAATTATATACATACATGCAGGCAAGCATGCAAGCATACATACATACATACATACATAAATACATACATACATACATACATGCATACATACATACATACATGCATGCATACATACACACACACATACACACACACATACACACACACACACACACACACACACACACACACACACACACACACACACACACACACACACACACACACTTGAAATACACACGCATAATTGAAAGATAAATGTGTGAAAAGTAGTATACTAATATCCCGCAGGAACCGTTTGTTTTCCCGGGATAAAAAGTAGCCTTTGTCATTTTTCAGGCCCTTGACTTTACCTGTGCAAAATAATCAAGTCAATCTAAAACTCCATTGCGCGTATTTTGGAGGACAAATGCGTAAAAAATAGCGATGCTATCCCGCAGGAACTGTTTGCTTTTCTGGGATAAAAAGTAGCCTATGTGCTATTCCAGACTATAATCTATGTCGGTGCCAAATTTCAGCAAAATCGGTTCATTCGTTGTCGCGTTAAAGAGTAACAAACATCCATCCATCCATCCATCCATCCATCCATCCATCCAAACATCCATACATCCATCCTCACAAATAATTAATTTATAATATTAATAGGATTGTTAGTCGGTATGCATTTTTAGAAACTCCCTCATTGTGGAAACACTGCATACATAGCATAGTATTTATTATATTGTAAACTTGTTTTGAAAAGAGCAACCGCCGAGTTTCTTGCTGGTTCTTCTCGGCAGGAAGGGTATTCCGAACCAGTGGTAGAGTCTGACGATTCAAAAGCATTGTAAAAAGATTATTTGAATAAAAAATATTTCTATTCCACTCCATTCCACTCCATTCTACTCCATTCCACTCCATTCCACTCCATTCCACTCCATTCTACTCCATTCCATTCCATTCCATTCCATTCCATTCCATTCCATTCCATTCCATTCCATTCCATTCCATTCCATTCCATTCCACTCCACTCCATTCCATTCAATTCCATTCCATTCCACTCCACTACACTCCATTCCATTCCACTCCACTCCATTCCACTCCATTCCATTCCACTCCACTCCACTCCATTCCATTCCATTCCATTCTATTCTATTCTATTCTATTCTCTGACCAACGTTGACGGTGCAGGTCACCACACGTGGGGCGCGGAGTGGGCGAAGGGTGCCGAGAACCACCTCGCCAGGATCTCCATCTCGCAGAGCTACGTGATCATGAAGGTCGACGTGTTTCCGCTCACCGTCACTGTCAACCAGGTCAGTTGTGGGCACTGCTAGATGCAGGTCACCACACGTGGGGCGCGGAGTGGGCGAAGGGTGCCGAGGACCACCTCGCCAGGATCTCCATCTCGCAGAGCTACGTGATCATGAAGGTCGACGTGTTTCCGCTCACCGTCACTGTCAACCAGGTCAGTTGTGGGCACTGCTAGATGCAGGTCACCACACGTGGGGCGCGGAGTGGGCGAAGGGTGCCGAGGACCACCTCGCCAGGATCTCCATCTCGCAGAGCTACGTGATCATGAAGGTCGACGTGTTTCCGCTCACCGTCACTGTCAACCAGGTCAGTTGTGGGCACTGCTAGATGCAGGTCACCACACGTGGGGCGCGGAGTGGGCGAAGGGTGCCGAGGACCACCTCGCCAGGATCTCCATCTCGCAGAGCTACGTGATCATGAAGGTCGACGTGTTTCCGCTCACCGTCACTGTCAACCAGGTCAGTTGTGGGCACTGCTAGATGCAGGTCACCACACGTGGGGCGCGGAGTGGGCGAAGGGTGCCGAGGACCACCTCGCCAGGATCTCCATCTCGCAGAGCTACGTGATCATGAAGGTCGACGTGTTTCCGCTCACCGTCACTGTCAACCAGGTCAGTTGTGGGCACTGCTAGATGCAGGTCACCACACGTGGGGCGCGGAGTGGGCGAAGGGTGCCGAGGACCACCTCGCCAGGATCTCCATCTCGCAGAGCTACGTGATCATGAAGGTCGACGTGTTTCCGCTCACCGTCACTGTCAACCAGGTCAGTTGTGGGCACTGCTAGATGCAGGTCACCACACGTGGGGCGCGGAGTGGGCGAAGGGTGCCGAGGACCACCTCGCCAGGATCTCCATCTCGCAGAGCTACGTGATCATGAAGGTCGACGTGTTTCCGCTCACCGTCACTGTCAACCAGGTCAGTTGTGGGCACTGCTAGATGCAGGTCACCACACGTGGGGCGCGGAGTGGGCGAAGGGTGCCGAGGACCACCTCGCCAGGATCTCCATCTCGCAGAGCTACGTGATCATGAAGGTCGACGTGTTTCCGCTCACCGTCACTGTCAACCAGGTCAGTTGTGGGCACTGCTAGATGCAGGTCACCACACGTGGGGCGCGGAGTGGGCGAAGGGTGCCGAGGACCACCTCACCAGGATCTCCATCTCGCAGAGCTACGTGATCATGAAGGTCGACGTGTTTCCGCTCACCGTCACTGTCAACCAGGTCAGTTGTGGGCACTGCTAGATGCAGGTCACCACACGTGGGGCGCGGAGTGGGCGAAGGGTGCCGAGGACCACCTCGCCAGGATCTCCATCTCGCAGAGCTACGTGATCATGAAGGTCGACGTGTTTCCGCTCACCGTCACTGTCAACCAGGTCAGTTGTGGGCACTGCTAGATGCAGGTCACCACACGTGGGGCGCGGAGTGGGCGAAGGGTGCCGAGGACCACCTCGCCAGGATCTCCATCTCGCAGAGCTACGTGATCATGAAGGTCGACGTGTTTCCGCTCACCGTCACTGTCAACCAGGTCAGTTGTGGGCACTGCTAGATGCAGGTCACCACACGTGGGGCGCGGAGTGGGCGAAGGGTGCCGAGGACCACCTCGCCAGGATCTCCATCTCGCAGAGCTACGTGATCATGAAGGTCGACGTGTTTCCGCTCACCGTCACTGTCAACCAGGTCAGTTGTGGGCACTGCTAGATGCAGGTCACCACACGTGGGGCGCGGAGTGGGCGAAGGGTGCCGAGGACCACCTCGCCAGGATCTCCATCTCGCAGAGCTACGTGATCATGAAGGTCGACGTGTTTCCGCTCACCGTCACTGTCAACCAGGTCAGTTGTGGGCACTGCTAGATGCAGGTCACCACACGTGGGGCGCGGAGTGGGCGAAGGGTGCCGAGGACCACCTCGCCAGGATCTCCATCTCGCAGAGCTACGTGATCATGAAGGTCGACGTGTTTCCGCTCACCGTCACTGTCAACCAGGTCAGTTGTGGGCACTGCTAGATGCAGGTCACCACACGTGGGGCGCGGAGTGGGCGAAGGGTGCCGAGGACCACCTCGCCAGGATCTCCATCTCGCAGAGCTACGTGATCATGAAGGTCGACGTGTTTCCGCTCACCGTCACTGTCAACCAGGTCAGTTGTGGGCACTGCTAGATGCAGGTCACCACACGTGGGGCGCGGAGTGGGCGAAGGGTGCCGAGGACCACCTCGCCAGGATCTCCATCTCGCAGAGCTACGTGATCATGAAGGTCGACGTGTTTCCGCTCACCGTCACTGTCAACCAGGTCAGTTGTGGGCACTGCTAGATGCAGGTCACCACACGTGGGGCGCGGAGTGGGCGAAGGGTGCCGAGGACCACCTCGCCAGGATCTCCATCTCGCAGAGCTACGTGATCATGAAGGTCGACGTGTTTCCGCTCACCGTCACTGTCAACCAGGTCAGTTGTGGGCACTGCTAGATGCAGGTCACCACACGTGGGGCGCGGAGTGGGCGAAGGGTGCCGAGGACCACCTCGCCAGGATCTCCATCTCGCAGAGCTACGTGATCATGAAGGTCGACGTGTTTCCGCTCACCGTCACTGTCAACCAGGTCAGTTGTGGGCACTGCTAGATGCAGGTCACCACACGTGGGGCGCGGAGTGGGCGAAGGGTGCCGAGGACCACCTCGCCAGGATCTCCATCTCGCAGAGCTACGTGATCATGAAGGTCGACGTGTTTCCGCTCACCGTCACTGTCAACCAGGTCAGTTGTGGGCACTGCTAGATGCAGGTCACCACACGTGGGGCGCGGAGTGGGCGAAGGGTGCCGAGGACCACCTCGCCAGGATCTCCATCTCGCAGAGCTACGTGATCATGAAGGTCGACGTGTTTCCGCTCACCGTCACTGTCAACCAGGTCAGTTGTGGGCACTGCTAGATGCAGGTCACCACACGTGGGGCGCGGAGTGGGCGAAGGGTGCCGAGGACCACCTCGCCAGGATCTCCATCTCGCAGAGCTACGTGATCATGAAGGTCGACGTGTTTCCGCTCACCGTCACTGTCAACCAGGTCAGTTGTGGGCACTGCTAGATGCAGGTCACCACACGTGGGGCGCGGAGTGGGCGAAGGGTGCCGAGGACCACCTCGCCAGGATCTCCATCTCGCAGAGCTACGTGATCATGAAGGTCGACGTGTTTCCGCTCACCGTCACTGTCAACCAGGTCAGTTGTGGGCACTGCTAGATGCAGGTCACCACACGTGGGGCGCGGAGTGGGCGAAGGGTGCCGAGGACCACCTCGCCAGGATCTCCATCTCGCAGAGCTACGTGATCATGAAGGTCGACGTGTTTCCGCTCACCGTCACTGTCAACCAGGTCAGTTGTGGGCACTGCTAGATGCAGGTCACCACACGTGGGGCGCGGAGTGGGCGAAGGGTGCCGAGGACCACCTCGCCAGGATCTCCATCTCGCAGAGCTACGTGATCATGAAGGTCGACGTGTTTCCGCTCACCGTCACTGTCAACCAGGTCAGTTGTGGGCACTGCTAGATGCAGGTCACCACACGTGGGGCGCGGAGTGGGCGAAGGGTGCCGAGGACCACCTCGCCAGGATCTCCATCTCGCAGAGCTACGTGATCATGAAGGTCGACGTGTTTCCGCTCACCGTCACTGTCAACCAGGTCAGTTGTGGGCACTGCTAGATGCAGGTCACCACACGTGGGGCGCGGAGTGGGCGAAGGGTGCCGAGGACCACCTCGCCAGGATCTCCATCTCGCAGAGCTACGTGATCATGAAGGTCGACGTGTTTCCGCTCACCGTCACTGTCAACCAGGTCAGTTGTGGGCACTGCTAGATGCAGGTCACCACACGTGGGGCGCGGAGTGGGCGAAGGGTGCCGAGGACCACCTCGCCAGGATCTCCATCTCGCAGAGCTACGTGATCATGAAGGTCGACGTGTTTCCGCTCACCGTCACTGTCAACCAGGTCAGTTGTGGGCACTGCTAGATGCAGGTCACCACACGTGGGGCGCGGAGTGGGCGAAGGGTGCCGAGGACCACCTCGCCAGGATCTCCATCTCGCAGAGCTACGTGATCATGAAGGTCGACGTGTTTCCGCTCACCGTCACTGTCAACCAGGTCAGTTGTGGGCACTGCTAGATGCAGGTCACCACACGTGGGGCGCGGAGTGGGCGAAGGGTGCCGAGGACCACCTCGCCAGGATCTCCATCTCGCAGAGCTACGTGATCATGAAGGTCGACGTGTTTCCGCTCACCGTCACTGTCAACCAGGTCAGTTGTGGGCACTGCTAGATGCAGGTCACCACACGTGGGGCGCGGAGTGGGCGAAGGGTGCCGAGGACCACCTCGCCAGGATCTCCATCTCGCAGAGCTACGTGATCATGAAGGTCGACGTGTTTCCGCTCACCGTCACTGTCAACCAGGTCAGTTGTGGGCACTGCTAGATGCAGGTCACCACACGTGGGGCGCGGAGTGGGCGAAGGGTGCCGAGGACCACCTCGCCAGGATCTCCATCTCGCAGAGCTACGTGATCATGAAGGTCGACGTGTTTCCGCTCACCGTCACTGTCAACCAGGTCAGTTGTGGGCACTGCTAGATGCAGGTCACCACACGTGGGGCGCGGAGTGGGCGAAGGGTGCCGAGGACCACCTCGCCAGGATCTCCATCTCGCAGAGCTACGTGATCATGAAGGTCGACGTGTTTCCGCTCACCGTCACTGTCAACCAGGTCAGTTGTGGGCACTGCTAGATGCAGGTCACCACACGTGGGGCGCGGAGTGGGCGAAGGGTGCCGAGGACCACCTCGCCAGGATCTCCATCTCGCAGAGCTACGTGATCATGAAGGTCGACGTGTTTCCGCTCACCGTCACTGTCAACCAGGTCAGTTGTGGGCACTGCTAGATGCAGGTCACCACACGTGGGGCGCGGAGTGGGCGAAGGGTGCCGAGGACCACCTCGCCAGGATCTCCATCTCGCAGAGCTACGTGATCATGAAGGTCGACGTGTTTCCGCTCACCGTCACTGTCAACCAGGTCAGTTGTGGGCACTGCTAGATGCAGGTCACCACACGTGGGGCGCGGAGTGGGCGAAGGGTGCCGAGGACCACCTCGCCAGGATCTCCATCTCGCAGAGCTACGTGATCATGAAGGTCGACGTGTTTCCGCTCACCGTCACTGTCAACCAGGTCAGTTGTGGGCACTGCTAGATGCAGGTCACCACACGTGGGGCGCGGAGTGGGCGAAGGGTGCCGAGGACCACCTCGCCAGGATCTCCATCTCGCAGAGCTACGTGATCATGAAGGTCGACGTGTTTCCGCTCACCGTCACTGTCAACCAGGTCAGTTGTGGGCACTGCTAGATGCAGGTCACCACACGTGGGGCGCGGAGTGGGCGAAGGGTGCCGAGGACCACCTCGCCAGGATCTCCATCTCGCAGAGCTACGTGATCATGAAGGTCGACGTGTTTCCGCTCACCGTCACTGTCAACCAGGTCAGTTGTGGGCACTGCTAGATGCAGGTCACCACACGTGGGGCGCGGAGTGGGCGAAGGGTGCCGAGGACCACCTCGCCAGGATCTCCATCTCGCAGAGCTACGTGATCATGAAGGTCGACGTGTTTCCGCTCACCGTCACTGTCAACCAGGTCAGTTGTGGGCACTGCTAGATGCAGGTCACCACACGTGGGGCGCGGAGTGGGCGAAGGGTGCCGAGGACCACCTCGCCAGGATCTCCATCTCGCAGAGCTACGTGATCATGAAGGTCGACGTGTTTCCGCTCACCGTCACTGTCAACCAGGTCAGTTGTGGGCACTGCTAGATGCAGGTCACCACACGTGGGGCGCGGAGTGGGCGAAGGGTGCCGAGGACCACCTCGCCAGGATCTCCATCTCGCAGAGCTACGTGATCATGAAGGTCGACGTGTTTCCGCTCACCGTCACTGTCAACCAGGTCAGTTGTGGGCACTGCTAGATGCAGGTCACCACACGTGGGGCGCGGAGTGGGCGAAGGGTGCCGAGGACCACCTCGCCAGGATCTCCATCTCGCAGAGCTACGTGATCATGAAGGTCGACGTGTTTCCGCTCACCGTCACTGTCAACCAGGTCAGTTGTGGGCACTGCTAGATGCAGGTCACCACACGTGGGGCGCGGAGTGGGCGAAGGGTGCCGAGGACCACCTCGCCAGGATCTCCATCTCGCAGAGCTACGTGATCATGAAGGTCGACGTGTTTCCGCTCACCGTCACTGTCAACCAGGTCAGTTGTGGGCACTGCTAGATGCAGGTCACCACACGTGGGGCGCGGAGTGGGCGAAGGGTGCCGAGGACCACCTCGCCAGGATCTCCATCTCGCAGAGCTACGTGATCATGAAGGTCGACGTGTTTCCGCTCACCGTCACTGTCAACCAGGTCAGTTGTGGGCACTGCTAGATGCAGGTCACCACACGTGGGGCGCGGAGTGGGCGAAGGGTGCCGAGGACCACCTCGCCAGGATCTCCATCTCGCAGAGCTACGTGATCATGAAGGTCGACGTGTTTCCGCTCACCGTCACTGTCAACCAGGTCAGTTGTGGGCACTGCTAGATGCAGGTCACCACACGTGGGGCGCGGAGTGGGCGAAGGGTGCCGAGGACCACCTCGCCAGGATCTCCATCTCGCAGAGCTACGTGATCATGAAGGTCGACGTGTTTCCGCTCACCGTCACTGTCAACCAGGTCAGTTGTGGGCACTGCTAGATGCAGGTCACCACACGTGGGGCGCGGAGTGGGCGAAGGGTGCCGAGGACCACCTCGCCAGGATCTCCATCTCGCAGAGCTACGTGATCATGAAGGTCGACGTGTTTCCGCTCACCGTCACTGTCAACCAGGTCAGTTGTGGGCACTGCTAGATGCAGGTCACCACACGTGGGGCGCGGAGTGGGCGAAGGGTGCCGAGGACCACCTCGCCAGGATCTCCATCTCGCAGAGCTACGTGATCATGAAGGTCGACGTGTTTCCGCTCACCGTCACTGTCAACCAGGTCAGTTGTGGGCACTGCTAGATGCAGGTCACCACACGTGGGGCGCGGAGTGGGCGAAGGGTGCCGAGGACCACCTCGCCAGGATCTCCATCTCGCAGAGCTACGTGATCATGAAGGTCGACGTGTTTCCGCTCACCGTCACTGTCAACCAGGTCAGTTGTGGGCACTGCTAGATGCAGGTCACCACACGTGGGGCGCGGAGTGGGCGAAGGGTGCCGAGGACCACCTCGCCAGGATCTCCATCTCGCAGAGCTACGTGATCATGAAGGTCGACGTGTTTCCGCTCACCGTCACTGTCAACCAGGTCAGTTGTGGGCACTGCTAGATGCAGGTCACCACACGTGGGGCGCGGAGTGGGCGAAGGGTGCCGAGAACCACCTCGCCAGGATCTCCATCTCGCAGAGCTACGTGATCATGAAGGTCGACGTGTTTCCGCTCACCGTCACTGTCAACCAGGTCAGTTGTGGGCACTGCTAGATGCAGGTCACCACACGTGGGGCGCGGAGTGGGCGAAGGGTGCCGAGGACCACCTCGCCAGGATCTCCATCTCGCAGAGCTACGTGATCATGAAGGTCGACGTGTTTCCGCTCACCGTCACTGTCAACCAGGTCAGTTGTGGGCACTGCTAGATGCAGGTCACCACACGTGGGGCGCGGAGTGGGCGAAGGGTGCCGAGGACCACCTCGCCAGGATCTCCATCTCGCAGAGCTACGTGATCATGAAGGTCGACGTGTTTCCGCTCACCGTCACTGTCAACCAGGTCAGTTGTGGGCACTGCTAGATGCAGGTCACCACACGTGGGGCGCGGAGTGGGCGAAGGGTGCCGAGGACCACCTCGCCAGGATCTCCATCTCGCAGAGCTACGTGATCATGAAGGTCGACGTGTTTCCGCTCACCGTCACTGTCAACCAGGTCAGTTGTGGGCACTGCTAGATGCAGGTCACCACACGTGGGGCGCGGAGTGGGCGAAGGGTGCCGAGGACCACCTCGCCAGGATCTCCATCTCGCAGAGCTACGTGATCATGAAGGTCGACGTGTTTCCGCTCACCGTCACTGTCAACCAGGTCAGTTGTGGGCACTGCTAGATGCAGGTCACCACACGTGGGGCGCGGAGTGGGCGAAGGGTGCCGAGGACCACCTCGCCAGGATCTCCATCTCGCAGAGCTACGTGATCATGAAGGTCGACGTGTTTCCGCTCACCGTCACTGTCAACCAGGTCAGTTTTGGGCACTGCTAGATGCAGGCCTTAGGTACCTAAAGATTTTAGACTTATTTCGTGGCTTAATGACTTAACTAGTGGTTCGCCCCGAACTGAGACCTCGCGGTATCCCATAATTCCCATAAGGTAGTTTTAACTTTTAACTATATTATATTGTAATTAAAACGCGCCGAATCTGATGACGTCAATCGTCATCTGCTTTCGTGGATGGGATGCATATTTACAATATTAAAGACAGCGCCATCTAGTAACAGTATATTGAAGTTTTGTTAAAAACATTGATGTCCAATAAAACTCAAATAATTTCGTTTGTTTATAATATTTATCTAATCTTAGTATTTGTTGTTCAAGTACAGAATATAACTCAAATTATGTGTAAGTTTCAAGTTTTAAAACAAAGTGGTTTTAGAAATCTAGCCTCGAATACAATCTCCACTTTGAAAGCCCCCCATTTCGTATGGGAGCCCCCCTGAAAGAAAGATTTTTATAACTTTTTAAGCCATTTTCGGCTGGAGGCCATCGGTTTACATATCATATCTAAAATTGAAGTAATTACGTTCAGTAATTCAGAAGTTATAAGGCTGTGACAGACGGACGGACGGAGAAGTGCAAATCGCTCTAGTAAACTCAGAGACCTTCGCTTCGCTCGGTCGATTATCTAATATCGTTAAACGAGCAAGTCTTGTAAACGGAAACTCTCTCTCTCGGAAACGGCTCCAACGATTTTCATGAAATTTAGTATGCAGGAGGTTTCGAGGGTGATAAATCGATCTAGCTAGGTTTCATTTTTAGAAAACGTCGTTTTATCCGTGTTTTCAGGCAGTGAAAAACCCCTTACAATATCATTAGAATACTCCACTAGTCTCGAAACCAGAAGACCCCGGTTCGAGTCCAAGACGGTTATATTTTCCCCTATGAATTTTATTATTATTTTTTTATTTATTTTTCTTTTTTTAATATATAATTTCCAAAAAACACGATTTACCAAAAAAAACCGAGCAAAGCTCGATCACCCAGGTATAATGTACTATACGAGTACGTACCACGATAATTGTTTTTATACATATAATGTCGATATTTCGATCCAGTTGCATGGACAGTGGTCACGACGGGACGTTATATAAGTTTCGGCAGAATACACTCACATCACTTTTTAATTTTGGTACAGTACCTTACCTACCTTACCTTGGTACCTACCTTAGGTACCTACCACAGATTAGGAACAAGGGAGATATGTAAAGGAGGCGTGGTTCGTACGCACTCCCATAGCACAAAATAGGCATAGCCGACCGTTTTTGCCTTAAGGATGATTATACGGGTCTGCCCGCGAAATTCAAATTTAATTTGGTTTTTCGCAATTTGTGAACTATTTAATACGACAAACTAGGCTAATGGCATTCTAATTGCGCCAGTAGAATTATCATCTTAGCACGTTTACATAAAAATCTTTACTTGAAAGTGACCAGTTTTTAAGAAATTAATCAAAATACTGAGTTGGACGTTAGTTACTCACAAATTAGTCGATTTTTTGATTAATTTCTTAAACTTTTCAAGTAAAGATTTTTATATAAACCTGTGAAGATGATACTACTGCCATCGTCGCAATTAGAATGCCATAAGCCTACTTTGTCGTATTAGTTTACAAATTGCGAAACACCAAATTAAATTTGAATTTCGCGGGCAGAAGTGTGTCTTCAACCTTAAGTCGAATGTCATCCAACGACCGCTTCACTTCTCTCGTTTTCGAACAAAATGCCTCGTTGTTCAGTGGTCGTTCGTAAAAATTCATTCTGCAAAGTGAATTACAAGAAATATGGCATCTCATTTTGCATGAAAGTACAAGTATGTTGTTACTTTCCATAAAAATTGGTGTCTGTAAAGTCGGTTTACGGACGATAGTTTTACGTGATAACGTCATATAGAAACATTGATGAATAAATGTGTCACAAGCGAACGCTTGGGCCCATCGTGCCTCTCTATCGCTTGTTCCGTGCTCTCGCTTGCACGCGCAGGCTCAAGCGGAACTTAACTCTTTTTCGTGCGTGCAGCCGGTGTTCATCGATTTATAAGACGTTATCACGTCAAAAATCAATAAAACTTTATTTTGTGGTATCAAAATGTGAGAAAGCGACAATTCTACATCTCATTATGAACAAAAGCCATTGCTTGCTTAGTAGAAATCAATCAATGAATCGGCCGATCTTACGACGCAATGGTTAATGTTCTTTGCCGAGTCTCACTAGCACGATAGATCATAATTTCGTGGTGCGGCTGTACATCGATCTCTATAATATATAAATTACGTGTCACGTTGTTTGTCCGCGATGGACTCCTAAACTACTGAACCGATTTAGATCAAACTTCGTAACTATCTGTAATTTGGTCCAACTTGAAAGATAGGATAGTTTTTTTTGATTAGGATAGTTTATTTGTTTTATTTGTATAGATAAGTTGGCGGTACGAAGTTCGCCGGGTCAGCTAGTCTATTATAAACACTGGATTGGCTGTACCTATACAAATGACATATTGAAAATGACATGATACAGGGAAATTTCGACTTTCAGATAGGTCCAGCCCACGTCCGTCTTAAATTCATGTCCCCCCTGGGGCCCATGACAGTGCTGCAGTCAGTGACCCCGCTGGCGCCCCTTCTACAGCGAGTGGTTCACCGAGTATACTCGCCACACTACAATGCGCCGCTTGGAGCCGCACTGGTCTTACTTGAGGCGAAACAGGTATGTGCTACCTAGAGCACTAACTTCATGTACCCCCTGGGGCCCATGACTGTGCTGCAGTCAGTGATCCCGCTGGCGCCCTTTCTACAGTGATTCACCATGTATACTCGCCCTCCAATGACAGTGCTGTAGTGTTATAGTTAATCGGAACCACTGTTCTGCTAAAACGTTATAATTTTAATATTTTTGGGAGAAATTAAAACCACTTTTCACATATTATCTGTCAGATACCATTTCTCCAGAGAGCGGGCCACAGATAATAGTGAGCTCTTAGATTCAAAGACAAAGGAATAAAAATATTATAGTTCCTAACATGCAATTAGTGACCCCGCTGGCACCTTCTGCAGAGAGTGGTTCGCCGAGAATACTCGCCACACTACAATGCGCCGCTTGGGGCCGCTCTAGTCTTACTTAAAGATTAATCTTACTAGACACTAAACATGTATGTATTACCTAGAGCACTAACTTCATGTCCCCCTTGGGGCCCATGACACTGACCCCGCTGGCGCTCTTTCTGCAGTGGAGGAGTGGAGTCTGAGTACCAACGATTCTGTTAATGCTGCATCAATTATTTATTGCTACAGTTTCAATTGTGGTTATTGATTTAATTTATCGGGTTATTTCCGCAACAATGCATATTTAGTCAATATCGAGTGGGTATCAAAGTGCGAGTGCGAGTGGTGGGTATCGGGTGAAGTGGAAATGGGCGGAGCACATAGTTCGAAGAGCTGATGGTCGTTGGGGGGTGCTGGAGTGGTGACCCCGCGCCAGGAAGCGCAGTGTTGGCAGACCCCCCACTAGGTTAACTGACGACATTAAACAAGTCGCAGGAAGCCGCTGGATTCAGGTGGCGTAAGACTGAGGTCTGTGGAAGTCCATGTAAGAGACTTTTGTTCAGCAGTGGACGTCTATCAGTTGACAAAGAAGAAAAAGAAAATTGGGTATTGGCCAATCAGAAGCGATAGCAATCGTTCTAATTTAAAAGTTTATTTTAATAAAAACCTATTCTATTCTATTCTAAAGAATCGCACGGCTGAAGCATTAACATCATGTCCCCCCCGGGGCCCATGACAGTGCTGCAGTCAGTGACCCCGGTGGCGCCCCTTCCTTTGTTTCTTCTAGTATACTCAATTTTGTTTGTTTGTTTGTTTATTACAGTTCCAAAGAGACGTGGCAATATGGAACAACAAGCGCTACGTCAACTCGCCCGCCTACGCCAAAAGTGATAAAACTATTCGCACCTTCAGAGCGTGGTTCAATCAGTTCTACAGTAAAAATAGCATATCTTTACGTGAAGCGATGCAAAATCCTTTAGATTGGTGAACGCCATCAAATGGTAATGTTTCAAGACATCCGAGCACCGATGACTATATCACTAACCTCTATTATTAATCTATGGTTGACACTGGACCGGCTGTCCCTGTACAAATGACAGCTCAAATTATGTGTCAATTTGAAGCGCCACATTTGACGTACGAGTGTCTCTGGAACTAATAATATAGGGATGCAGGAAGTGTCAAAAAGTATCAACTGTCAGTTGTCAACTAGAGCCCTCACTAATTTTAGTTCCTTGGACACTCGTAACTGTTTACAGCGCCAAAATGTCGTCCATCAATCAGGTCCAAAAAAAGTATGACAGCAGCCGGTCTAGTGTCAATCATTAATAAATAATTATAATATAGGTCAGTGTTAGGTATAGATATGTCAGTCTGACAACTCACTTTTTTCAACTGAAGCCTGCGCCCCTGGCCATATTACATATCTATTGTCGTATCTATTCTCTTTCTATGATCGTTAATGCTTTAGAGCAGGGGTTCCCAAAGTTTTTTAACACGCCTCCCTTTTGAATCTGTCCTTTGCGCAGCATGCGGTGTCGATCGGGGAACGCGCGGCGAAATGCTTCGGGAAGATGTCGCGTGTGTCGACGTCGTCCTGGGGCATTCGATACCCTGCGCTGCGTATCCTGTACCGTGGAACATTCGTAGCGACGATAACGTATGCTGCTGCTTGTTGGGCAGGGAGGGCGGCACTGCACGTCGTACGGTCGACGCTAATCAGGAAGCAGCGGTCTTCCCTCATTTTGTTGACCAAGGCGTATCGCTCGGCCAGCTCCGCCGCTCTGGCGGTGCTCGCCGGTGTACTGCCAGCTGACCTGGAGGTGATCCGTGCTGGAAGGATCGATGAGGCGCGTCAGTCCGTGCCCAAGAAGGAGTTGAGCAGACGCAAGCGGGAAATCGGGGCTGAGGTGACTGCGATGTGGCAGGAGCGGTGGTCCGCGGAGGTTTGGGGCGAGGATTTGCGGCGCTTCTTCCCAGACGTGTCCGGCAGGCTCAAGGCAACTTGGGTCGCGCCGGACTACGAGACCTCGCAGATCCTCATCGGACACGGCTGTTTCCGGGCGCGCCTGCATGGGATGGCACTTTGCGAGAGCCCAGTGTGTGAATGTGGCGCCGAAGAGGAGGACAGACACCACGCGCTGTGGGATGCCCCCTCTACAAGGACCTACGGGACAAGATGCTGGATGGAATCGTTCGCGGGGAAGCGGGACCAGTCTACTACATGGACCTCGTTGCATCGGCGGAAAACTACAACCGGCTGCGGGAGTTCGCGCACCACTGGCACAAGAGGCGAAGCGGATCGGAGCGAGCAGGGACCAGGCAAGGAGCTACAGAGCGACGACGTGAGTCAAGCCTGTGTAGTGACGTCTAGCCCCAGAAGGGGGAGAGTGACATAAGGGACAAAGGATGAGAGATAAAAGAACTTGTAGGGAGTCAAGAAGGCGCACCGGGAAACACGCCAAGAGCAAGTACCGGGCGCCCTCCCAGTGTTTCGGCCCATATAACCGCGAGGTTGGAGGGGCCATGGGAGGTGGCGGGTTTGCCTCCCTTTTGAAAAGATAGGAGGCGGGATTAAAAACTTTGGGAACCCCTACTTTAAAGGAAGCTATCTTAGAAACGATTCATTGGTAACCAAGTCGAAACAACGTTCTTGATCGCTCCTTTGCTCCACGGAATAGAATTCACGCTACACGCTTATCTTAATATATAAAATTCTCGTGTCACAATGTTCGTTCCCGTACTCCTCCGAAACGGCTTGACCGATTCTTATGAAATTTTGTGAGCATATCGAGTAGGTCTGAGAATCGGCCAACATCTATTTTTCATACATCTAAATGATAAGGGTGACCAACCACTAAATATTTTTGTTGGCGGTACGAAGTTCGCTGGGTCAGCTAGTAATATATAAAACATACTCGTTTACACGCTTACGCACACGAATACACGCTTCCTCTAAAGCAGGTGCTCCCAAAGATTTTTATCACACCTCCTATCCTTTCAGAAGGGAGGCGTTATAAAAAAATAGAAAAAGAATAGATACAACGAAGTGTAATTTGGCTAGGGGGCAGTACCTACTCCGTTGTGTGAAAACAAGTGTTTTCTTGGTTCCAAAGTTATATGTTAAACCTATCTACCTACTCATAAACGTAATACCTTCACGTATATCAATGCTTCGCAGTAGTGTTTTATTAGGTCATCACAAAATGACACTTTTGAGGTTTATTTAAATTTTATTATATTATAAAGTGGAAGTTATATAGGTAAAGAAATGCTGTTAAGTATGTTAATGTTTAATAATATAATAAGGGTTGATTTTAAATTAAAAAAAAAACAAAACAAGTAGAAAACTTTATTTTTGTTACCTATTTATATTAAGAACCTACAAATTTTAATGTAACTAGGTATAAAAACATAAAAATCTAAATGACGAATACCTAAATACGTTTCCATGGTTTTTCAATACAAAAAATGTCTCAATAATTATAAAACAATTCATTTAATTAATAATAATAATAGTAAAATAGCAATGTGTCATCTTTAGTTTCTAAAAAGCTCCACTGTAATGTGTCGCTACTCGTTCTTGGCCGTAGTGTAAGGTCAACACACTCAGGGCGTAATTTCCGAGAGACGTGACTTCTAGCCGCGCCGGCGCGGCCTCGGAATTTTTCTAAAATAACTTAATATCCATATTACACTAGCTAGGTACACACTTGTGTTCCAAATAAAAAGGTCTTAATCTAAGGTCTTAATTTAAATATTTGCTCATTGTAAGTTGCTTTTCGTTTCGTAGACTCGTTTATAAATAACGTTCAAATATTATTATAAGAATTCATAAGTTTAAGTAGTCTTTATTTTTCTTGTTAAAAAGTGATGTTCCTATTTTACCCGACTTCAAAAAGGAGGAGGTTCTCGATTCGTTAGAATCTTTTTTTTTATGTATGTTCACCGATTACTCGAAGACGCCTGAACCGATTTGGAAAGGAGGTTGGCAAATTTTGACCCAGCATTTTAAAAAACCATTCAGATTCAGAAAAAATTTAATTTTAATTAATATTTTTCAGAGTAATTTTCTGTGTAAACCCCATATTTTTAGAAGATGGGGATCAAAAATATAATTATTCACAAGTACACATTATAAATAACCGTGACAAGTGAATATCTTTTTCCTCCCAACTTTATTTGATAGACTTTGATTAATTTTTTGTTAGTCTGTAGAGTGTAGAACAAGTATGAGAAGTTTGATTCGTGGACGTGGGCGTTTGAGTTCAGTTCAGTTCGTCTGGGTCAGAAACTCTATGGAATTCGCTAATCTCCTTTTTTTTTTGTTTGAAAGGGGGCCCAGGTGGGCCCATTGAAATTTTACCGAAATCGGTGGAGCGGTTTTTAAAAATCTACGATAAATTATGCTTTGTAGTGGGCGCGGGTGTTTGAAGTCGGTTTTTTAAAAAGAATTTTTATATTAAAATATTATTATTTAAATATTAACCCTATCTATGTGATACGAAAATAAATATAGGATTGGCGTGATAATTATTTTTTTTTATTTAAAAATATACCTTTAACAGAAAATATTAAAAATTATAGCTTTTTACTATAGTTTTAGTGTTATATATAAATTAAAATATATATACTTAATACTACTATATAAATATATTTAATAATAAAATATATTATATAATATAAAATTTTAATCTGTAGTCTATTCCATTTTAAAATTTAGCTTTTCGCATTCCAAATTTTATTTTATGTAATATTAATGATTTTAATATATAATACTAGCCTTTGCCGGCGGCTTCCCTTACGTTAAGTCATAATAGCTATCTATATGCCAAACAGCCCGATCCATCCAGTGTTTTAAGCTGTGCGTTGATAGATCAGTCAGTCAGTGACCTTTACCTTTTATATCGCACACCTAGATCTAAAGAGAGGCTCTCAAAAAAGGAAAGGAAACTCAAAAAAGGAATTCTGCTCCCTAAGCGAAAGAAAAGTATCTCTGATTCTTTTGCTAGTAAAGTTTTGAAACTCAATTTGATTTTGTCACAAAATTATAAAATAAATTTTGTTTGTATTATGAAACTCAATTTTATTTAACTTTTCTAACAAAACATTCAGAGAGACTTTTTTTCGCCTAGGGAACAGAAACCTTTTTGAGTTGTCTCACTTTAGATCTATAATATTTAGATTACTACAATACGTATATTTTAATAAAATTTACTTTTAAAATATATATTTTTATATTTATTACTAGCAAAAAGCTGAGCTTTGTGAGGGCTGGCGTAGTTTTTCTAGCGGGTTAAGTTCTGTTGCAGCGATGTTAACTCTTTGGTTGTCTAACAGATGGCGTTAGTAGTATAATAACATTCTATCCAATCAATACAAAATTGTTAATTTTTTTTAATGGATAAAAAATTATGTTTTTTTGACAGATCACACACATCTGGATATGAAGTTAAATTACTATTTTAAAGCACAAATCTATAGGCGTGATAGTTTTTCACTAAAGTGTACCACAAAAATGCTCAGGTTGTGGGATAGTGTTAGGTTAGGTTAGTTAATAAAACCTATAAATATCTTAAGGCTGATTCACACCTGTCACTCTCAATGTCCAACCTTATGATATACACACAGAGGTGTCGGCCTCTATCCGACGACAGTGATAGACCTGTACTCGGGCCAGTCTATGAAGCCATCGTTATTCTTGTCGGCCTGCTTCAGAGCACCCTCAACGATTTCCGACAAGTCTGCATCGGTGTACTTTACTACTGACTCTTGCTCCTTACCGTCCGAGTCTGAAATTATATCAAAGGGAATTAAATTACGCGCTCGCTTCGCTTGCGCTAAATATGATACCTACTGTTGTATTTTTGTGTATGTAGACTTTTCTTCTTCATAATCAACCGATAGACGTCCACTGCTGGACAAACGTCCCTTCCATGGGATTCCACAGGCATTGGTCTTGCGCCGCTTGAATCCAGCGGCTCCCTGCGACTCGTTTGATGTCGTCGTTCCACGTAGTGGGGGTCTGCCAACACTGCGCTTCCCGGTGCGGGGCCGCCACACCTTGGGACCCCAACGACCATCAGCTCTTCGAACAATGTGTCCCGTCCATTTTCACTTCAGTTTCGCGACTCGCTGAGCTATGTCGGTGACTCTGGTTCTCCTACGGATCTCCTCATTTCTGGTTGTCTTGTAGAGATACTTAGAATATAGCACTCTCCATCGCACGCTTTTATCACTTGGCTACAGGCACTGAAGAATTTTGGACGAATCCAAGTGTAAAATTGTATTAACCGTGAAGTTAATAGGGTATTTGACTATAATAAAAATATCGTTTCAACTGGTGTCATCCTAAAAGATTATTATCTAAAAACATTATTCCATACGACAAAACTAAAAAATAAAGCTTTATTTAATTAGAAAACATTAAATAAAATTGCTATAATTCTGGCCATGGTCACGTGATCGAAAACGTTCCGTGATCTCGAATGACGTCACAGTCCAAACCACCTATGGAATTCTCATTTTGTCAATACATTTCGACGTGTTTGTGCGGCGTAATAGGCTAATTTCGTCTGTTTTTCATCGTTACTATTTTATTAAATACCAAATAGTATGCGAGACGCGGCCTAAACACATATTATAAAATTGTCATTGTTTGAAATGTGAACTGTTACGTCATGAGAGCAAATGGAACGTTTCGGCGGCAATTTATTTTTTTGAATTTATTTCTCGATTTTTATGAAAAATAATGAAAATTATGCCGAAATATATGTTTCGTTAGCTTCAGCATAGCATTATTAACAATTTAAGATGATTTTCTAAAAGTAGTCAAATAGCCTATTGCTCAGTGCAGTCTCTGTCACTTACTTGACTGAATGAGAGGCGGAGATGATGGCGCTCATTAGAAAAGTGTAGACGCCTTAGGCTTGAGATACTAGCTGATGCCTGCGACTTCGTCCGCGTGGATTTAATTTTTAAAATCCCTCGGGAACTTTTCCGGGATAAAAAGTAGCCTATGTCAGTCTCCAGGCCCTCAACTATCCTACCCATGCAAAATCACGTTGATCCGTAGCTCTGTTGCGGAGTGATTGAAGGACAAATCAACAAACACACTTTCTCCTTTATAATATTATTAAATATGATGATGATGATGATGATGATGATGATAATTGGGAGCTGAATAATAAAAAATAATTATTTCAAATACATTTATTGATATTACAAAATATGAAAAAATAACTTAGCAAGCCTAGAATGAATGGCTGCAAATACAAAAATGTGATATTTTAATAAGTACCTACCTACCAACATAGCCTACCAAGGTCATTTATAGTAGTATAAACATTTTCACGGTTTGCTATGTAGCATGCCGTAATGCCAAAGCTGTGCTTCGAAACCGAGTCATGGAGCTTTGCGAAGAACGAGTTGAAAAAATGTCGGACCTACACCGACAATAGCCGAACAATCCGAACATACAACAAAGTCCGTTGTATAGAATGCAATTTCTTGCAAATTGTTACAGAGATGCTATAGATATGTAAGTAGTACAAAAAAGAAATTAAGTACTTACACTTAAGTTAGTAAGTAATCTGTGTAACTTTTTTGTTTAGCTGTTTTGTAACTAGTTACTAGACTAATGTTGTTACCGTAGGTATATTACCCTTCCCTTACACATGCCAAGTCCACATCTAGTAGACTTGATTGTACAGCAAATAATTTCATATAGGTACCCGCTGTATTAAGCTTGAAAAAAAACATTATTACGGACCTAATACTTCAGATAGCTGGCACTAAAGTCTAGGACTTGTCCCCGCGTGCAACGTTAGAAGCATCAAGCTTAGTCCTATACATGCTAAATGAATACTCAGTATAATCTATGTAACCGTCGTTGTTTAAGTCTGTACGGTTCAATGCGAGGTCCAAAGTTGCCTCGATTTGCGCGTCTGTGTAGACCGGCTGTTTTGCATCTGTGTCACCTGAAAAAAAAAAGATATAAAAATTAGCGCCATGTTGATGTTGTCTGTTGATCACAGAAAAAAAATCTAAGTAGGTAGTTTTTTTTAGTAGGTTAGTTATTTAAAATGTTACAGTCACTGATCTCTTATTGAATCTAGTGGTTACTGTGAAACTTTTAAGTAACCTAACCAAATTTTTATACAAATTATGCGGTTGCAATTTTGACCGTGCGGTTTTTATATTTTAAAGCATGATTTTGACTTCACATAATATTATTATTAATTATATTAAGGTATATAAAAGCGCCTGCGCCAAAAAAAATAGCAATGATGGGTAACTTAAATAAAAAGCTGTCAAAAGACTTCAAATGGTACTACAAAGTATTTTTTACATAGAATTATGTTGTGCGTGTACTTTGCTTTCTTTATGCTTTAATAGCTAAAGTACATAAGTACCTAATGATGAAACTTGAAGTAAGTAGTGATAGCCTAGTGGTTAGTACTTAGTACTGCGGTCTCCTATTCAGGGGGTCGCAGGTTCGATCCCGGGCACGCACCTCTGGCTTTTCTAAGTTAAGTGCGTTTAAGAAATTAAATATCAAGCTTCAACGGTGAAGGAAAACATCGTCAGAAAACCTGCACACCTGAGAGATCTCTCTCTATTCCCTCACTCCCATAGTCCGATGGGACGGAAATCCGACACGACCGGAGAGAGATCAGGCGCGGGACCGACGGCTTTACGTGCTCTCCGAGGCACGGGGGTGACTCGCCTAACTTCCAAACTTCCTAACTCCGCGCTGGTACTGAGAATTTCTTGACAGAAAACCCCAATTGTTTTTTTTCCCGACCCGGGAATCGAACCGGGGACCTCGTCATCCGCAGTCGAACAAGCTAACCCCAGTGGTTAACTAACGAGAAAGTAAATCTAATATATAAAATTCTCGTGTCACAATGTTAGTTACCTTACTCCTCCGAAACGGCTGGACCGATTTTTATGAAATTTTGTGTGCATATCGGGTAGGTCTGAGAATCGGCCAACATCTATTTTTCATAGCCCTAAATGATAAGGGTACCAACCACTAAATATTTTTGCTGGCGTCACGAAGTTCGCTGGGTCAGCTAGTTATATAATGTATAAAATATGTATAAATAGATTCATGACTTGTCTTATGTATAAGCATAGATAAATTATATAAAGACAAGTCATGAATCTACCATTTATCATTGCATTGTAGTGGCATTTGAAGTCTGATTAGGTATTAGTATAAAAATATGTAGTCGGTACTAACAAGTTTATTACTCACCCATATATGAAATTATATTAGTTACAATGCACAGCACAACACAAACGCCTACTTTGTTTAATGTAGGTTATCAGCACAACACCCATTTGATATGGGTGCTCCCATTTTATATGGGTTTTCGTGATGATGCTATTCTTACGACATTGCGATGTCTTATCCTGTCCTACTTCATTTATGTACTAACTGATGCCCGCGACTTCGTCCGCGTGGATTTAGTTTTTAAAATCCCGCAGGAACTCTTTGATTTTCCGAGATGCCTATATGTCACCCTCCAGGTTCTCAACTTATACCTATTCAAAAAATCACGTCAATCCGTAGCTTTTTTGCAGCGTGATTGACGGACAAACCAACGTATATGTATATGTAGGTATTAGTAAGGAATAATTAATACAACGATACGAATGTAACCAAACTTTTTTTTACCGGCGATCTAATTAAATTTTAAACACAAATGCTACTATTGTGATTTAAATATGATAGTTAGATATAGAGGACTTTTTTGTAGAGAATAATGAGTACTTTAATCATGTAGTACATAATTTTTATGTATCATCAATAGCTTTCTCAGCACACGCCAAATAGTGAATTTTATAGGCAAAATTTTGCTACTTTGGGTTACATTATTGCAATTTTCTTAAGGATCTCTAATTTTTTTTAAATAAATTATAGCTCTATGCTACTTCCTGATAACTTAGTTTTCTATTGGTGAAAACATGGTTAAAATCGGTCCAATAGTTACAGAGCCTATTCGGTACAAACAAACAAACAAACAAACAAACAAACAAAAATCTTTCCTCTTTATAATATTGTACTAGCTGATGCCCGCATGGATTTAGTTTTTAAAATCCCTCGGGAACCCTTTGATTTCCCGGGATAAAAAGTCTATGTAACTCCCATCCTCAAATATATCCATGCCAAAAATCACGTCGATCCGTGCCTCTTTTGCGGCGTGATTGAAGGACAAACCAACAAACAAACACACTTTCGCATTTATAATATTTTAATCTAAATTATTAGCCTGTCTCACGACTGGGCTAAGGCCTCCCTTTTATAATATTTTAGTATTAACTAGCTGATGCCCGCGACTTTGTCCGCGTGGATTTAGTTTTTAAATTCCCTCGGGAACTCCTTGATTTTCCGGGATAAAAAGTAGCCTAGATGTTGACCCGAGTAATAAGCTACCACGGTATAAAATTTTGTAGAAATCTGTGCGGTAGTTTTTACGTGAAAGAAGCTGACAAACAAACAGACAAACAGACAAAAATTAAATAAAAATCTGTTTTGGGCTCAGTATCGATAGTAAAGCATCCCCCAATTAAAATTTTCTAAATATATAAAATGTACAGAAATCTTCCAGTTACAGTTTTATTATATGTATTAATATTAAAAGTGAAGCAGTGGTAGCCTAGTGGTTAGGACTGTCATGGTCTCCTATTCGGGGGGTCGCAGGTTCGATCCCGGGTACGCACCTCTGACTTTTCGGAGTCATGTGCGTTTAAGCAATTAAATATCACTTGCTTCAACGGTGAAGGAAAACATCGCGAGGAAACCTGCATGTCTAAGAGGTCTCTATAATGTTCTCGAAGGTGTGTGAAGTCCGCCAATTCGCATTGGGCCAGCGTGGTGGACTATGGCCTATAACCCTTCTCTGAGAGGAGACCTGCGCTCAGTAGTGAGCCGTTGATGGGTTGCTTATGATGATGATGAATATTAAAAGTACAGACTATAGAGTATAGATTTACATACTAATTGATACTTCAGTAAGTAGGACGTAGGGTGCATCATGCACCATGCAACTTGCATGGTAAAAGCAATATAAAGACACTCTGCATTTAAAGAAGTTGTCAGGTTATTATGTGGGCCGACCCGTGACGGGAGTGGAGCGAGCCCCGAACATCCCGTCGAGTTACAAAAATCAGTTTAATATACTGGTCCCGCAGTGCGGGAACTTTCAGATATTAAGCTGAAAAGAACAGATACTACACTTTGATCTTAGCCAAAAGGCCGAGAAGCGATGCCGTACACTACATACCGCGGCGGGTCATTCGTTTAGTACGCATCTACAAAACGCGATGTTATATTACAATTGAAACGTACAGCGACATCTGTTGAAGCGCTTGTAAACTATTCTTGTTATAGTAATTTAAATTGGTATTAGATCTGCGTGCAGATGGCGCTTTTTCTGTATTTATTTCTCTAGAAATGACAACAGATGAAACCCAAATCGTGTTGACTGCTGCAGTTGTGATTCGAACAGAATCTATACTAATATTACTAGTGGTTCGCCCCGAACTGAGACCTCGCGGTAACGGTTTCCCATAATTACTGCAACGTGAAGTTTTATTGATGTTTGCTAAATGACTAAATAATAATTTTAATTGAATAATATGTTACATATAGCTGCATTTGCTATATGAGATGAGAGCGCCATCTATTGACATCATTGTGAAGTTCTGTTGTTGCTGCTCATTAAAAGTTAAATAATTTAGTTTCCTTATTACATTTATCTAATTTTAGTATTTGTTGTTCAAGTACATGATATTACGCTAAAATTATAAAACTTTCAAGCCCCAGCTTTCAATGGTTATTCCGTTGTGAGGTCAAATATAATCTCCACTTTGAAAGCCTCCCATTTCGTCAATTTTAGGAAAAAAATTAAAAAAAAAATACATTTGTACTCTGTTCCAAATTATCTTTAAAATGAGGTACTGTAACCCTATGAAACGCAAAAAATTTTTTTTTTCTTCGCATTCGCTTCTATGAGAGCCCCCCTGAAATAAAGATTTTTATAACTTTTTAAGCCATTTTCGGCTGGAGGTCATCGGTTTACATATTATATCTAAAATTGAAGTAATTACGTTCAGTAATTCAGAAGTTATAAGCATAGTACACTATGTTATAAGGCTCTGACAGACGGACGGACGGACGGACGGACAGACGGACGGACGGACGGACGGACGGACGGACGGACGGACGGACAAGTGCAAATTCACTCAAGTAGACTCAAAGACCTTCGCTTCGCTCGGTCGATTATAGAGGAAATTTTTTTTTTGTTTGTACCGAATAGGCTCTGTAACTACTGGACCGATCTTACCAGTTTTTCACCAATAGAAAGAAAGCTTAGATAACAGGAAGTAACATATTATGCTATAATTTATTCTCAAAAAATTAGAGATCCTTAAGAAAATTGCAATAATGTAACCCAAAGTAACATTTTGCCTGTAAAATGCATTATTTGGCGTGTTCTGAGAAAACTATTGATGATACATAACTAGTGGTTCGCCCCGAACTGAGACCTCGCGGTAACGGTTTCCCATAATTACTTATTCATTCAATAGATACAAGACGATCAAAATTGATATTATTATTATTACCGTTTTCACCAACCATACCTAAATCATCCCCTTTGTAGAAGTCTCTTTACGTAGGTAGCCCCTAAATACAATCCTAACATCCCAATGTCATTTTCACCTTTAGTTGTCCCGTAGAGGTTCGTAATAACAAAGTTGACAGAAAGTGTCGACTAACTTAACATAGGTAGCCCGTAAAGGTTAGGGAACTGAGTGAAATCCTCAAGGCCTCAATCAAACTTAGGTATAGTTTTTTGGAACATTCAAATTAAATTACTTGTACACAGCGTCAACTATCGACACGATCAGAAAACATGTAAAAACAAACGTGAAGTTTTATTGATGTTTGCTAAATGACTAAATAATAATTTTAATTGAATAATAATTTAGCTGCATTTGCTATATGAGATGAGAGCGCCATCTATTGACATCATTATGAAGTTCTGTTGTTGCTGCTCATTAAAAGTTAAATAATTTAGTTTCCTTATTACATTTATCTAATTTTAGTATTTGTTGTTCAAGTACATGATATTACGCTAAAATTATAAAACTTTCAAGCCCCAGCTTTCAATGGTTATTCCGTTGTGAGGTCAAATATAATCTCCACTTTGAAAGCCCCCCATTTCGTCAATTTTAGGAAAAAAATTAAAAAAAAAATACTTTTGTACTCTGTTCCAAATTATCTATAAAATGAAGTACTGTAATCCTATGAAACGCAAAAATTTTTTTTTTTCTTCGCTTTCGCTTCTATGAGAGCCCCCCTGAAATAAAGATTTTTATAACTTTTTAAGCCATTTTCGGCTGGAGGCCATCGGTTTACATATTATATCTAAAATTGAAGTAATTACGTTCAGTAATTTAGAAGTTATAAGGCTCTGACGGACGGACGGACGGACGGACGGACGGACGGACGGACGGACAAGTGCAAATTCACTCAAGTAGACTCAAAGACCTTCGCTTCGCTCGGTCGAAAATTACGTACAAAAAAAGTTCCCGAGGAAATATATCTAACTATCATATTTAAGCATAGACGAATGATATTTAGGTACTACCGTAATTGTCAAAGTATTAACACAATAATAAATTAGTCACAATAATAGCTTTGGTGTTCTTAAATTTAATTAGATCGCCTTTATTATCGTAAAATTAATTCTTCCTTATTAATAAATATTATAAATGCGTGTGTTTGTTGGTTTGTCCGACAATCACGCTGTAACAAAGCTACGGATTGATGTGATTTATTGGATAGGTATAGTTAAGAACCTGGAGGTTGACATAGGCATCTCGGAAAATCAGAGTTCCCGCGGGCTTTGAAAAACTAAATCTACGCAGACGAAGTCGCGGGCATCAGCTAGTAGGTATTTATATTTCACAGCCGTAATAGACAATAGACGTAAGTGAACAATAGTTCATCGTAGAGCTAACAGTGTCGCTCACCAAAGAGAATGTAATCAGTACGTTTTACGCCCGACCACACCGCTGCTTCGCAAGGCGTCCACTCGTTATCGACGGGTGGCTTTCGCGGTGATGTCACGTGAAAGCGTGTTTGTTGGTTTGTCCTTCAATCACGCAGCAGTAGAGCCACGAATCGATTTTTGCATGGGTATAGTTGAGGCCTTGGGACTGACATAGATTAGGCTTTTATCCCAAAAAAAAAACAGTGTTCCCGCGTGATTTTTATTAAAAAGTTAACTCGACATTACCTAAACATAATAATTTTAAAACCGGTTTCAAGCCCCGGTTTGCAACGAATTTAAGCCCCAAAACTTCACAAAAGGCAAAAATAAAACACGCAAAGCAGTAGAAATTGATTATAATAATAATTTTCCAACATTTTATTTTCATAAACAAACACAACCGTCTTGTACAGCATACTTCTTGCAATTGGGTATTTGACTGATATTTTTTAATTCATTTAAAATAACGTTTTTAGATATTATTATCATAACACAATGCCATTTCTCTTTTTTAAATATCTTTACTAGTCTCGTCATTATAAGCTGTTTTACTGTGACTGTATCTGTCTCTTTCTTAAACGAAATTTTCTATGGAGCATGTATGGAGCTGGTGAATTGTGACATACACAGTTCACTAGCGCTCTCTCTGTCTAACAGGAAACTTTAAAGTTCTATAAAGTTCTATTATTTATTTTTGGACCGATTTATTTTCCGTTTTGACAAATGTTATTCTTAAATGTTACATTTTCGATTATAAATAATGAATATCAACATTTTGACTACAGTCAAATACCCAAAGTTTTACTTGTGATTACGTCGTGTATGTATATGCACAGTACGTAAGTGTGCGTACCTACTTGTCGGAGCCTAGGTGGGAGCGGGCAGGCACGATCATTGCGCTCGCTCACACCTATACCGATCAAACACACACACAAACATCACCCACGCGCACTCGTGAATAGCACGAACTGACCCGTCAGTAGGCCTCATAGTACGTCGTCTCGGTCACTCATCTGTGTGAATTTTTGTCGCTTCTTGCGACAGGGACGACGCATTACGAAGCCGAAACCAGCAGGCTACCTTGGCCAGAATGAACGTGGAAAAAACTACCTTCATTTGCGGTAAAAAACAAATCGTACCCCTACATTGATATGAACGTGGTGTGGAGGAAAAACTAACTATGTATGTATGTAATACCAAGTTATTGAAGTAAAACTTCTTTACGCACGCTGGACTTGGGGAGTAAGCTGGTGAATGCGTTACGAAAAATGTGATCGGGCGAGGCGAACGGAAGTTGAGAGGGAGATATAAGTTAGTGAAGATAGAAAGAGAGAGAGTTACGTTTCGTATATTCTTGTAGGGGCAAGAGAGAGAGGTGCGAGCACACATTTAATTTCTCTCTTTCTCTCATAGCCAGTTGGGTTTCGTAAGTTTTACTTCAGTCGTGTGGTCTTAAAGCACACTCGTTTTTTTTGCTGTTGCATTGCTTTCGCATTCTAAGGATGGAGTGGTTTCGGGCCGAAACTAAATGAGAATAAACCCAGACACAAAGTTAACTGAGTATAGCATTATGAACTATGTAACTATAGGTACCTTAATAGAATAAAGTAATTCATGAATTAATTGTTACGGAAAATCAGTTCTTCTAATGAACATACCTAACTTTTTTCTCCAAGTGAATTCAGACATGCAGTCTTCGGATTAATTAAACTACTCCAGTATGGCAACAAAAGGTGACATAGTTCATAATGCTAAAGTAATTTTTTTTTGGTACGGGCCAATAAAAAATTACAGCAGTTAACCTCCTGGAACAAGTATTGACAAACAAACAAACATACATTTACAATGTATTATATACTTACATAATATATTTCCAACATAAAATATGTATTTATATTCATCACAGATTAAAGAAAAAATATAGAGAGCTAAAACGGCATTCAGCGTCACACTAGACATTCACTCACAGACTGATAAATGTCTGACATGTGTCATGTACTCCTAAATAAATAAAGAAAAACTACTGATAATATTTTTAGTGTGTACACTAAACGATTAGTCCCTTAGATACAAGATTTACTAATTTTGAGTACGTTTTCACTTAGCTGACACATTTCTAAGAAAAAATACGAATGCAACGAACACAAGATTGGTGTTTTTTACACATACAATATAAAAAGTAAAAAATCCCTAAACAAATAGAGAAAAAATATAGTGTTAGCAAGTTGCGGACACAACTGGCTTCACTTTCTCGAAATCTTTAGCTCGTGAGCCTCGTCTATATTTTTTCTTTAGTCTGTGTACTTTTATGCCGACATTTTTAATGTCTATGTCCAAACCAACATTTTTTACAAATATAAGTTATAAACAAATGTATTTGCAGCATCATCCAAGCATTAATGTGTACAGTACAGAAAAACCACTTTTATAAAATACATCGACCATATTCGTTACTGCAAAAAAAGGAGTAGAAAAATAAGGAGTAAAAAAGTTGGTTGTCTGTAAAGTCGGTTTACGGACGATAGTTTTACGTGATAACGTTATAAAGAAACATTGACGAAGACTGGCGGGCGGCACAAACCAACGCTTGGGCCGAACGCGCCTCTCTATCGCTTGTTCCGCGCTCTCCATGCACGCGCAGGCTCAGGTGGAACGTGACACTTTTTCGTGCGTGCAGCCGGTGTTCACCGATTTATAAGACGTTATCACGTCAAAACGGAATAACGAAAGCCACCACGATGCGTAAGTAACAGATAATAGAGTAGAATAGAATAGAATAGAAATATTTTTTATTGAAATAAACTTTTTACAAGTGCTTTTAAATCGTCTGGCTCTACCACTGGTTCGGAATGCCCTTCCTGCCGAGAAGTACCAGCAAGAAACTCGGCGGTTGCTCTTTTCAAAAAAAAATTACAATACAGTAAATACTATGCTATATATGCAGTGTTTCCACAATGAGGGAAGTTCCAAAAAATGCATACCGACTAACTTCTATCTTAAGATGGGCAGACATAAAGTAGCCCCATTCCCCCCGGTGCGGTGGCACCCGTTCACGAGCATGACGCATGACCCAGCCATTGCTTCGCTCAACCATATTTGATATATAGTGGATAGATATTTTCATACCTACCAAAATAAAGTCATCTGCGCAGGTAGGTTGTTATTCATAAAAGTGGTCATACCTGTAGTGTACACTATTCGGTTTATACAACAAATAATAATATAATATTGATGATAAAACTACACGATGATACATAGAGTATTAATAATATAATATTGTCTATGGTAGGTATTCAGTAAGTATCAAATATAAACCATAAACATCTTTTTTGAGATTGTAGAAAGTTTGTTAGAAACAAAACTAAACAATTATTTTTCAATTTTCATAAAAAAGGTCTAATTGACTAATCTTTATAGGTTATTAGTTGGCTTTAAATTCGGAGTATATTTTTTGGTATTTTTTTACAATAAATAGATCTAATACTTGAAAAAGAGGTGGGTGAAAGAAAAAAACATAAAATCATAATTCTAAAACATCTGTACCGATCTATTTATTCCTTAATTTAATATTCAATTAATATAAATAAATACAACGTTGATTTAAAAAAGTAAACCAAGAACAACTTAAGGTTAAGAAGATAAAAAGGTACAAACAGATTCGAAATAGTAACTAGTGGAGATTTGAAGTACAAAATTCGATCATTCATTAAATTTATTATTAATAAAATATACACCTCAGGGCCATATTAATCATAACTTAATCAGAGGCCTTACAACCAACGCTTAAAGTATTATTATAATCCTTACTAATATTATAATTAATGTGAAAGTGTGTTAGTTTGTTGGTTTGTCCTTCAATCACGCCGCAACAGGGCTACGGATCGACTTGATTTTTTTCATGGGTATACTTGAGGACCTGGAGAGTGACATAGGCTACCTTTTATCCCGGAAAATCAAAGAGTTCCCGAGGGATTTTAAAAACTAAAACCGACATCAAACACCCGCGCCACTACAAAGTATATCATTTATTGTTGATTTTTAAAAACGGCTCCACCGATTTCGATAAAATTTAAATGGGACCATCTGTAAAGTGTACAATTTCAAACAACGGAATTAAAACCTTAATCCACGCGGACGAAGTCGCGGGCATCATCTGAGCATTGGTAGTAGGGCCCCTGATTGTAGGTAGCGTGGCCTATAAAGGTGATCGCTCACTTATTAACCCGGCACCCGACCAGCCTCTTCGCTCGGCGTCCACTCGTTGTAGACGGGTGGCCTTCGCGGTGATCCCACGCGGCCGGCGAGTGGACACCCAGTAGTCAATTCATTGCTGACGCATTTTTTTATTCTTTAACTGCGGTCTCACCTGATGGTAAGTGACGATGTAATCTAAGGTGTTAGCTGGCTAACAGGGAAGGGGTATGGACGTGTAATTCAACCCGGTATGGGTTGAATTACACGTTACCGTACCTTATCTGTTTCTACACACCATGCCCGAACGCTAAATCGCTTGGCGGCACGTCTTTGTCCATATAAGAAATCTCAACCACAAGAGGTGAGGCGATGCAGGTCGTGTTCCGAGTAATTAAGTGAGCGATAACCTTAAATATATTTCTAACATTATACATAATATAATATAACAATTACTCAAAGCCTTAAGTTTCTTAGGAAGAGTTAAACTCACATCTTTGAGCGTGGAATGGTATTAACTGTTTTCTGTTATATGGCAACACTTGAAGAAAAATAAATTGAAATATACAAAAAAATCTACTGACACTGCCTCATTTACTTCTATTTTATTGTAAAGTTCAGTATTATCAAAAATCTTGGCACATTAAAGTAAATAAAAAAATCTGTGTCAGTCTTGTCAGTTAAATAGAATTCAAAGTTTATGTTTTCTTTAAAATTTTCTAGGCCTCAGTAAGTACATAGACATCAGTATTTTTAAGGAAATAGAAAAAAGCAATAAAATGAGTATTTTAGGTAATAAAAAGCGTTTTGTATAAAATATAAAATGTTTCAATTTTTAATTGACTTATAATTGGCTCAGTCCATTTTTTTTTTAATTTGGTGAAGATCGAAATATATTTAGTACAGAACGTTTAATCTCTGTACTTAACTAAGTCGCTGGTTTTATTACGTTCTTTATCTACTCCAGCATCGAAAAGTTCCAATTTCGAGTTTGACAGCTGAATCGAAATGAACCCTCTTTCGGTTTTGCTTCTCATTTCGATGCAGCTCGTTGTATGGGAGCTGAATCGAATTGGTTATCTTCTTAAAATAGGATAACTAAAGCTAAGGCTCTGAGTTCTGGCACTTTTGTACCGTTCATATGACAGAGGCGCCACAGGCGGCTGGTGGCGGCTTACGGAGTTAGTTTTTGTTGAAAGAGGCGCCACAGGCGGCTGGTGGCGGCTTACGGAGTTACTTTTTGTTACTTCATTGAGCCTACGGCGTATTTTGTTAATGGTTTTACTTCCTTGTCGTAGATAAAATCTTGTATGCAACTGAACGTAATTAGTCATTTTAATTCTCGTACTATCCTATTTTGATACTCGGCAAGCCTCGTATCAAAAAACAGCACTCGAATTAAAATGACCCTCATTACGATGCAGTTGCATAAATAGCTATTTTCTATTACAATATAATATAATAGAATAGAAAAGTGTTATTCAAATAAATTTTCACAAAGAGCATTTGAATCAAATGAATCTACTTCTTGACGATTAAAGGCTACTTTGTATTGTAGTTGTATTGTATTTCAATGATAAAATCCAATGTTTCAGTGTTGCCATGCAAAAGAAAATCCTACCAAAATGGTAGAAAAAATAATCTCAATCAGTCTATAGGGTTATCCTTCTTTATTTTGATTTTTCTGTTGAGCCCGAATGAATTCCGGGTAATCTATATACCCGTCCCGATTGTGGTCGTCCATATTCAAAATCGGGTCAATCAAGTTTGTCAATTCATCGTCTTTGAATATTTTTTCTTCGGTTGGCGGCGTACCTGGTTGCGGTTGCTGCTTGTGACCTTGCTCTGTGGTTGTCAACCAAGATGGCGGAAGGTTGCCATGACAACCACGTTGGGTGAATGGTACATAGAAATGAGAGACAAAACAGATGGATGAGTCAAACTGATCACAGTTTAATGGGAATACGATAACGGTGGTATTTCGATTGTACGTGCGTATTTGATTGAATCTTATCTATAATACGTGTCTTATTTTAACTTGTCTTATCATTTCTTATCTTCAAACCAAATTGGAAGTTCCATAAGTAATGCTATCCCTTTCCACAAATAATATTATAAAAGGCATAGCATTCCATTTAAGCATGACATAAACTTCAGTTTTTTGAGTCACATATGTACTATGTATGACCGAAATATCACCAATTTAGTATACACAATACGAAAACGAGAAAGCAAACATTGATTACATAAAAACCATTAAAAAGCACACACATTCATTGTTTTTCCCCCAAAAAAAAGCACAATTTGAAAAAAAAGAACATAAAACATTTGCACAAAAAATACATTCAAACATTCCAAGACTTTTAAAATATGTAAAATCGCTCGATAAGGCTATAGATTTGGTACATCTGATTGATACCAGTTCACCTAAAAAAATTGCTAATTTTGTACGGTTCATCATTAGCAACCCATCAATGGCTGACTACTGAGCGCAGGTCTCCTCTCAGAGAAGGGTTATAGGCCATAGTCCACCACTCTGGCTCAATGCGAATTGGCGGACTTCACACACCTTCGAGAACATTATGGAGAACTCTCAGGTGTGCAGGTTTCCTCACGAAGTTTTCCTTCACCGTTGAAGCTTACCGCAGTACTAAACACTAGGCCAGGGATTCCCAAAGTGGTCGATATCAACCCCCTGGGGTCGAATCGCTTCCCAGGGGTCGACATAAACGAAAACTGATTTTGGGGGTTGACGAGGTCTACCTAATAATCGACCCCAAACAATTAACACAAGTTCTTATTTGAAACTTTCAAGACACTGTTGTGTTACGTGTACCAACTTGTTATAAGAATGACTAATATTTTAATAGGAAGTATCGTTGTTGTACTTTTTACGTAATTTGTACAGCTATTGTTAAATACACTTGATATTTACTGAATTTTATGTAAGTATATTTATTTAATGTGATAGCAGAAGCAGTGATAGCCTAGTGGTTAGGACTGTGTCTCCTATTCAGGGGTCGCAGGTTCGATCCCGGGTACGCACCTCTGACTTTTCGGAGTCAAGTGCGTTTAGGCAATTAAATATCACTTGCTTCAACGGTGAAGGAAAACATCGTGAGGAAACCTGCACGCCTGAGAGTTCTCCATAATGTTATCAAACGTGTGTGAAGTTCGCCAATTTGCATTGGGCCAGCGTGGTGGACTATGGCCTATAACCCTTCTCTGAGAGACCTGCGCTCAGTAGTGAGCCGTTGATAGGTTGCTAGTGATGATATTTATTTAATACTGATGAGTTAATGATGTCAACTTTACTCACTTTACCAACCGCAAAGTTTTTAAACTGGTAAGTATTTTGTATCAATAAGGAAAAAACTAGAGATAGGATTTTTAAAGTCAATAAATGACTTAGAATTATAAATCAGTGCATTCTGGAAAAGGGGTCTCTTGCCCAAAATGGTTTGGGAATCCCTGCACTAGGCTATAACTACTATCATTAGTGTTAAATAAGAAGGGATCACAACCCGCAGTAATGAGTTAAACGGAATGCTCTCACCGTGCCAGTGTATAAGAGACTTGATCAGCTCGCATCCATCTAACTTGTTGTTGTTGTCGGCATCATGCATCTTGAAGTAGTGGAACTGCAACTCTTGCTCCGACATCTTTGACGTGTCTATTGGCACGTCCATGTGCTCTTGGATGTGTCTATGGAATAGAATAGAAAAAAAGGCATATTATAGAATAATAGATTACGTAGAAGATAATAAAGCCTGGAAATTCTAATATTGCACATGCCATTAATGGTTAGGATTAAATAAATTTGTTTACGTTATGACATAAAAACTAAGTACATGAGTACCTATTACTTTTGATGATATGTTTATGACATTTTACATGACGATTTATGTTTGACACAATTTTTATTATTTTTTTAATTTTATTCTTTAACATACCTAGTAGGTACCTAATTTTTGTGACTTCAAATTTATTTTATTTATTTGTGCTAGATTTAATATTTTTGTAGATATTGTAATTTAAATATTTAAATGATGTAACATTTTTGACATTCGTAAGCGCTTTTGTAAGCCTAAATCGAAGAAAAATAAACAATACAATACAATAGAATAGAATAAAATAAAATAGAAATGTTGAAATGTATAGCTGTGGACGTCTATCGGTTGACAAAGAAGAAGAAGAATATAATAGAATAGAAATATTTTTTATTCAAATAAACTTTTTTACAAGTTTTACAAGTTTTGACGACCTCCCTGGCGCAGTGGTGAGCGCTGTGGTCTTATAACTGGGAGGTCTCGGGTTCGATTCCCGGCGGGGTCAATTTGGGAATTTATAATTTCTGAATTGTTTCTGGTCTGGTCTGGTGAGAGGCTTTGGCCGTGGCTAGTTACCACCTTACCGTCGAAGACGTGCCGCCAAGCGATTTAGCATTCCGGCACGATGGCGTGTAGACACCGATTAGGGGTATGGGTTGAATTTTCACTGCCGTACACCTTCCAAGTTAGTCCGCTACCATCTCAGACTTCATCGTCACTTATTATCAGGTGAGATCGCGGTCAAGGACTATCTTGTCATCGAATAAAAAAAAAACAAGTGCTTTTGAACCGTCGATGAGTCTACCACTGGTTCGGAATGCTCTTCCTGCCGAGAAGAACCAGCAGAAACTCGGCGGTTGCTCTTTTCAAAACAAGTTTACAATACAATATAGTATGCTATGTATGCAGTGTTTCCACAATGAGGGGAAGTTCAACAAAAGCATAGGTATCTAATTATAATTCAACACATGTTAAGACAGGCAGACAGAAAGTAGCCCCATTCCCAGAGGCGGAACCCGTTCACGAGCATGACCCAGCCATTGCTTCGCTCAACCATATTTGAGGGAACATAACAACCCGCATCACACATGGAAAATAGATTATAGATAAGAAATGAAATTTATTTTTCACCTCACTAGCTCAAAAAGGGCGCCTTTGCTATCTAAAATCAGTGAGAAAAAGTCATTTTTGCTCACTGAATGCTTTTCGAAAAGTACGAAAATCTTGTATACCTACCTACAATATTTTATACCCCAAAATTTTAATTCATAAACATTTTTTAAACTCTATATTATTATTTGAACTATTGACTTAATTAAAATGTGTTTTCTTACACTCTTGTTTTGTATTTTTTCGCTATTGATGTGAAAAGTTGAATGTATCACATGATAGCAAGGTTTTTGTTTCTTGTGCTTTTGAATCCCTCACTACACTCAGGATTCTATAATTCTATAATAGAATCACAAGTATAGCAAGTGATTACTTAAAAACTTATAGTAATTAGCCATACAAATATAACCAGCTTTTAAGTCAAATCATGCTATCACACTAATATTACAAATGCGAAAGTGTGTGCGTTCGTTCGTTTGTCCTTCAATCACGCCGCAACAGAGCTACGAATCGACGTGATTTTTTGCATGGGCATAGTTGAGTACCTGGAGAGTGGCATAGGTGAAAATCAAAGAGTTCCCGAGGGATTTTAAAAACTAAATCTACGTGGACGAAGTCGCGGGCATCAGCTAGTATTTTCATAAAATTAATTAAAAAGAAAAAAAATCGGTTAAGTGCGAGTCGGGCCTCGCTATTTAAGGTTCTGTTAAAAAAAATTAAATAAAAATATTTCCATGTACCCATGGAAATATTTTAATTTAATTTTTTTAATTTAATTTAATTTTTATTATTTGTTGTTATAGCGGCAATAGAAATACATAATATGTGAAAATTTCATCTGTCTATCTATTACGGTTTACGAGATACAGCCCGCTGACAGACGGACGGACGGACAGCGTAGGCTTAGTAATAGGGTCCCGTTGGTACCCTTTGGGTACGGAACCCTAAAAAGAAACATTATAATGCTTACTCTCTTTCATGGGCGATGTTTGCAGCATCCAATATATGAGGATCTGCAAACAAAGAAAATAAACATTTTGAGAGACCACAGTGAAGTCAGTTCTATTTAAAAGAACTATCAAAATAAAACTACGCATTGGCCCACCTAGTGGGGGGTCTGCGCTTCCGGTGCGGGGTCGCTACTCCAGCACCTTTAGACCCCTACCGACCATCAGCTCTTCGAAGTATGTGCCCCGCCCATTTCCACTTCAGTTTCGGGACTCGCTGAGCTATGTCGGTGACTTTGGTTTTCCTACGGATCTCATTTCTGATTTGATCTCGCAGGGATACTCCGAGCATAGCTCTCTCCATCGCTCGCTGAGTGACCCTGAGCCTTCTTATGAGGCCCACAGTTAGCGACCATGTTTTGGATCAATAAGTCATGATATCTCTGCTGCTGTGGGTGATGCTGGTACTGTTGCTGAGGGGGAATTACTTACCATTATGCCTGTGGCTCTGAGTTTGCTGCACAGACACTTTCTGCTGAGGGGGCTTTTGGTACTGCCGCTGTTACAGGGGCTGCTGGTACTGCTTATCTTACGGGGGCTACTGATACTAATGATGTTGCGGGGTATCCCCCGCACTGGTACTGTTGCTGTAACGGGGGCTATTGGTACTGCTGCTCTCATGGGGGCTGCTGGTACTGCTGCTCTTATGGGGGCTGCTGGTATTGCTAATCATGTGGGGGCTACTGATACTACTGCTGTTGCAGGGGCTGCTGGTACTGTTGCTGTAACGGGGGCTATTGGTACTGCTGCTCTCATGGGGGCTGCTGGTACTGCTGCTCTTATGGGGGCTGCTGGTATTGCTAATCATGTGGGGGCTACTGATACTACTGCTGTTGCAGGGGCTGCTGGTACTGTTGCTGTAACGGGGGCTATTGGTACTGCTGCTCTCATGGGGGCTGCTGGTACTGCTGCTCTTATGGGGGCTGCTGGTATTGCTAATCATGTGGGGGCTACTGATACTACTGCTGTTGCAGGGGCTGCTGGTACTGTTGCTGTAACGGGGGCTATTGGTACTGCTGCTCTCATGGGGGCTGCTGGTACTGCTGCTCTTATGGGGGCTGCTGGTATTGCTAATCATGTGGGGGCTACTGATACTACTGCTGTTGCAGGGGCTGCTGGTACTGTTGCTGTAACGGGGGCTATTGGTACTGCTGCTCTCATGGGGGCTGCTGGTACTGCTGCTCTTATGGGGGCTGCTGGTATTGCTAATCATGTGGGGGCTACTGATACTACTGCTGTTGCAGGGGCTGCTGGTACTGTTGCTGTAACGGTGGCTATTGGTACTGCTGCTCTCATGGGGGCTGCTGGTACTGCTGCTCTTATGGGGGCTGCTGGTATTGCTAATCATGTGGGGGCTACTGATACTACTGCTGTTGCAGGGGCTGCTGGTACTGTTGCTGTAACGGGGGCTATTGGTACTGCTGCTCTCATGGGGGCTGCTGGTACTGCTGCTCTTATGGGGGCTGCTGGTATTGCTAATCATGTGGGGGCTACTGATACTACTGCTGTTGCAGGGGCTGCTGGTACTGTTGCTGTAACGGTGGCTATTGGTACTGCTGCTCTCATGGGGGCTGCTGGTACTGCTGCTCTTATGGGGGCTGCTGGTATTGCTAATCATGTGGGGGCTACTGATACTACTGCTGTTGCAGGGGCTGCTGGTACTGTTGCTGTAACGGGGGCTATTGGTACTGCTGCTCTCATGGGGGCTGCTGGTACTGCTGCTCTTATGGGGGCTGCTGGTATTGCTAATCATGTGGGGGCTACTGATACTACTGCTGTTGCAGGGGCTGCTGGTACTGTTGCTGTAACGGGGGCTATTGGTACTGCTGCTCTCATGGGGGCTGCTGGTACTGCTGCTCTTATGGGGGCTGCTGGTATTGCTAATCATGTGGGGGCTACTGATACTACTGCTGTTGCAGGGGCTGCTGGTACTGTTGCTGTAACGGGGGCTATTGGTACTGCTGCTCTCATGGGGGCTGCTGGTACTGCTGCTCTTATGGGGGCTGCTGGTATTGCTAATCATGTGGGGGCTACTGATACTACTGCTGTTGCAGGGGCTGCTGGTACTGTTGCTGTAACGGGGGCTATTGGTACTGCTGCTCTCATGGGGGCTGCTGGTACTGCTGCTCTTATGGGGGCTGCTGGTATTGCTAATCATGTGGGGGCTACTGATACTACTGCTGTTGTAGGGGCTACTGGTACTGTTGCTGTAACGGGGGCTATTGGTACTGCTGCTCTCATGGGGGCTGCTGGTACTGCTGCTCTTATGGGGGCTGCTGGTATTGCTAATCATGTGGGGGCTACTGATACTACTGCTGTTGCAGGGGCTGCTGGTACTGTTGCTGTAACGGGGGCTATTGGTACTGCTGCTCTCATGGGGGCTGCTGGTACTGCTGCTCTTATGGGGGCTGCTGGTATTGCTAATCATGTGGGGGCTACTGATACTACTGCTGTTGCAGGGGCTGCTGGTACTGTTGCTGTAACGGGGGCTATTGGTACTGCTGCTCTCATGGGGGCTGCTGGTACTGCTGCTCTTATGGGGGCTGCTGGTATTGCTAATCATGTGGGGGCTACTGATACTACTGCTGTTGCAGGGGCTGCTGGTACTGTTGCTGTAACGGGGGCTATTGGTACTGCTCTTATGGGGGCTGCTGGTACTGCTGCTCTTATGGGGGCTGCTGGTATTGCTAATCATGTGGGGGCTACTGATACTACTGCTGTTGCAGGGGCTGCTGGTACTGTTGCTGTAACGGTGGCTATTGGTACTGCTGCTCTCATGGGGGCTACTGGTACTGCTGCTCTTATGGGGGCTGCTGGTATTGCTAATCATGTGGGGGCTACTGATACTACTGCTGTTGCAGGGGCTGCTGGTACTGTTGCTGTAACGGGGGCTATTGGTACTGCTGCTCTCATGGGGGCTGCTGGTACTGCTGCTCTTATGGGGGCTGCTGGTATTGCTAATCATGTGGGGGCTACTGATACTACTGCTGTTGCAGGGGCTGCTGGTACTGTTGCTGTAACGGGGGCTATTGGTACTGCTGCTCTCATGGGGGCTGCTGGTACTGCTGCTCTTATGGGGGCTGCTGGTATTGCTAATCATGTGGGGGCTACTGATACTACTGCTGTTGTAGGGGCTACTGGTACTGTTGCTGTAACGGGGGCTATTGGTACTGCTGCTCTCATGGGGGCTGCTGGTACTGCTGCTCTTATGGGGGCTGCTGGTATTGCTAATCATGTGGGGGCTACTGATACTACTGCTGTTGCAGGGGCTGCTGGTACTGCTGCTGTAACAGGGGCTCTTGGTATTGCTGGTACTGTTAATGTTGCGGGTACTGCTTGCTCTTATGGGGGCTGCTGGTATTGCTAATCTTGCGGGGGTTACTGAAACTGCTGCTGTTGCGGGTTACTAGTATTGCTGCTGTAACGGGGGCTTTTGGTACTGCTGGTACTGCTAATGTTGCGGGTACTGCTTGCTCTTATGGGGGCTGCTGGTATTGCTAATCTTGCGGGGGTTACTGAAACTGCTGCTGTTGCGGGTTACTAGTATTGCTGCTGTAACGGGGGCTTTTGGTACTGCTGGTACTGCTAATGTTGCAGGTACTGCTGCTCTTATGGGGGCTGCTGGTACTGCTAATTTTACGGGGGCTACTGGTATTGCTGCTGTCGCGGCAGCTGCTAGTACTGTTGTTAAGGGGAAAGACATTAATATCTCCTTACCATTGCCATGATTCCCGTGGCTCTGAGGGGTTTGCTGCACAGGCACGGGCACTTGCTGCTGATACTGCTGCTGTTGAGGCGACTGTTGCTGGAATTGTTGCTGCGGGGGCTGTTGGTACTGCTGCTGTTGTGGGGGCTGCTGGTACTGTTGCTAAGGAGGAAGACATTATTATCTACTTACCATTGCCATGACTCCAGTGGCTCTGAGGAGTTTGCTGCACAGGCATCTGCTGCACGGGCACTTGCTGCTGATACTGCTGCTGTTGAGGCGACTGTTGCTGGAATTGTTGCTGCGGGGGCTGTTGGTACTGCTGCTGTTGTGGGGGCTGCTGGTACTGTTGCTAAGGAGGAAGACATTATTATCTACTTACCATTGCCATGACTCCAGTGGCTCTGAGGAGTTTGCTGCACAGGCATCTGCTGCACGGGCACTTGCTGCTGATACTGCTGCTGTTGAGGCGGCTGTTGCTGGAATTGTTGCTGCGGGGGCTGTTGGTACTGCTGCTGTTGTGGGGGCTGCTGGTACTGTTGCTAAGGAGGAAGACATTATTATCTTCTTACCATTGCCATGACTCCAGTGGCTCTGAGGAGTTTGCTGCACAGGCATCTGCTGCACGGGCACTTGCTGCTGATACTGCTGCTGTTGAGGCGGCTGTTGCTGGAATTGTTGCTGCGGGGGCTGTTGGTACTGCTGCTGTTGTGGGGGCTGCTGGTACTGTTGCTAAGGAGGAAGACATTATTATCTACTTACCATTGCCATGATTCCCGTGGCTCTGAGGAGTTTGCTGCACAGGCATCTGCTGCACGGGCACTTGCTGCTGATACTGCTGCTGTTGAGGCGGCTGTTGCTGGAATTGTTGCTGCGGGGGCTGTTGGTACTGCTGCTGTTGGGGGGGCTGCTGGTACTGTTGCTGAGGGGGAGGGGGCGGCTGCTGGTATTGTTGTTGCTGTCGAGTGAGAACATAGTTAACTCTACTGAATAGTTAAGTGGTTAAGGAGTGTGCTGAAAAGTTAAAACTGACAGGTTGTCTTCAGATACAAGTACTACAATTGGGTATTTGACTCATATTTTTTATTTATTTAAAACTAGCTGACGACTTCGTCCGCGTGGATTTAGTTTTCAGGTGTGCCAAATGTGCACAGATTGTTTCGCCAGTGTTGCATTGATGGGGGAGGCATGGAGATTAATTGGTGTAAGATGTCGCAAAGTTTTGATCAGCTATGTAGTAAAGAGTAGTTTATTTAATGTGTATAATATTCATCATCTATACATATAATAAAACAGAAACGAAACCAATTCTGTTCATGAAATAGATTCAAAAAAGGGTTTTTTCTAATTGTGTTCAAGATACAGATATCAAAACAGAAGCTAAATTTTTTTTGTCTGTTTGTCTGTCTGTTTGTTTGTCCTTCTTTCACGTAAAAACTACCGCACAGATTTCTACAAAATTTTATACCATGGTAGCTTATTACTTGGGTCAACATCTAGGCTACTTTTTATCCCGGAAAATCAAGGAGTTCCCGAGGGGCTTTAAAAACTAAATTCACGCGGACAAAGTCGCGGGCATCAGCTAGTTTATATAATATCAGCAGTTAGCCTAGTGGGCAGGGTTCGAGGATATATATCAATGGATATATATCAAGATATATATCCGATATATATCCGATATATATCAAACTGGGTTCGACGATATATATCAATGGATTTTTTTATAATATATTACAATACAAAAATGGTTTAAAAAATTAATATTATTAAGTTTGTTACTGTATTTCTACTTGCCAAATGAAGATGGTGTGGGAGTAGAGTTAAAACATACTCCCTAATGGTAAGTTCTAATCCATAAATGGCAGCACTTCTGCCGGCATTTGGCGTCAGTCCCTCAGTCGTGTCAGAAAAATTTTCAAAAATATATATAAAAGAAGGTTTTATGTTTTTGAGTAGATTTTTTGATAAATAAGATTTTATGTTATTTAGTTGATTTTGCCTGATCTAAAAGAAGATTTTATATTTTTTAGTTAATTTTGCCTTATGTAAAAGAAGATTTTATGTTTTGGTTTCATTTATCTGATTTTAAGTACCTAAATAAATAAAACATTAAAAACATTTTAGTTTTTTTTTTTTGATCATTTTGGTATGTTTATGTGACATAGTATTCATAAATAATACAATAAAATAATAATATGGCTTTCATACGAAATTGATATATATCAAACTTGATATATATCCGATATATATCATAAATATCCGATATTTTGATATTTATAATAAATATCGGATATTTTCGAACCCTGCTAGTGGGTAGGACTGTTGTCTCCTATTTGGGGGATCCCAGGCACGCACCTGACTTTCGGAGTTATGTGCGATTTAGCAGTTAAATATCACATGCTTCAACGGTGAAGGAAAACTTCGTGAGGAAACCTGCACACCTGAGAGTTCTCCATAATGTTCTCAAAGGTGTGTGAAGTCTGCCAATTCGCATTGGGCCAGGGTGGTGGGCTATGGCCTATAACCCATCTCTTGAAAATTCTAAAAAATTCAAAATTATATTTCACATACGCCAACCTGTGGCTCAGACATGACTGAAGGAGACCTGTGCTCAGTAGTGAGCTGTTGATGGGTTGCTGATGATGATGAATATAATATTAAGGATAAGGATTGACGCTGGTTCCCTGAGAACGGGGACGGGCTCTAATGTGGGACGCAACGTGACATTGACACATTGGCCCCGACTCATATCAGGGAGACAGCATCAAGACCGGGAGCCGCAGCTGAAATGGCTGAATCCTGTAAGCGGCGCAAGTATGCCTCTCTGATCGAGAGTTACATATTTGTTCCGTTTGCTGTGGAGACCCTAGGGCCAGGGAGTCAAAGTGCAAAAAAAATTTTACGAGACATTTTACCGCGGTTAACTGCCTCATCTGGTCAGAAGGGCTGGCGGTTAAACTTTAGATTAGGTGACGCAACGGAGGGGGGAGGAGGGGGGGTTGGGGGACGGGGGGGGGAGGGTGTGACCCCCCCCCTGCAAGGGAAATCCGTCGAATCGTAATAGTTTTCGAAAAAAAATTTTTTTCAATAATTATTGTAATTTTTAAGGTACTTTAGTTTAGGTGACGCAACGGAGGGGGGTAGGAGGGGGGTCAGGGGGAAGGGGGGAGGGTGTGACCCCCCCCCCCCCCCTGCAAGGGAAATCCGTCGAATCGTAACAGTTTTCGAAAAAATTTTTTTTTAATATTGTAATTTTTTAAGTTAGTCTTGCTGAAATTCGAGCAAAATTTGCTTTAGTGTAAGAATGAAGGTAAAAAAAAGTTGAAGGGAGGAGAAAAGGAGCAGAAGGAGCTTAGAAATCCCTTCAATTTAATTTTTCATTTCAGACCCATAGAACCTAAGTGCCAAATATATTTATGTTCTAACCTAACCTAACCTAACTTTAGGTTTTCCATAGTCTGCTGGTTTTTTATCTACTACAGGTAAAGCACCGTTGTTTTCAAGTGGAAGAGTTTTGCTCCAATCGTAATAGTTTTCAAAATATTTTTTTTAATATTGTAATTTTTTAGGTACTTTAGTTGAGGTGACGCAACGGAGGGGGGAGGGAGGGGGATCAGGGGAATGGGGGGGAAGGGTGTGACCCCCTCTTGCAAGGGAAATCCGTCGAATACTAATAGTTTTCAAAATATTTTTTTTTTAATATTGTAATTTTTAGGGTTCCGTACCCAAAGGGTACCAACGGGACCCTATTACTAAGCCTACGCTGTCCGTCCGTCCGTCCGTCCGTCCGTCCGTCCGTCCGTCCGTCTGTCAGCGGGCTGTATCTCGTAAACCGTAATAGATAGACAGATGAAATTTTCACATAATATTATGTATTTCTATTGCCGCTATAACAACAAATAATAAAAATTAAAGTTAATTAAAAAAATTAAATAAAAATATTTCCATGGGTACATAGAAATATTTTTATTTAATTTTTTTTTAACGGAACCCTAAAAGAGCGAGGCCCGACTCGCACTTGGCCGATTTTTTAAGTTAGTCTTGCTGAAATTCGAGCAAAATTTGCTTTAGTGTAAGAATGTACGTGGAGAAAACTTGCTTCACAACTGAAGGGAACCGGTAGCCTACAGTTCGCCAGATTGAAAAGAAAAAGTGTGTTTCACTGATCTACTACTGACTCCGACAATGTGATACGAGTGAAGCGTCAATGGACAATTTGCTCAAGCTCAAGCCCAACTCGGATAGCTACTATCAACCATCAGAACGGCTTATTGTTACAGTCAAACAGATTGCCGCGTCGCAGATTGGAGATAAGAGAAAAAAAAAAAAAAAAAAAAAAGTGTAAGAATGAAGGTAAAAAAAAGTTGAAGGGAGGAGAAAAGGAGTAGAAGGAGCTTAGAAATCCCTTCAATTTAATTTTTCATTTCAGACCCATAGAACCTAAGTGCCAAATATATTTATGTTCTAACCTAACCTAACCTAACTTTAGGTTTTCCATAGTCTGCTGGTTTTTTTATCTACTACAGGTAAAGCACCGTTGTTTTCAAGTGGAAGAGTTTTGCTCCGCTCCCGCCACAGCCTCCTAACCTAATCTACAGTAAGAATTTTGGAGTTCAAGTATATCTGGAGAGTTATGAAAAAACAACCATTCCAAAGTTTCGTCACACCCTTCCCCCCCGACCCTCCTCCCTCCCCCCCTCCGTTGCGTCACCTAAACTAAAGAACCTAAAAAATTACAATATTAAAAAAATATATATTTCGAAAACTATTAGGATTCGACGGATTTCCCTTGCAGGGGGGTCATACCCTTCCCCCCTTCCCCCCGACCCCCCTCCCTTACCCCTCCGTAGCGTCACCTAAACTATAGGACCTAAAAAATTACAAAATTAAAAAAATATATATTTCAAAAACTATTAGGATTCGACGGATTTCCCTTGCAGGAGGCGGTCACCCCCTCCCCCCCTACCCCTTGAACCCCCTCCCTCTCCCCTCCGTTGCGTCACCTAAACTAATGTCGCACTGTACTAGGAACCAGGAATTACGATTCTGTAATGGCGGCCATGTTTAGTTTTTGCAAAATGTTATTACACAATATAAAATCGATGTATTCCTATTACTATTATTTTTATTATAATTAAAATGTGAATATTTCTTAAATAGTTATTACCTATATATTTATCTAAAGTCCGGTCGCAGAACAGGAAGAATTTCGTACAATGACCTCTTTGCCTACTGACAGTGGTCACAAACATTTTTCTATTAAGTGCAGTTTAGATGAAATATTTGAAGGAGAAAAAAAAATTACTAGCTTAATAAATAAATTATTTATTTTGATTTAAGTATGAAAACAGTTATAATAATCGAGTTGTATTTACTTAGTACATAGAAATAAAAAAAATGAAAATTCAAAAATCAGAATCCGATTTCTCTGTATCGGAGTAACTACTTTCCGACGAGACGTTTCGCCTGTCAGTTATAATGAAAGAATCTACAGTTTTGTCTACATTATGATCTAGACCACCTAATTTCAATTCCTCTTTTTTTACATGACTGATACAATTTTGCCATTTTTCAGCTGAAATGTTGCCTAGAGCCTCCTGCAACAGCTTTTTAACGTCTGCCATCTTAAATGTAGTGTTAAACCAAACAAGATAACAAAAACTAGTAGACAAACTAAATTAAATGTGTACGAAAACTGAGCGATCACTAATGCGTCCCAAGATGGAATGTCGTTCGTTCGTTGTTATTTATTTAAAAATTATTAAATAGGTCAAGTAATTCCTGGTATTTTCGTCCTGACTCAAGGCCAAAAACCACACGCAAACAAAAACAAACTTTACGTTCGCACGTAAAAGGTTTAAAATCCCTGAGGACGGCGGTCATTGCATCTGTGCGAGCGTGACGCATTATTTTGACGCGGGAGTGACAGAGACAGGTAGTAACAGGTTAATGTAGGAAATTCCTCCTAATCCGCCTTTAAGTATGTACCGAAATGCAATACAAAAATCAATACGTTTTTATGACAAACATAATCGTGATTCTAGTTCCATGGGACAAACATACGTCAAAACGTCAATAGTTTGTATTATTGTTCTATGGTTTATGGTGAAAGTTATGTTTAATAGTGAAAATTTTGTGAATTTTCAAAATAATATCTTAATGATTTAATTAAATATTTTTGAAAAATTTTTGTGATTCGACAGAAAAGATCTTATTAGAAAGTGTATTAAATCAAGACTTTTGTGTAAAAACCAAAATTAAGTGCTAAATCTGCGTCACCTAATCTAAAGTTGGGCCGGGCTGGCTCATTTTTTGCGCAAAGGATCAGCCTGGCTGTCCAGCGCGGAAATGCAGCCAGTATTCTTGGCACCATTCCACGCGGGCATAATTTGTATAGTAATTAGATTAGTTTAGCTAGTTTTTTGTAACATTTAAAAAAAAAGGATAAGTAAAATGTGAAGTAATACCTGATAATTCTGTGGAGGTACCCCAGGCGCAACTTTTTGCTGATACTGCTGACATATCGTCAATTGGAAGAACGCTGTTATTAATACTATCCGATACATTTTGATATCTGAAAACAGGTTAAGACAACTCATTTAACCTCTAAATCTTTTTCTAATTAATTACTAGACTTTCACGCAATTTTCCAAATAGTTTTATCTCAACACTTTCCTAAATTAGCTATTGATAGATGCACGTTCCAAAATTAAAACTCTGCTGAAATGTGTGAACAATTGATTTGTTAATTCACTTACGTGGACGCGATAATGCAGCTTATCGAAACGTTGTTGATAAAAGATTATTGTAAGCATTAACGTTGTTTAAATTTATGATTTTGTGGCTATGATTTGTGCGTACGTTTTCAAAAAACAAGTTTTGCAGTTTTGCTTTCGCTTTCGAAACACGTCACTTCAAAATGTCAATTCTGAATATGACATTGACAAGTGACAACACGTTGACATAGGTACGTCCATGAGGTTAAAACTTGCAGCCAAGGAACTACATACCATGGAACTAGGAATTACGACTACGTCTGTTATACGTCTGGTAAGGAACTAAAATACCGCACTCTTAATGTTTGCAGTGTTGGAAATTGCTATTTCAGCACGTTAAAAATGGTTACAAATAATTACGAAAACCGATTTTTTCTGATACAAAATAAATTCCATTGACCAGTCATCACCATATCCTACGAAATAACCATAGAAATAGGAAGCGTAATTCCTAGTTCCATGGAAATAACTTTGTACTATATTTTTCCCGCGTTTTTTAGCAAGTTCTATGACGTGTAATTTTGAACTTCCCTCGCATAATTTGGGCTATAATTCAATAGAAAATTAAGTTAATACTTATACGGAAGTAGGACTAATATTTAAATTAAAAAAAGATGCGATTTCGTGTCGACAAAGATTATAGAAAAAACATATTTTGACCCAATTTAAAACAACTTAATTTTATTTGAATATACGCTGCTGTAGTGGTTAAGTTTCCTCTGTGCTTTTTAACTTTTCGATCTTAATAGTGTCTGAATAAAATGCTTCTAAGTTCTAACACACAGTCAGACTGTAAAAAGGATATTTAAATGAAAAACGTTATATTGTTACTAAAGTTTAAAAGATTTAATCAATTAAAATCTTAATCATCAAGGTAGAAAAAATTACAGTACCGATTAGTAGTAATCTATTGCGATTTATGTAGTATATTCTTATTTAGGTAATAGGTGTCAAACGCCATCGTGCCGGAACGCTAAATCGCTTGGCGGCATTTCTTTCACGCTATAACTGGCTATAACAACAAATAAAAAAATACAATAAACATTACCAACATAATAAACATAAACAAACAGCTGGTGTTTAATCTTGTACGATGGTACGGAACCCTTCGTGTGCCATGCCGGTCCGACTCGCACTTGACCGGTTTTTTATCTACTCAGTAGTTTTTGGACATTATAAAAATCTTGTTCAGCATTAAAAAAATTAAGTGACACTCGGGGACTGCCGCGGTAAAGCTATTGCATAGCATTTTTTATCAACTTATGCAATTATAATATTCATGCAATATTTTTTTTTGCATAATAAAAATTATGCAAAAAAAATAATTAAAAAACAAACAAGAAAAGCGAACTGTCACTACTTCGCGAGTGAGATTCGAACCTGCGACATCATACACCATAAGGAAAAGAAAGCGGCCGCTCGCCCACTGCGCTAAATAGAGCTACTTGAGAACCTCTAAAATGTTGAACGCTTACTGAACGACGGTGTTAGGTTCTTTTTCGTTACGGAATTTCTTGATTCGGTCGCCGCGCTCAAACTGTTTGTCTTAGTTCAAAGCCCGCGATAAAAGCTATGCAATAGCTTAACAGTATCTTAAGAGGGCATTGGGTATTTTTGTACTTATTTCTAGTTAATTACAATCCACTTCTAAGACAAATAACTAAATTATTACTTTATCACAATTGAATAGTCTACACTTTGCACCCTGTAGCAAACACACTTTCAGTGTGGGCTCTGTGGATTAAGTATACTTACATTTATCACTGGTGAAGAAAATAAACAAAAAAAATGAAAATTATTCACTAGCTGATGCCCGCGACTTCGTCCGCGTGGATTTCGATTTTAAAATCCCTCGGGAACTCTTTGATTTTCCGGGATAAAAAATAGCCTATGTCACTCTCCAGGTCCTCAACTATACCCGTGCAAAAAATCACGTCGATCCATAGCTCTGTTGCGGCGTGATTGAAGGACAAACCAGCAAACTAACCAACCAACAAACAAACACACTTTCGCATTTATAACTCTTACTGTTACAGTATAACCCTTAACATCGAACTATAAGCCATAGAAGCGCAATAGTCGACGCGGTGATAAGCTGTTTTTAGTAAGCCTTTAAAGGCCGACTACGCAGTATCATCGCGTTAGTACGACGAGCTCACACTTCGCAGAAAATTATTAAGAAATGGATGTACTGTGCTATAAAAGGATGTCATAATTCATCACAATAACCATATAAAACGTAACTATCAATACCAGTACAGAAAATAATTACATGGCATTCGCACATTAAAGCAGTGATAGCTTAGTGGTTAGGACTGTGGTCTCCTATTCGGGGGGTCGCAGGTTCGATCCCGGGTACGCACCTCTGACTTTTCGGAGTCAAGTGCGTTTAAGCAATTAACTATCACTTGCTTCAACGGTGAAGGAAAACATCGTGAGGAAACCTGAAAATCTGAGAGTTCATAATGTTCTCGAAGGTGTGTGAAGTCCTGGACTATGGCCTATAACCCTTCTCTGAGAGGAGACCTGCGTTCAGTAGTGAGCCGTTGATGGGTTGCTAATGATGATGATGATGATGATGATTCGCACATTGATTGGTTGTTTTGAGTACATTTGGAGCGGAACTTTGTTAGAAACTTCTGTTCTAAGCATTATAATTCGATGGGTATAACGTTTTTGTATATTGTATTTAGATACGCACTTTTTTAAGAACATAATATTTCAGTGCAAAACATAAAAAGTAAGATTAAAATAAAATATGAGTAAAATGAAAAATCTTAAAGAAACATTAATTAAACTTGTTCTTAATAATAATATAGTTCATATAGTTCATACATTTTTGGATTTTAATTGTTTTTTCCTTTATCCCAGCAATCTCTTGACAATAGAAAACTTTTTCTTTCTACCCTCCCCATCTTCTATAACGACCAAATTTTCGAATTTCGAAGACAAATCCTTAATACATTCAACTTCATCCTTCGTGAGACCGTTCGGCAAATCGAATTTCGAATACTCGTTCCTTCCCGCCATGCTTTGACACATCTCTAGGACGCCATTTTTAAAATCCTTATCCACGTCATAGACAACTTTTTTTTTCTCGGGCGCAGATCGAAACGCATTCTGCCAAAGTTCCTTTTCGGCCTCCGCGGATTTTAAATTGTATTTATCTATATTTGCCAACGCGTGACCGATTTCGTTGTTTTTTGGTTCCAATTTCAGCGCTTTTTTGTAATATACGATAGCTTTGTCGTGCTTTCCCATCATTTCGTGCGCTCGTCCATAGTAAAATAGAGCTTTGCAATGGTTTTCGATATCGATTATATTGTCTAAGTTATCACACATGTTTAATATGTACTTGGGTTTATTCAGTTTATAGTAACACACGCATAAATTTACATACGAGTTAACTTTCAACCTTTTCACTTCTTTCTCTTCACTTTCGTTGCTTGTCTGTGATATGTTCAGTATGGATATGGATTGTTGATAATCTTTCACGGCTTGAGTGTACTTTTTTTTGGCGAATAAATGCTTCGCATGCGAATGGAGTGACGTAACTGTTTTCGTTGTTACTTCGAATTTCTTTTGTTCTTCGGATGGTAGGTCGTTGAATCTGCACAAACAAAAAAAAATTGGTTGTCTGTAAAGTCGGTTTACGGACGATAGTTGTACGTGATAACGTCATAAAGAAACATTGATGAATAAATGTGTCACAAGCCAACGCTTGGGCCGATCGTGTCTCTCTATCGCTTGTTCCGCGCTCTCGCTTGCACGCGCAGGCTCAGGCGGAACGTGACACTTTTTCGTGCGTGCAGCCCGTGTTCATCGACTTAAGACGTTATCACACCAAAAAACTTAAAAACTAGTTTATTTTTATTACTTTCTTTGTATTATTAGAACTAATTCAGTTTTTTAACACACAATCTAAACAAAATTAAATTAAATTATTAAATTATGTCCAAAGCATTAAGTCAAGTGTTTTTTTTTCTTGACTGCGATCTCACCTGATGGTAAGTGACGATGCAGTCTAAGATGGTAACGGACTAACTTGGAAGGGGTATGGCAGTGAGAATTCAACCCATACCCCTAATCGGTTTCTACACGCCATCGTGCCGGAACGCTAAATCACTTGGCGGCACGTCTTTGACGGTAGGGCGGTAACTAGCCACGGCCAACGAAAGCCTCCCACCAGACCAGACCAGAGACAATGCAGAAATTATAAATTCCCAAATTGACCCCGCCGGGAATCGAACCCGAGACCTCCCAGTTATAAGACAACAGCGCTCAACACTGAGCCAGGGAGGTCGGCAAAAACGACCAGAATGAATGAATGGACCCGATGGAATGCTCAGTTGTGAGCCGGTGATGGGTTGGTGATGATGATGATAGTATCACTCACCTGGCCGCCGCCTGTGTGTCATCCACCTGGTACAGCACGATCACGAACAGCGCTGGCTCCGGCCGGATGCGCGGGAACACGCCGCGCCGCCCCCACGCCATCGTGGGCTCCAGGAGAAGGTGGAACCGCGCCGTGGGACCCTTGACTGACGTCAGACCTATCTCCAGGCCGGGGATGAAGCGGCCGCAGCCCAGGCGCATACGCTGGACAGGAAGTACATAATAGAGTGAATGATTGAGTGAATTGAACGAATGAATGAATGGAACGAACGAATGAGTGAATGGAATGAATGACAAGAATGAGTCCGGGCTCCAGCTGGATGCGCGGGAACACGCCGCGCCGCCCCCACGCCATAGTGGGCTCCAGGAGAAGGTGGAACCGCGCCGTGGGACCCTTGACTGACGTCAGACCTATCTCCAGGCCGGGGATGAAGCGGCCGCAGCCCAGGCGCATACGCTGGAGAGGAAGTACTCAATAGAGTGAATGATTGAGTGAATGGAACGAACGAACGGAATGAATCATTGAATGGAACGAACGAATGAGTGAATAGATCACTCATGGATGGAATGAACGAATGAGTGATCTATTTACTCATCCGTTCATTCCATCAAAGAGCGTCATGACTGAATGAATGACAGGAATGAGTCCGGGCTCCAGCTGGATGCGCGGGAACACGCCGCGCCGCCCCCACGCCATAGTGGGCTCCAGGAGAAGGTGGAACCGCGCCGTAGGGCCCTTGACTGACGTCAGACCTATCTCCAGGCCGGGGATGAAGCGGCCTGTTGCGTTACAGCAATGGTTGCAGTGTAACAGCGTGTTCTTGCAGAGAGATCGGTGAAGGAATAAAGAAACACAGACTGCAGTGTCTGATGGTAGTGGCATATATTACATATTTACAAAGGTCTTTTATACTAATAAAAATTATAAATAAAGGTGGGAGAAGTTGGTGCTCAGATATTATGTACGTGCAAAAGTTGCTGAACTAATATTATTATAAGTTTGTTGAAATAATTACAAGGTAATTATCGCGGAATTAAAATATGCTATGAGGTGCTCTATGGTCACGTCCCGTACGTGCCATAGATATTCCCCCCTTTAGGGAAAAAATTACGTATACATCAAAAGGGAAGAAAAACTACTACTAATTAACATTGTTGAAAACGAACTGTAGGACGAGATATGCGTCCTGAACGCGTAACCTTCTGCTGTTGAATCTCTCTGTGATCTGTTGCTATGTCACGTTTGTTGCTGTTGTTGCGCTCGTCGATCTCTTCGTTCAACAGAAATGCTGGCTTGATCCGGTCTATTGATACGTTGTATTCTTTGCCGTCGCGTTCAATGGTGAAGACTTTATCGTTTCGTCTGATTACACGGAAAGGTCCCTCATACGGAGGAGTTAAAGATGGACGTAGTCTATCGCACCTCAGGAATACGTGCGTACAGTCTGACAGGCGCGGGTGGACGAAAACGTTTCGATTTGAACTCTCTCTTTGCGGAATGTTCGTGGCTCGACTTATGTTTTCTTTGATGTCTTGAACGAATTCGGGGTATGTGGTCTCTGTCTTGTCGCCGAAAAAACTTGCCGGTAACCGAATAGCTGTGCCATAAACGAGTTCTGCGGCGCTATAGCCAGTATCTTGTCGATAACTGAAACGTATGCCTAATAGAACTGATGGCAATTCTTTTGTCCAATTCGCTGTGTTTGCACGAGCCCTTAATGCTGTTTTTATCGTCCTGTGTAATCTCTCAACTTTCGAATTAGATTGTGGGTGGTAAGGTGTGGTCCGGATCTTCTCAATTCCCATTAATTTTGCGAGACTTTTGAGTATCTCACTCTCCATCTGAAGCCCCAAATCTGACGTTAAATGGATAGGGGTTCCGTACCTGCAAATCCATCCTTCATACACCAGTCTGGCTACCGTGGTGGCTGTAATATCAGATACAGGAAAAGCTTCTGGCCATGACGTGCATCGATCGATCATCGTTACTAAATACCTTTTGTTTTGTGATGTAGGTAATGGTCCGACGATGTCAATATGTATGTGCGAAAAACGCTGTGCAGGCATAAATTTCCCGAGTGGCGATACTGTGTGCCTATGCACTTTTGATAGTTGGCATGGTAAGCACGAATCGCACCACTGATTTATTTCTGTGTTCATGCTAGGCCAAATGTAATTTCTTCCGATTAATTTCCTTGTCGTATTTTTGCCCGGATGGCTGAAGTTGTGATAGCTGTCAAAAATAGTTCTTCTAAGTTGCTTCGGAATGTATGGTCGCGTAATTCCGGTAGAAATGTCGCAATAAATCTTGCTATTTGTATTGGATACTGCTACTCGCGTCATGTATAATGACCTATTTTGTTTGAGTCGCTGTAGCTCGATGTCACCTTCTTGGTATTTTTCTAGCTCAGAATAATCGATAACGGTGGGTAACGTAATAGTTTCCACAACTCGAGATAAGGCGTCAGCCACTACGTTGTGATTCCCGCTTACGTGCTGTATATCGGTGCTAAATTGTGATATATAATCCAAATATCTTATTCTCCTCGGAGTGTCATCTAGTGACGGCTTCTTGTCGAAGGCGTGCACCAATGGTTTGTGGTCGGTGTAAATCGTAAAAATGCGACCTTCTATCAGTCGTCGGAAATGTTTTACCGCCATATAAATTCCGAGTAGCTCTCGATCATAAGTTGAATACTTGACTTGCGTATCCGATAAGGATTTTGAAAAATATGCAATAGGTATCCACTTTTGCTTGACCTTTTGTTGTAAAACTGCGCCGACGCATTTTAAACTAGCGTCGGTCATTATTGCGATCGGTGCGTTTTCATCAGGAAATGCTATCGTTGCAATGTCACGCAAATCTTGCTTGCACTGTTGAAAAGCACGCTCGGCCTCTGTGTTCCACTTAATCAGGGTATTGTCGTTCTTTCTTGAATTTATTAAAAATATGTTGAGTGGAGCTTGATGATTGGCGGATTGCTTGATTGCATGTCTGTAAAAGTTGACCATGCCCAGGAAACGACGAAGTTCCTTCACAGTTTTGGGTTTGGGATAATCGATGATTGCTTGAATTTTTTCTTGTGTTGGTTTCATTCCTTGGCTCGTTATATGATAACCAAGAAAATCTAGTTCTTGTTTGGCGAACTCGCATTTGTTCATGTTGATTGTAATACCATTTTGTTGCAATCTCTTGAAAACTGTTTCCAGATGTTTGTAGTGTTGTTCTTCGGACTTGCTTGCAATTAATATGTCGTCAACAAAAATGAAAACGTAGTCTAAATCTCGGAATATTGAATCCATGAATCTCTGGAAGGTCTGCCCTGCGTTACGTAAACCGAAGGGCATTTTTAAAAATTCGTATAAACCGATCGGTGAAACGATCGCGGTTTTCTCGGGTTCCGCTACTGGTATAGAATGATAAGCCTTCCGAACGTCGATTTTGCTAAATATGTTTTTCCCGTTTGCGATATATGTAAAATCCAGTAACCTTGGCAACGGGTATCTGTCTGGAACAGTAATCTTGTTTAAGGCGCGGTAGTCACCGCAAGGTCTCCATTCACCATTCTTCTTTTTTACCATGTGCAATGGACTGGCCCATGGGCTACTGGATGGTCTGCAAATTCCCATCTCCATCATCTCTTGAAATTCTTTTTTGGCGATTTTGTACTTGTCAGGAGGAAGTGGGCGAGCTTTGGCGCATACTGGAAATCCTTCCGTGATGATGTGATGTTGAACATTGTGCTGCGTAGGTCCTTTCATTGAAGTTGGCCTTGTAATACTTTCGTATTTTTCTAGTAATTGTTTGAGAGGAGCGGATAAGTTGTAGTCGATGGAGCGGACGGACGGAATATTTACTCGTATAGAATTCATTGGTTTCTTGATTTCAGTCGTTTTGTCGATTAAAGTTTTCTCGTGTATGTCTACCAAAAGTCGGTAGTGGTCTAGGAAATCAGCTCCTAATATAGGCATCTTGACGTCAGCAATAACGAAGGTCCAGATGAATGGGCGGCGTAACCCCAAATTTAAGGTTAGGGTTTTTTCTCCATACGTATTGATAATGGTTCCGTTGGCGGCAAATAATTTCAACTCGCTTGCCTTTTTTGAGCTCTGTGATGGCTTTGAAATGACTGAAATGTTCGCCCCAGTGTCCACGAGGAATCGATAACCACTGTTAGAGTCGGTAATCGTTAGGCGATTTGAGGGAAGAATAGCACAGAGTCTCGCCGCACGCTGTGCTGAATCTTAGTTTTCCGAATGTTTGTTTACCCAAGAACAGGGTTTTTCACACTTTCGAGCTTTGCCTCTAAAGTTTTTATGATAGTAACAAAAATTGCTTCGTTGTTCCGATCGTGAATGCAGGCGTGAACTTGACCTAGGTCTATTGTACCGAGGTTGACTAAAACTGCTGCGTCGATGCATTGTTCGCGAGCGGTCATTGCGTAGCGCTGCAATTTCTAATTGCATCGTTGCAATTTGTGACGTCAGCTGGGTGATTAAATTTATGTCAGCTGATGCCGAAGACGATATGTTCGTATTGCAGCGGCTGTTCTCGTAGATGCGATCAGCCATTTCGCTTAGCTTGTCCAGTGCCAAATTTTCGGAATACGCTAACACGGAGGTTACGGATGGAGGAAGTTGTCTCATCCATAATAAACGTAGTGTGTCGTCATTAATCTTGCCGCAGCCAGCTTCTTTCATTTTTCTTAATAGTTGAGATGGCTTTTGATCTCCGAGGTCCATCTCAGACAAAAGCTTATGGAATCGCCGATGTTCGCTTTCTTCATAACAGCTGATGAGTCGTTCCCGGATGCAGTGGTATTTGTTCTCTGAAGGCGGACTCGTTAAAATGTCGCTGACTTGATGGATGACGTCTTTTGGTAATTTTGATACGACCGCGTTGAACTTGTATTCATCGCCTTGTTTCTGCGGAGCCACAATCGCGTCAAATTGAGAGAACCAAAGTCGCGGTGAATCCGTCCAGAACTGCGGAATCCTCTCTGCTATTGAGACTGATGCCACCAAGTCTGTGCTGCCGTTGAGTTGTTCGTCTGTAGAGTTGCCAGCGCCGAAACCTTTGACAGGTGTTTGACGAGCCATGATGATGAAAAAATATGACTCACAATGATGAGGATGTCTTGATGTGTTGGCCGATCTCGTTGGTTGGTTGGACACGTTGGATACGATCTCGTCGGATGAACGCGTCGGATGACTCGGTTGAGGATCACTGCTTCGTACGTCGGAGAGCAGAATCACGTCAGAATCACGTCGGGGTCACCACTGTTGCGTTACAGCAATGGTTGCAGTGTAACAGCGTGTTCTTGCAGAGAGATCGGTGAAGGAATAAAGAAACACAGACTGCAGTGTCTGATGGTAGTGGCATATATTACATATTTACAAAGGTCTTTTATACTAATAAAAATTATAAATAAAGGTGGGAGAAGTTGGTGCTCAGATATTATGTACGTGCAAAAGTTGCTGAACTAATATTATTATAAGTTTGTTGAAATAATTACAAGGTAATTATCGCGGAATTAAAATATGCTATGAGGTGCTCTATGGTCACGTCCCGTACGTGCCATACGGCCACAGCCCAGGCGCATACGCTGGACAGGAAGTACATAATAGAGTGAATGATTGAGTGAACTGAACGAATGAATGAATGGAACGAACGAATGAGTGAATGGAATGAATGACAAGAATGAGTCCGGGCTCCAGCTGGATGCGCGGGAACACGCCGCGCCGCCCCCACGCCATCGTGGGCTCCAGGAGAAGGTGGAACCGCGCCGTGGGACCCTTGACTGACGTCAGACCTATCTCCAGGCCGGGGATGAAGCGGCCGCAGCCCAGGCGCATACGCTGGAGAGGAAGTACTCAATAGAGTGAATGATTGAGTGAATGGAACGAACGAACGGAATGAATGATTGAATGGAACGAACGAATGAGTGAATAGATTACTCATGGATGGAATGAACGGATAACTGATCTATTCACTCATCCGTTCATTCCATCAAAGACCGTCATGACTGAATGAATGACACGAATGAGTCCAGGCTCCAGTTGGATGCGCGGGAACACGCCTCGCCGTCCCCACGCCAATCTTCTATTATCCTTTTTATTCTATTCAATTCTATTCTACTGAGCTCCAGCAGCAGGTGGAACCGCGCCGTGGGACCCTTGACTGACGTCAGACCTATCTCCAGGCCGGGGATGAAGCGGCCGCAGCCCAGGCGCATACGCTGGAGAGGAAGTACTCAATAGAGTGAATGATTGAGTGAATGGAACGAACGAACGGAATGAATGATTGAATGGAACGAACGAATGAGCGAATAGATTACTCATGGATGGAATGAACGGATAACTGATCTATTCACTCATCCGTTCATTCCATCAAAGACCGTCATGACTGAATGAATGACACGAATGAGTCCAGGCTCCAGTTGGATGCGCGGGAACACGCCTCGCCGTCCCCACGCCAATCTTCTATTATCCTTTTTATTCTATTCAATTCTATTCTACTGGGCTCCAGCAGCAGGTGGAACCGCGCCGTGGGACCCTTGACTGACGTCAGACCTATCTCCAGGCCGGGGATGAAGCGGCCGCAGCCCAGGCGCATACGCTGGGCAGGAAGTACATAATAGAGTGAATGATTGAGTGAATGGAACGAATGAATGAATGGAAGGAACGAATGAGTGAATGGAACGAACGAATGAGTGAATACATCACTCATGGATGGAATGAACGAATGAGTGTGCGTGTGTGTGGAGTGTGTGTGTGTAGGTGTGTGTGTGTGTGTGTGTGTGTGTGTGTGTGTGTGTGTGTGTGTGCGCGCGTGCGTGCGTTTTTGCGTGCGTGCGTGCGTGCGTCTGCGTGTGTATCTGTCTGTCTGTGTGTGTGTGTGAGTGTGTGTGTGTGTGAGTGTGTGTGTGTGTGTGTGTGTGTGTGTGAGAGAGAGTGTGTGTGTGTGTTGTGGGGGCCTGTGAATGCGTGTACCTAAAATGTGAATATATATAAAAATATTTTATTTCAGACAGTAATAATGTAGTAACAATATAGGGTTCGGATCATGGATAAAATAGGATAGCATAATGGATTAATGTCGAATTTCTTTAACCAAACATATTATACAGGCCAACGATTTTGGAGGGTCTCGCCTTGTTATGTAGTTACAGTTTTTGCAATTCACGAAGGCGAGTGAGCTTTACTCGTGGTTACTTCGTGTACATGCACAATGCATAAGTGTGCGTGCCTGTCAAAGCCTAGGTGGGAGCGAGCAGGCGCGAGCATTGCGCTCGCTCACACTTATACAGATACGACGCACACGCAACCATAAGTTAGCGTGCCTGTCAAAGCCTAGGTGGGAGCGAGCAGGCGCGAGCATTGCGCTCGCTCACACTTATACAGATACGACACACCCGCAACCATAAGTGTGCGTGCCTGTCAAAGCCTAGGTGGGAGCGGGAAGGCGCGAGCATTGCGCTCGCTCACACTTATACAGATACGACACACACACAACCAAAAGTGTGCGTGCCTGTCAAAGCCTAGGTGGGAGCGGGCAGGCGCGAGCATTGCGCTCGCTCACACTTATACAGATACGACGCACACGCAACCATAAGTGTGCGTGCCTGTCAAAGCCTAGGTGGGAGCGAGCAGGCGCGAGCATTGCGCTCGCTCACACTTATACAGATACGACGCACACGCAACCATAAGTTAGCGTGCCTGTCAAAGCCTAGGTGGGAGCGAGCAGGCGCGAGCATTGCGCTCGCTCACACTTATACAGATACGACACACACGCAACCATAAGTGTGCGTGCCTGTCAAAGCCTAGGTGGGAGCGGGAAGGCGCGAGCATTGCGCTCGCTCACACTTATACAGATACGACACACACACAACCATAAGTGTGCGTGCCTGTCAAAGCCTAGGTGGGAGCGGGCAGGCGCGAGCATTGCGCTCGCTCACACTTATACAGATACGACGCACACGCAACCATAAGTGTGCGTGCCTGTCAAAGCCTAGGTGGGAGCGAGCAGGCGCGAGCATTGCGCTCGCTCACACTTATACAGATACGACACACACGCAACCATAAGTGTGCGTGCCTGTCAAAGCCTAGGTGGGAGCGGGCAGGCGCGAGCATTGCGCTCGCTCACACTTATACAGATACGACGCACACGCAACCATAAGTGTGCGTGCCTGTCAAAGCCTAGGTGGGAGCGAGCAGGCGCGAGCATTGCGCTCGCTCACACTTATACAGATACGACACACACGCAACCATAAGTGTGCGTGCCTGTCAAAGCCTAGGTGGGAGCGGGCAGGCGCGAGCATTGCGCTCGCTCACACTTATACAGATACGACACACACACAACCATAAGTCAGTCGCCCTCGTGAATTGCAAGAACTATATCTAACTTACCAACGGCGCTTGGTTGTTCATGGTGAGTGTAGAGTCGAAGGGTATTTTGGCTTTCTCGAAGTACGCCGCGTAGTGGATCGTGACCACCGCGTCAACTGGCACCAGTGGACCGTCACCTTTAACAGATAAATCATAACATGTCGTTAAGGTGGATTATACGGGTCCGCCCGCGAAATTCAAATTTAATTTGGTTTTTAAACCGTTTTTTTTTGTAAACTGATACGACAAAGTATAGGCTTATAGCATTCTAATTGCGCCAATTACAGTATCATGTTCCCAGGTTTTTATAAAAATCTTTACTTATTTTAAACCTGTGAAAATGATACTGCCATTGGCGCAATAGGGTATTTGACTATATTAAAAATATCGTTTCATCTGGTGTCATCCTTAAAGATTATTATCTAAAAACATTATTCCATACGACAAAACTAAAAAATAAAGCTTTATTTAATTAGAAAACATTAATTAAAATTGCTGTAATTCTAGCCATGTTCACGAGATCGAAAACGTTCTTGAACCTCGAATGACGTCACAGTTCACGCCACCTTTGGGCTTTGGAATTGTCATTGAACTGTGTGTGAACTGTGACGTCATGTAAACAAATGGAACGTTTCCGCGGCAATTTATTTTTATGAATTTATTTCTCGATTTTTATGACAAATACTGAAAATTATGCCGAAATATACGTTTTGTTAGCTTCAGCATAGCATTATTAACAATTTAATATGATTTTCTAAAAGTAGTCAAATACCCTATTAGAATGCCATAAGCCTACTTTGTCGTATTAGTTTACAAATTGCGAAATTAAATTTGAATTCCGCGGGCAGACCAGTATAACTATAATCCCCTTAAAAGTCTTATTAAAAAAAACCTTTTTTATTAATCATAAACAATTTTTTTTTTTTTTTTTTTTTTTTTCATTTATTTGGAAAACATACAGAAATACAATATTTTGGGTGGGAGTCCATCCTAAACTTTCAGTAAACAAAAATATTATAATAATAAAAGATAAATAAACATGTACCTTAAACGAGATGGGTCCACTCCTGCCATCAAGCCTTGTATTATATTGTGCATTTCTTGATGGCAGAGACGAACCCCCCACACTTATATTTAAATTGGTCTACTTTGAAATATTTCTTATTATACGTATCACAAGCTCGAACGATGAATCTGTTATGACTATAATTGGTTCTGGCACGTGGAAGTACAAACATGTTACTTTTACGTGACTTACGCTTATTTAATTTAGGTACACAATATTTTATTTTATTTAGAAGATAAGGACTATCGATCAATCCGTTGATAATTTTATATAAAAATATTTGATCTTTATGTTCCCTCCTTATTTGTAAAGTTTCTATTTTACTTGTATTAAATGAACTAAATCTTTTGTTCAAACATTTTATGAATTTGCGCTGAATATTCTCTAACATGTCCACGTAAACTGCATACTGAGGGTTCCAAGCAGTGGAAGCATGCTCCAAATGGGATCTGACAATTGAATTATACAAAAGGATTAGGGTTTTTGGGTTTTTGAAATCAGTCGTTTGCCGGAGAACAAACCCGAGCATTTTATATGCTTTATTTTTGATTTTGTTCAGATGCTGATCAAAAATTAATTGCCTGTCTAGTTGGATACCCAGGTCTCTCACCTCATCAACCCTACGCAATTTTTTGCCAAGTAAGAAATAATTATGAAAGAGTGCATTAATTTTTTTTCTAGAAAAGGAAATAGTGCAGCATTTATCTATATTTAAATCTAGTCCATTAACTTTACAATATTCACTTATTCGATTTAAATCTTCCTGTAAGCCTAAACAGTCTTTTTCAGTTCTTATTATATTGAAAATTTTTGTGTCATCTGCATACAAAAGTAGATGAGAGTTTTTAATACTATTTTTAACATCATTTATAAAAATATTAAATAGTAGAGGTCCGAGGTGGGAGCCCTGGGGGACACCAGACGTTATGGGTATAAAGGTGGAAGTATACCCTTTGACTGCCACTGCTTGGGTTCGCTCACGTAAGTAGGATACGAGCCACCTCAGGAGGTCACCGTGTATACCGATCGTCTCCAGTTTGGCAATTAAAATATCATGCGATATTTTATCGAAAGCCTTGGAGTAATCGGTATACACGACGTCAACCTGGAAACCATTATCCATCGCATCCAAGGTAACATCTAGCAATTCACAGAGGTTGGTTTCTGTGGAGCGTTTGTTTATGAAACCATGTTGAGACTGCGTTAAAAGCGGGCGTACTGCCGGGAATAACTTGTCGTATATGATTTTTTCAAAGAGTTTGGGGATGATAGATAATTTAGAAATACCACGGTAGTTTCTTACATTATGCTTATCTCCGTTTTTATGAATGGGGACGATTATAGAACGTTTCCAAGTGTTAGGCAAAACACCAGATCGCAAGGAACTTTGGAATAAAAGCGTTAGAGGCACAGATAATTGATTGCTACATCTTTTAAGGAATAAAGGATGTAGACCATCAGGGCCACTTCCCTTGGTGACATCAAGAGCGGATAAATGCTTTTTAACAGTGTCAACATCTATCCCAACGTATCCAATGAGGGCTTGTGGAGATTCACTGGCATCGGATTTGAATTTAAGGTTTGAGCGCTTTACAAAAACAGATTCGAAAAAATTGTTAAAGAGGTCAGCTATATGTTGCCCATCATGTGCATTTTGATCATCTAAGTATAAACTATCTGGTATACTGTTAACGTTATATTTAGATTGTATAAACGACCAAAAACTTTTAGAATTAAGTGAAATATTACCTTCTGCACGTTCAATATATAAATTGTAACACGAAGCCTCAGTGTATTTGAATTCACGCCGAATCTCTGCAAATTGGATGTAGTCCGATTGCCTGCCATATATTTTCCATTTTTTGTGAATTCTATTTTTTTTATTTACAATCTTAATAAGATGGCGTGAGTACCAGCATGGATACCTAGTATTTTTCATCACTAACTAGAAGGAATGAGCTTGTCAATTATCAGATTGACTATGTGATAAAATTCATCAACTGCGTCGATGATGCTTCTATTACCGAGGCGCTCAACCCAGTCTATTTTCGATAACTCTTCGTTAATGGCACTGTAATCTGCTGTATAAAAACGACGAACCAGACGGGGAGGAGGACGTAGGCTAGGTTGTAAGTTTTGGATGTCGACTGTTACATGGAGGGCAGGATGATGTTTATCTTCCGGTAATGATAATGGCTCCGCTCTGACTACTGCACAGTGGGAATTAGATATAACCAAGTCCAAACACCTATTATTAACGTTATTAACACCATTAAATTGCATCCAACTAGTAAAACATAGAAATGAATAAAGTTGCGAAGTTAATTGATCAGCAGTAGTATTCACTATATTATAATTTATATCACCTGAGTTGGATTGCCATTCGGCGTTCCTTATATTAAAATCGCCCACCACCAAGAACTCGTCTGTAGGATTATTAATGGTCAGGTCTGAAAGATACTCGAAAAATTGCTGTTGTGACCAGAGTTGATGTGGGTTTTGAGGAAAGTAGCAACAAAATAATCGGAGATTTATATACATTGATTGGTTTTATTGATTGAAAAATAGGGATTTTACTTACCTGTTTTGTATGGTTATAACACTTGGCATTAATTAAGCAGGGGCTACTTTTTATTCCAGAAAATCATAAAGTTCAACTAAATCCATGCTAAATATTATATGCCATAAATATTTTTTGAAAGACTATGTCGTGATCAGGGTGGTGTCGTGTGATGCGGGTTGTTACGTTCCCTCAAATATTGTTGAGCGAAGGTCATGCGTCATGCTCGTGAACGGGTCCCGCCGGCGGGAATGGGGCTACATTCTGTCTGCCCGTCTTAACATGCATTGAATTGTAAGTAGTTATGCTTTTGTGGAACTTCTCCTCATTGTGGAAACACTGCATACATAGCATAGTATCTATTGTATTGTAAATTTGTTTTGAATAGAGCAACCGCCGAGTTTCTTGCTGATTTTTCTCGGCAGGAAGGGCATTCCGAACTACTTAGTGGTAGACTCATTGACGATTCAAAAGCACTTGTAAAAAAGTTTATTCGAATAAAAAATATTTCTATTCTATTCTTCTTCTTCTTTGTCAACCGATAGACGTTCACAGCTGGACAAAGGTCTCTTGCAAGGACTTCCACTGATCTCGGTCTTGCGCCGCCTAAATCCAGCGGCCCCTTGCGACTTGTTTGTTGTAGGTCCACCTAGTGGGGGGTCTGCCAGCACTACGCTTCCCGGTGCAGGGTCGCCACTCTAGCCCCTTCGGACCCCAACGACCATCAGCTCGTCGAACTATGTGCCCCGCCCATTTCCACTTCAGTTTCACGACTCGCTGAGCTATGTCTGTAAGATAGGGATGTATTGAATAAAAATTACATACCTTCTTCTATGACCAGCATCTTGACCTCCCCGGAGGGTATACAGTCCACCATCTTGGCAGCCAGGTCTTTGAAGGAGTGGTACTCGGGGCATGACAGCAGCATCTTCTCTGTTGTCTGCTCTATGGTCTTGAAGGCATCTTCCGAGTCACTGGAAATTTAACAGCTACTTATGCAATAGCTATTTTTACATAGTATGGAGAGAAGTATGATAAACATAAAAAACCGGCCAAGTGCGTGTCGGGCCACGCCCAGTGTAGGGGTTCCGTAGTTGAAAGTCTCAAATATTATTGCTGACATAGGATAGTGCTTTTATTTTATTTATGAATATTGAATACATTTTGAGTTCCATGGTTTAAATACTATAATATACTACCAAATATGCAACTTATACTACGTGTAATACCTAACTTAGAAAAAACAGATATAACTCCTTAGCTAATGAACCTTACTCAGTACAATATTTTTGAAAGACCTATTCAACGACACCACACACTATGGGATAGACGAGAAAAAAAAATTAATCCCCACTTTACATGTAGGGGAGAGGTACCCTACAAAAAAATTATTTTTCACAATTTTATTTCACCACTTTATCGGCGTGATTGATATTTATACCCTTGTCAAATTACAGATTTTTAGTACCAATAGTCTCTGAGCTAAACCGCGGACGGACGGACAGACAGACAGACAGACAGACAGACGGACATGGCGAAACTATGAAGGTTCCTTCTTTACTACGGAACCCTAAAAAGAAAGACAGAATAAACCTAAAAACTACAAGAAAACGCAGCAAAGTAAAAGATGTAACAGAGCATATAGGAGGCCATACACGTTAGGGTTTGCATGATGGTTTTAGCCGTGCATGCATAACCGACAGGCAAACCCTAGCGTGTATGTGATAAAACTGTACAGCTATCGGCGCATGTACATGCAACCAAGCAAATATCAAAATTGATATTTTTTGCCGCTCGGTTAAGGTAGCGGTTCGCGCCGCGACAGAGACAGGAGACCGCGACCGGAGACCGCGACCGACGACCGCGACCGTTACTTGACGTTAGGAAATGTATAAGCGACAGTTCGCGAGCGAGACAGAGACAGGAGACAGAGACACGAGACAGGAGACAGCGAGACGGTCGCTGCCTCGGACCAGTAGTGTCTCGTGTCGCGCTCGAAAAGCACCTGTGTTTAAACTAGCGGCACGCTATGATGGCCGGTTTGACACATTACAATAGTGATGTGGAATGTCAATTTATTCTCGAACAAAAAACAATTAAGTTTTGTTTTTGTACCTGATTAAATAGGTTTAATAAAAATTTTCAATTTAGAAAACCAAATGCCGAGTTGTGGTATATATCATATAAAAATAAAAATTTTACCTTTTGTATGAAACAGCTGATATTTTTTTGCGATTTCAGAGGTTTGTCCACATAGTGAAAATTGTTCATATTCACAAGTACATTCACCCCTTAAATGGTGCAAACTGATTTTTCTACACTTGTATACATTTTAGAAATCAATTTAATAAATAAATTTTGAGTCCTAAACCTAAAACTACATTCGATAAAATTTATGAATCTCTGCACATCACTATCGTCAATAAAGTAATACAATTATTTCCTTCAAAGTCGTTATCAATTAATACGGAACTTCATGAGCGGACAAACGTCAAACCGGCCATCATAGCGTGCCGCTAGTTTAGTGTGAAAAAAATGAATACTTTTTCTGACGAAGACTGTGAAACGCTGATTGAACTGATCAGACAGCACCCTCCGATATATGATGCACGACTAGACTCCTACAGAAACGAAAATTTGAAAGACAATATTTGGATGAGCATAGCTGAAAGCATAAATAAAACAGGTGAGTTATTTTTATTTTTTTTATTTTGCATAGAATTAATATTTGAAAGGAAACATGTGGAATCAACTTAAACAAGCCGTGTGACATGTTGTTCTTGCCAGTCTACCGCTCCTTGCTGTGACATAAAGTAATCGGTTAATTTTGCTCTAATATCTAGTCCGTTGCTGTTTGAAAACCCTCCTGTTCCACGTAATGAAACGAAATTTGAAGGTAAATTTTCTTCTTGGTTCCATTGATGTACGGACATTTGAGCAGATTCTAAAAATCCATCTCTTAATAGGTTATGCAAGCAACAGGCAACTAAGATCATATCAGTGCATGTTTCTGGCGCTATTCCGATAGGCGTGTAAAATATTCTAAACACCTGAGACAGCAAACCGAACGCATTTTCCGATACTCGTCTCGCACGACAAAGGCGGTAGTTAAATATTTCTTTGCTTAAATCGTTTTTTGCAACTCTTCTAGCGTAAGGTTTCATCATAAAAGTATCAAGACTAAATGCTTCATCTCCAACTAAAAAATGTGGTAATATTATGTTCGAATTTGGTAGATTTTTTGGTTCTGGAAAATTAAATTCATTTTTCATGATTTTTTTTCCCATTGTAGACTTTTGGAATATTCCACTATCGCCTTCTTTGCCGTAAGAGCCAACGTCTACTGCAATGAACTTGTAATTATGGTCTACAATAGCCAGAAGAACAATCGAATAAAATTCCTTATAGTTAAAATACAACGATCCACTATTTTCAGGGGCTCTTATTCTCACGTGCTTACCATCAATTGCGCCAGCGCAATTGGGGAATTGCCATTTGTCCCAAAAGCCTTCAGATATAAGCCTAAAATCACTTTCTTTAGGAATAGGCATTAGAATTGGCACTAAAACAATCTTTAAATGTTTCAACACCTCTTTGACTATTTGTGAAATATAAGAAGGTGATGTACGAAATGCGAATGATAGCGAAGCATATGTTTCTCCATTAGCCATAAACCTGAAACAAAAAAAGACTTATATTATTATTTATATATTACAGATTCGGAATGCCGTAAAAAATGGAAATTAATCAGGGACTCCTACAACAGATACAAGCGCAAACAGAAAAATTCAACGGGATCTGCAGCACCAGCTAAAAATTCAAAGTGGCAATTTTATGAACGTTTGAGATTTTTAGAAAACACACCATCAGAACGGCAAAGCTCCACCAGTGTAGATCCAGAGCAGCAAAGCTCCACCAGTGTAGTACAAGAAGTTACTAATACCTCCTCAGAAGTTGTACAGGAAGATACTCCTCCCGTAGCCGCAGACGCGTCAGTACATAATACTATTTTAAGGGAGTTAGTAGAACCTGTACCAGGAACTTCTACACAAGAAAGGTCTATATCACAAAGTAAAAGTTCCGAAAAATCAACTATCAAGAATACTAAGAGAAAAAGACAAAAAGAAGATGAATTTATAAAATTTATGAAAGACAGACATGAAAGCCGACATAGTACGCTGGAGTCATTGAAATGTCAAGGTCAAGAATCATTCGATGATATATCTACATTTACTAAACACATTGAAACTATGCTAAGAAAATTGAGCGCTCGATCAAGAGCGATGGCAAAATCCGAAATATTTAATATTATCTCCAAGTATGAGATCGGAGATATCGATGGACAAGGTGAAGAAGATGGACACCAAACACCAAGTGATTTATCACGTCGCCAATTGCCATGTACTTCAATTTCATCGTATAATACGAGTACATATTCGCCAATAAGTGTAGCCTCTACAGAACACCAATCACAAAGTGAATTGATTGACTTAACATCTCGCCAATTGCCAAATATTTCAAGTCAACCATTTCGAAGCATTTTTCACGACGAATACGACCAGAATAACTTAGATGATTTGACAAACTTACCTTAGAGTTAGAGCTAATTTTTTTTTCAACGATATTTTTCCTTTTTCACGCATTGTTTTCTTTAGTAAATTTAATACATAATCAAACTGTGTTTTATTTAGCCGAAAATACTTCCTGAATGTATTGTCATCACACATTAGGTGCTTCTTCACTAATAGCGAAAATGATCCTTCTTGACCTCTAGTTAAATACAATTCCTTAATAGGTAACCTTCTTTTAGTTTTGTATTTGTAATAATAGTATAAGAGCAAATCATCGTCTTCTTCTTCCTCCAATAGTAGTTCTATAACTTGGTTTTCCATCATGCATGACACAGAACACAACTGACTCCATCGACACACACTCCGTACTGAGACCGAGATACTTGGCACGGTCTCTAGTCTCGGTCTCGACCTACAGTACATGCAGAAGAGACCGAGACACTTGTCGCGGTCTCCCGTCTCAGTCTCTGGTCTCGGTCACTTGTCTCTGTCGCGGCGCGAACCGCTACCTTTACGTTTGCGCGCGAGCATAACCGACCGTGTGTGGCGTCTGGCGAGCTTGCCTGCACAGTTCTCAGTTTCAGTGATCAATGATAACAGTTTCAAATAAAGTTTTTCATCCATTCGTAAATAATTTTTGTAATCTGTTGGTGTAAATCTCAATTCATTTATTAAATTTAAGTGAGAGAATTGCTTTCTTTTCAATAACCAGCTTTTACACCATTCAGTGCGGTCTCTTTTTCTTTTTCTGTTCTATAGAATAAGTGTTAAGCCAAGTAAAGCTATCACATCGTCGTCGTCCATTGTTAAGTTTGGTATACCGTACCGTACTTGGTAGGTATAGATAACTGTCCTACACAGATCGTCATGTAGCTCCAACTGAGAGTTTATGGCAAAACTGTGCATGCAAACCCTAACGTGTATGCGTAATATGAAACTCGGTTATACCTGTCGGTTATGCATGTATGGCTAAAACCATCATGCAAACCCTAACGTGTATGGAAGAAGGTTAAAATGGCGTTGGACTGGGCACATGATGAGGGACAAGATTGCAAAATGGACAAAAGAAGTGACTGAGTGGTATCCTAGGGATGGGATAAGGTGTAAAGGAAGGCAAAGAAAAAGATGGGAGGATGACTTAAGAGTGGTGGCTGGTGCTTCATGGCGCAGAACAGCACAAGAGAGGAGCAGCTGGAAGTCTCTGGAGGAGGCCTATGTCGCAGGACAAGCTGATGTTTAATTTAAACTTTTGTAAAAAAAAAACACTATTTATGTAATATCTAATATCTTTAAACAAGCAATTCTTGTATATATATAATCTGAATCTCGGAAACGGCTCCAACGATTTTCATGAAATTTAGTATGCAGGGGGTTTCGGGGGCGATAAATCGATCTAGCAAGGTTTCATTTTTATCCATGTTTTCAGGCAATGAAAAACCCCCTACAATATCATTAGAATACGAAGGTAAATTTCGCCATTAGCTGTAAAATCCCAGTAGCTCGGTTAGGATATCGGGCGGTCCCGAAACCAGAAGACCCTGGTTCGAGTCCAGACGATTATTTTTTCCCCTATGAATTTTATTATTATCTTAATATATATAAATTACGTGTCACGTTGTTTGTCCGCGATGGACTCCTAAACTACTTAACCGATTTTTATCAAACTTCGTAACTATCTGTAATTTGGTCAAACTTAAAAGATAGGAGGAGTTTTTTTGGATTAGGATAGTTTATTTTTTTTATTTATATAGATAAGTTGGCGGTACGAAGTTCGCTGGGTCAGCTAGTTATTTATTATTGTTTTTTTTTTAATTTATATAATTTTCAAAAAACACGATTTACCAAAAAAATAAAAATTATAGCAGAGCAAAGCCTGGTCACCCAGATATTAATTTGTAATCAGCAATAAAGGCTATGATTATGATTATGATGCAAGTGCATCTTAAGGAGGGTCACTTTAATTCAAGTGTTAGCAATTTAAAATATGATTGGTGTTTTTCAGTATACCTCATGAAACAATAAGTGTAACCATGTCAACATACCTTTGTCAATATACGTTTCATGACGTATATTGACGACATTTGACTTTGACAGCGCAGGCGCGCCATCTTGAAATATTAGTATAAAACGTCTGTTTTGACGATACGACTTCAGTCTCTGCCCAGAGACTCATTCGACTAGTAGATGCCTTCGCGTCTAGGTCGTTCTTCTCGATTGAGGGATTGCGATAGCAATCGCTCCCTAATCGATTAAATATTGCCAGTACGCTTAGATTTGTTTAAATGATAAATTAATACTTTGATATTTTGATAACTACCCTCACGTTTAGATGTCGGTTTGATTAATTAATATTTTGATAACTACCCTCACGTTTAGATGTTTTGATAAATTAATACTTTGATATTTTGATAGTTACCCTCACGGTCAGATGGTGGTTTGTCTGTCGTGCTGTGGTTATTAGCTGAGTGGAAAGGGGCCGTTATTGGGGATGGTGGCGACGGCTATAGGTAGGGTTTTAGCGTTTTAAGAGATGTATTCTCTTAAGGCGTGATTAGTTTTTGAGTGATAAGTTCCACTTCTGAATCTATGTCTTACACAAGTGCTGTTTTTTGGATAAAAGGATAGTAAGAGAATTAAAATGACTAATTAGAATTACGTACAGTGGCATACAAGATTTAATCTACAACAAGGAAAATAAAATCATTAACAAAATTACATTGTCTTTATAATTTTGTTTACTTTCTTTACAATGAATAAAAAAAGTCAAATCATTACAAATTGCACAAGTTGCAAATATTTAAAAAACTTTACGCGCCAAATGGATTACCCATTTGGCGCGTAAAGTTTTTTAAATATTTTTTAACTTTTTTTAGGTTTGATATTAATATTGAGTGGCAGTACCAACCATAGAGTGGATTGGGTACCAACTTTAATACATTTATATTAATGATACTAAAGTGCCAGAACTCAGACCTTCTTAGCTTCAGGTATCCTATTTTATGAAGATTACCATTTTGATGCAGCTTCCATACAACGAGCTGCATCGAAATGAGAATCATAACCGAAAGAGGGTTCATTTCGATTCAGCTGCCAAATTGCTGGAATGCTGGAGTAGATAAAACTTATTTCATCATCAACGGCTCACTACTGAGCGCAGGTCTCCTCTCAGAGAAGGGTTATAGGCCATAGTCCACCACGCTGGCCCAATGCGAATTGGCGGACTTCACACACCTTCGAGAACATTATGGAGAACTCTCAGGTTTCCTCACGATGTTTTCCTTCACCATTGAAGCATGTGATATATAAGATTGACTGACTGATCAACGCACATCTCAAACCACTGGACGGATCGGGCTGAAATGTGGCATACAGATAGCTATTATGACATAGGCATCCGCTAAGAAAGGATTTTTGAAAATTCAGCCACTAAGAGAAATTGGGGTTTTGAAATATCGAACTTAGTGTGAACAAAGCTAGTTTCAAATAATCTTTTAATCAGGAATACAACAGCCACATATTTAAACAAAAAAAAAATAAGTGGCACTCGGGGACTGCCGCGGTAAAGCTATTGCATAGCATTTTTTATCAACTTATGCAATTATAATATTTATGCAATATTTTTTTTGCATAATAAAAATTATGCAAAAAATAATTAAAATCAAACAAGAAAAGCGCACTGTCACTATTTCGCGAGTGAGATTCGAACCTGCGACATCCTACACTATACGGTAAAGAAAGCGGCCGCTCGCCCACTGCGCCAAACTCTCTACTACTTGTGAACCTCTAAAATGTTGAACGCTTACTGAACGACGGTGTAAGGTTTATTTTCGTTACGGAATTTCTTGATTCGGTCGCCGCGCTCAAACTGTTTGTCCTAATTCAAAGCCCGCGATAAAAGCTATGCAATAGCTTAACAAGATGAACATATTAAATTACTTAAATACTGTTTCTGTAGTTTAATTTATTATTGGGCTCCATAGGGGCCCTTCTCTCAGAGAAAGGTTATCCAAGGCCATAGTCCACCACAGTGCCCAGTGCAAATTGGTAGACCTCACACACCTTTGACAACATTATGGAGAACTCTCAGGTGTGCCCGTTTCCTCACGATGTTTTCCTTCACCGTTGAAGCATGTGATATTTAATTGCTTAAATGCCAATGAAATGTCAGATGCCTGGGATTGAACCCGCGACCCCCCGAATAGGAGACAGCACTCCTAACCACTAGGGTATCTCTTCTTCTTTATCAACCCATAGACGTCCACTGCTGGACAAAGGTCTCCCGCATGGACTTCCACAGGCTTCGGTCTTGCGCCGCTTGAATCCAGTGGCTCCCTGCGACTCGTTTGATGTCGTCGGTCCACCTGGGGGGGGTCTGCCAACACTGCGTTTCCCGGTGCGGGGTCGCCAGTCGCCACTCCAACACCTTGGGACCCCAACGACCATCAGCTCTTCGAACTATGTGCCCGCCCATTTCCACTTCAGTTTCGCGACACGCTGAGCTATGTCGGTGACTTTGGTTCTCCTACGAATCTCCTCATTTCTGATTTGATCTCGCAGGGATATACCGAGCATAGCTCTCTCCATCGCTCGCTGGGTGACCCTGAGCCTGAACCACTAGGGTAAAACTGCTTCTAAAGGAAAAAGAAAAGTTTTCTGAAGAAAAACTATGAGTAGTAAATACCTATCATCATCCATGTCTGGGAATAAATCATCATCACATGCACCCATCGTCCCAGCAGATTCTTTCTTGAAATCCATGTCTATGTGGAACTCCGTTTGTCCTCCAATCAGCTCTCTGGAAGTCAATAAACATATTTTTAGAGCATTTGTGGGAAGCATTTGTTTGAAGCAGTGATAGCCCAGTGGCTAGGAATGTGGTCTCCTATTCGGGGGGTCGCAGGTTCGATCCCGGGTACGCACCTCTGACTTTTCTGAGTCAAGTGTGTTTAATAAGCAATTAAATATCACTTGCTTCGACGGTGAAGGAAAACATCGTGAGGAAACCTGCACATCTGAGAGTTCTTCATAATGTTCTCGAAGGTGTGTGAAGTCCGCCAATTCGCATTGGGCCAGCGTGGTGGACTATGGCCTGTAACCCTTCTCTGAGAGGAGACCTGCGCTCAGTAGTGAGCCGTAGACGGGTTGCTAATGATGATGATGAACAAGAATGAACTATTTGATATGCTCAATAATAGTACATAGTTATTTAATGCTTCATTGCTCACATCGTAACAAGCAGGAAACAAGGAATCAGACAATTATAGTACATCATTTTGATGACCTCCCTGGCACAGTGGTGAGCGCTGTTGCCTTATAACTGGGAGGTCTCGGGTTTGATTCCCAGCGGGGTCAAATTGGGAATTGATAATTTCTGAATTGTCTCTGGTCTGGTCTGGTGGGAGGCTTTGGCCGTGGCTAGTTACCACCCTACCGTCAGACGTGCTGCCAAGCGATTTAGCTTTCGGCACGATGGTGTGTTGAAACCGATTACGGGTATGGGTTGAATGTTCTCTGCCATTCCCCTTCCAAGTTAGCCTGCAACCATCTTAGACTGCATCGTCACTTACCATTAAGGACTAGCTTGTCATCGAATAAAAAAAAATCATGCATTCATTCCTTGTGGACCTATTTAGTCTGATTCTGTCGCTTGGCTCCGAACTACTGTACTAATAGTACTAGAAATCTGAACTAGTACAGTCTTTTGTAAGTACTAGAACGGAGCGCTTATTTTAGTGACGAAAGTGCGTTTGATTGTTGGTTTGTCCTTCAATCACACAACAGAGGAACGGTTTGACGCGACTTTTTACATGAGTATAGTTGAGGACCTGGAGAGTGACAGGCTTCTTTACATCCCGGAAAATCCCGCGAGCGTTCCCGCGGGATTTTTATAAAGGAACTAAATTATTTTGGTCGGAGTTCAAAACTATATTGATGGCAGTGACTTCGTCCGCGTGTATTGTTTTTGTTCAGACGGTATTTTTCCCGTGGGTACTCCGATATCGCGAGATAAGTTTGTCTCGGGATTATGAACCTCGTAAAAGTTTCGCAGATTCAAATACACTTTCATTGAATTTATCTTGGTTTATCTTACTTTATATTTATCCCTTTCGATAAATGCACCGAGTCCTTGAATAACTCCTCCATATTTGCGAAACAATTAAATCTTTTTTTCAAAATTCAAAGCAAATGCAGCAGTTTTGAAGGTTGTTTTGGTCATAGACCACGAACACTAGGATATAGACGTCAAACTCCATAGAGCCTAAAATAGAATCTTAACAGGATTCTAGTGTGAGTGTTCCTTCACTATGGTACATCTATACTATACATTTTCAATCTTGCATCTCACTCTCTCGTGATTTAACGACTCTATCCATTCATGTTTAATGCAAATTTCATTGATAACCCAGCATGTCCTGCTCTAACACGATGTATAGCAATAGCGGAACTCGATGCTTATTGGTCCATCGCTTAAGCAGAATTACGTCATAGCGGAACCGGAAGCGGTTACTTTTTATTTTAGTTAGGGATGGGATTGGCCCATCGGAGTGAACCGTAACCTTATAATTATAGTGATGTACTTATCGGTTTTCGAGTACCGGTTTTTTTAATATTTACCGATTTTCTTCCTTACTAAATTCTAATTTAAAAAAGGTTGTGAAATAAAAGAAATTTTAACTTTGAATAGCTGATTTATTCATTTTCATTTCTTAAACTACCACCGGTTCTGAATGTAGTTTACTTTTGAGAAGAATCCGGTAAGAAACTCAACAGTTACTCTTTTAAAATATTGTCTGGTACATTATATTAATTTATGACCATCGCAGAGTACCATTTAAACGCGGAATAAATTGGACTTCGCTTTTAAATAATATTTATAGGTATATAGATAGGTTTTCCAGATGTTTAATTTAAATAACCTATAATAAAAATGATGATCTACTATTGACAGTCATCGCGATCGTGATATTTTTGGAAAGGCGGTAGTGCTTCCAGTTCTATCAACTGTAACGATCACAATCCATACTATACTAAATGCATTTTTTTTAATCAAGACAACCCTATTGCCTACAATGTCTTTTGCTGAGCAGTTTTTCGTAATGAAAATCTGTCTAAACGTCAAATTTATTCGTTGATTAAATTTCCCTTGGCGATTGATAAGTGGGTCTTAAATTTACTTAAATAATAGCTCTAAACATCATTAAAAAATACGATAAGTTAGATAAGTAAAAATCTGTTGTTTGAATTAAAAAATCAGCATATTTAAGAACATGAATAGGCATGATGACAGTTGTGAAGAATCAATGAAATTATGAATATATCTATGAAAATAGGATTCATGGAATATAAAAAATTTATTTATTTATCTATTTTGTCCGAGATTGATATTTATTTTGATAAAATAAAACTATAAAATACAGCAATCCGCCATATTGAATTGTGTTCAATTCAGATCAGAGCGAAAGGTATGTCACATATCTTGAAATTTTGACAAACTACAATGACAAAACATATTTTATCTATTTTGCTGAAATAAGATTATCTTTATTCTTTCGAAATAGATATTTCCGAACACCATCCAACAGTTTTTCAATCAGTCATCATGCCTTTTGCAAAGTACTCGTAAAAGTTTTCTCTAAATCTTTTTTACAACTAGATTACAATGCATCATACAATATAGCACAACTAAATTACAATTTAACATATCACACGTAGTAATTATTAATGAAAAAATCATGAAATAAATTTCCGTTGTGGCTCTTGCACCAATTAAATAAAAAAGATTGCCTACTATTTATTGATTCAATTGATGAAAACTGTGATCAATAAAATTCATTCTCATTGATGATCGCAAGAGAAAACTAAGAAAATACTAATATAACATTTAAAAAAACATCTTAATATTATATTAGTTTCACTTTCACTTAAATTCAATAAGCAATTTAAATATATTTATATTTAAGTAATAAATTAATAAGGTATGTATTTGACAAAAATGTATGTTCTCACCATTGATTTAGTTCTTATATTATTATAGGTTACAGACAATATGAAGCGATTATATTTAAAAGCTAGATCATATAAGTTGTGTAGATAAGTTTACAACTTTATCTAGATATTATTATTCATAGGTGGTTATGAGTGAGAAAAAATACTAAACAGACATAATTTAATTTCATGAAAGTATTACACAAGCTATTGTTTATTTAATAATTTTAATTATTATTAGTAAAACAATTGATTTCATAGAAACGTTTGATAAAATAATAATTTGATTAAACGGTTTTTGTTTAACGATAGTTCACCAAATAGGTAGGTACGGCGTATATTTTCTTCAAATGTATATTCAAAACCTACTCTTCATTCATTATTATATTATCTACAAGTTTTAACCAAACTATTTAATGTTAATTATCTTTATACACCCCTACGATAACATGATTAAAAATTGGAAACTACTATAAAATTTTATTGTAGTAGGTATTCATAATGAATAACACCCAGTTGAAGTCTGTCTGGCTGTCTGATACTCCGTTGTCTAAAACCACTGAATCGATTTCAATAAAATATGCCAAGGATTTATTTCTAATGCTTATTTATGTTAGTAATTTTTTAATAAATTAATGTTAAAGTAATGACTAGTTTTGGTGACAGCGCCATCTATCGACAAAATTGTAAAGTTTTGCTTAAAAATGTATGCAATTAAAAAGTGTAATAATTTGTCCCCGGGACAAAACAGGACTAAAACATTGACTTTGATATCCTGAAAAACAGTAGGGTTAGCGCGCCATAGGGGATGAACATTTTTGTCGACGTAGGTAACCCATAATTTTGTCAAATCTGTACTGATTTTGAGAAACCTTTGAAAAAGCTGGGTCAAGTAGTGTTATTATCTAAACATAACAAAAACAAATATTATGTTGATACAGAGAACACAATACTTCTTACACAGTGAAAATAAATGAGATGAGCACAGAAATGCAAACATCAAATCACAAACAGTGATTATAATTTAATATAAGAAATTCTTTTTAAATAACCGACTCAAACTCTCGCGCCACTATACAAAGTATATTATTTATTGCTGATATTTTAAAAACCACTCGACCGATTTTGATAAAATTTATATGGGACCACCTGGGAAGTATACCCTTTGAAACAATAAAAGAATTTTTCAAATTGGTTCAGGTGTCTTCATACATAAAATATTCTCTACATACATAAAAAAACAATAAAAAAAGATTCTGACGAATTGAGAACCTTCTCCTTTTTTGAAGTCGGTTACTAAAAAGAAAATTAATGTTTCTTACTTTCACCTATTTTAGGTTACAACAATGTTAACTACTTTGACGTCGCACTGATCAATAACTACCACCTTTGGTAACTTTGGTTGCAATCAAATTTTCCATTTCCTTGAATCTACATTGTGAATTCGTCTATTAAAATTAATGCACCATTGTCTAACAATCCAAACGCCTTCAAAAAACAGATTTTTGTTCACGACAAGTCATACCAAGATGTATCGAGATTGTCAAATTGTTTAATAATATCTGTACATATGTAAACTTTACAGAGTTTTGGCAAGGTCTGTTCGATAATATACATATAGTGCCATACTAAAGCCGACAGATTACCTGATGGATAATACAATTTTATCTTACTATCATCATATTATTTAATTGATATTAAAGAATGAAATGATTCAATTTCATTGGATAACAGTGCATTTTTACAATGTTGACATTGCACACAATCTAGTCTGGGAAATAAATAACGCCAAACTACACCAGTAATGTATGACACAGCATAGGTTTGGAAAGTATTTTCGGATGGAATACTTTCTTCAATGAAAATAACGTTTTGAGCATCCGAACTATGGAGAATATCATTGATATTTCGATTTCGCTTGATAATTACATTTTTTAGAGTTCCCTACATTTTATCATCACCAGGGGTGCAATTTGCATATAAAGATTTACCAGTAGATATCTCATTAATGAGCAATTTCTTATACAAGGCAACAAATTGTTGACAGTCTGGATGTGTGCTACATCCACCCTGTCCTCGAATCTGTCCAAAAAAGATTTCCAGGGGATCCTGGTTTAAACGCTTCAAACTCAAATATTATGTTGATACAGAGAACACAATACTTCTTACACAGTGAAAATAAATGAGATGCACACAGAAATGCAAACATCAAATCACAAACAGTGATTATAATTTAATATAAGAAATTCTTTTTAAATAACCGACTCAAACTCTCGCGCCACTATACAAAGTATATTATTTATTGTTGATATTTTAAAAACTGCTCGACCGATTTTGATAAAATTTATATGGGACCACCTGGGAAGTTGACAGTCTGGATATGTGCTACATCCACCCTGTCCTCGAATCTGTTCAAAAAGTTTTCCAGGGGATCCTGGTTTAAACGCCCGGAATCAATCTTAGTTCCGACCAAAGGTGTTTAATGGTTTTAATGTCATGAATAAAGTTACGTAACGACAGTGGCTTACATTCTCTTGAGTCTGAAGCATCAAATTTCATTGATTCTAGCTTCTTCAAGGCTTCGTTCCAAAACTCTAAGTGGACTAAATTTAAAGACAAAGCATTACGTAAATTAACACTTGAATGACCAGAACAATTCAAGCTGTCAAACAAATCATTAATGAACAAAAAGATCTCGGCAGTGAAATAGCCATTATCAATGTTCACAAATGGTACACTATAATTATGAACTATTTGAAGATGTTCATATGTCTTCTTCTTCTTTTACTCCTGGGAATTTTCTCCGCAAGTAGGCGTGTCCGCCCGTTTTGCGTATGTTCATATGTCTTCATCTGGTTGTGTAAAACTCCCGAAACCGCCCTGCTGAAAACTTGCGCAGCATACACAACCTGAAAAATTCAAATTGCTAGTCATTTTTACAGAATAAATGTGATATACCTACTTCTTTATTTTGAATCTAGAGCCAAAATACCAAGTTTCATACACATAACTTGAAAAACAACTTGAATATGAAGGACTATCACTATGATACAAACATTCAACCCCTATAATCCCTTTAGGGCTTGAATTTTAAGAAACTGTGAAAGATTTACTTCTTTGTTTTTAATTGAAAGCCCAAATACAAAGTTTCATAGATAGAACTTAAAAACTGATGGACTTTCATACAAATTTCCATTCCCTATTTAACCCCTTTGGGGGTAGATTTTACAAAATCTATGAAACACGTACTTTTTTATTTTTAATGTAAAGCCCAAATACCGAGTTTCATGAGTATTACTTGAAAAATGACGGACTTTCATATACACTTTAACCCCCCCATTTAACCCCCTTGGGGGTGGAATTTCAAAAGATCCTTTTTAGTGCTCACCTACGTCATAAAATGAACCTACTGTCAAAATTTCAAGTTTCTAACTTCAGTGGGTTTGGCTGTGCGTTGATAGATCAGTCAGTCATTCAGTAAGGCAGGAAAAGTCTTTTTATAAGTACTTATAGCTGATGTATTAATATGTACTTATTATAAAATTTAAATAGCTGCCTCGTTGGTCCAGTGGGTAACTAAGTATGACCAGGTCCTGGGCTCGATTCCTGGGTCAGGCCAAAAAAAATGTATTGGATTTTTCTGTCAAGAAATTCTTATAGTAGGTACTAGCCTGGAGGAAGAAAGTTGGCGGTGAGTCACCCCGTGCCTCAGAGAGAACGTAAAGCTGTCGATCCTGCACCTGGTCTCTCTCTGGTTGTTTCAGGCTTTCCATCCCATTGGACTAAGACTATGAGAGTGAGGGAATAGAGAGTGTGACTGTTTTTGTGCACACACTTGTACTATAATATCTCCTGCGTATATAGCTACTCTCTGAGCGAGGTTGGCCACCGTGACTGGATTCAGTCGGGAGGATATTATTATTATATTTTATAAAGTGTACACTTACCTTCATCTTGTCATAAGAAGGTTTTATGTGTTTGTGGGTAAGTTTGGTTAGACTTGGCAACACCATGGATCCCATCAATAGCATACAGCTTCTCAACGTAATCCCACTGAGCTCGCTTGTTGCCGATGAGCAGATCCTTTTTCTGAAAATTGTTTCAAAAACATTTCAGTAAGTGGGGTGCATCATACATGTGATAAATTTTCTTATTATTGATTTCATAATGAATAATGTGAGGATCATTATGACCAGTTCTAAGTAAATTTTCACATGTCTCAGATATTAACGAATTTATTGCAGCAACATTGGCAGAGCCTTGATCAGACACAGTTACTCTCAAAACAAACCCAGTTTTAAGAACTTCAGCAATAATCTCTTTAAGTATCTTTTTTAGAGACATGGTTTTAATACCATCACAAACAAAATAAAATGCAATGGGTATTTTCCAAGATAAAAATATTCCACACAGCATGAAAACTAAAGCTTTGTCAGCAACATTATGAGTGTGTTGACCACACTCGAAACCTTAAATAACACCAGTATGGAAATAGAAAAACAAGTTTTTATTAATGGCCATTTCATCAAAGAGTAACGTACATTGCAAGCCCATAGTATTTTTGGTCTTCACAACATCTGCCAAATGTTGGAATATAAAATCAATACCTGGTCTTAGTGGTTAATATGGAAAATATTAATATTGGTTAATATAGAAGATATGGTAGATTTAGCTGGTAATTTAACATTACACTTCTGCAAAAATCTATAACATTTTGGACTTAATTTATACAGTGAGAGTGCAAAAAGTATGTGTATCTCACTGCTTTAGACTGCACCTGACAATCTCAACTGTGAATCTACTAATAATTTGCCAAAGTTACTTAAAAGTGGATACTTTTTAATAAACATTTTATATTTACTTATAATGAAATGACTGAAACTTTGATTTCAATTTTTTATATTTAATATTACGGTTTTACATAACAATAAAACCGATATTATGTGCCGAGAGGGAAAACATACAGCATTATTGAAGAAGCTGTTTGTATTTCACCGGATATCCGCGATCGATCTATATACAAAGTAGTTCATCTTACCGGATATAGGGGGCGCTAGTGTCTCACCCAGCAAGGAAGTTGGAAACAGCTGCCATTTTGAGTCATAGTCTTTACCAGGAAGAACTTCCTGCAATGCTGTATGTTTTCCCTCTCGGCACATAATATCGGTTTTATTGTTATGTAAAACCGTAATATTGATGTGCCTCCGGAAAACATACAGCATTATTGAAGACGTGTTTGTTATCTGCTGGTGAAAAGTATTAAACAACGCTATGATGAATCACAGGGAGTTAATCTGTGAAATAAATTTTCTTTTGATCATGCATATTGCAAATAATGTTATTTTCAACCAAAATTAGTAATTTCATAGTAATGTTTTAAGGTTAATCTTTTTATACTTTTGAAGAGGAAAAAATTAAATAATTAAAAATTTAGTAATTTTTAATTTAATTGTCTTGACAATTAAGGAACTTTAGTATGGATTGAAAATCAAACCGGACTAAATGAATAAATTTATCGGGATATAAGCTTCGGTTATTTGTAGATATCTTAGGACAGTAGTATTAAAATATATATAATATGTCACGATTTTCTGTTATCATGAGATAATAATATTGATGGTCTAATGGTTGGTTATCTGACCATAGTGAAGACTACTGCTGATCTGCAACACCCTGGGTATGCACAACTTTACCGAAGAAAATTAAATTTACTCATGTATTTTGGGAGTCTAATGTTATAAAGGAAAATTTGTTATAGACAATCATAATGATTTCTATATTCAGATCTCTTTGACCTATTTTCCTCTCATGAAACCCTAACTAATGTTACTGATCATAATATCCCAGCGATCGTATTTTATTATTATTTTTAAAGTTTAGATTTCCCCTAAGAGTGATTAGTGTTTGAGTCAAATGCCTGTATCAGATACTAATATATTTTTCCCTATATTACAGGAATAATCATTAGCTTTAGGTCATGACCCCTACGTTCCGAGGCTTATAGAAGCCTTTTTAGGTTTGTCTAGATATTTTATCATTTAATCATTTAGATTGCAAAGTGTGTCTTAAGCACGTATAGGTTAGACGAAAACGATTGTTGTCCTAGGTGGGGACCACAGAAAGCATAGAAACTGCATATTTACTTGTATGTACAAGAATGATTTGTCAGAAAATTTTCTTTGCAAGAAGAGAAGATTTTGAATTTATTTGGGAAATTTCGCGCCAGTTTAGTCATCTTTTGATGGCTGGTAAGTACAGACAAGTTTGGTAGTATATTTTTTTATATTTTCCCAAACTTTCAGTATCAAATTTCTGCACCTGAGGTGAACGCTTTTACATCGTGGCATCTGTCAGAGTCACTGATAGGTTCTGTATTTAATGTGGGTGATCCATTCAGATCTTAACACCAAAAAATAAACGCTCGAGGCCATTTGGGCTTCACTATAAGGTATGCTCCTGTCGCACTGTTTTAATGTGTCAGTTGAGGAAATCCCAAAGCTATGAGGGCATCATTGGCCCTCATAGTCTGCTGAAGGCATCTATATGACTTATTGATTGATTCTTTCAATTTATCGAGACATAGTACTTTACTACACCGGTTTGATGTGTCTCAAACAAGTTAATGTCAAATTGTTCCATCCCATAAAACAAACTCTGACGTCATTTGAGGGAGAAGATGCCACTCTATGGGAGGTTTTTCTCATGACCATCTATCCCAACTATGTTGTATCGCCCTGAAAACTATTTGAGCAGATTATAAAAATCCAGTCTGGTGTAGGAATTCGGTCAGAGTTAGTAAAGTCACTACTTTACTCCCATTTCGAATGTACGCAATGAGTGTTGCATTGTTGTCCAATTGAGCCAGGACGTGATTTTCGCAGTTTGTTTTATTTGTGATTACCAATAAAACTTGTTACTGTGCCATCATTTTAGCTGAACGGTCAGTTACTAACATTAGTTTGTCGTCTAAATATTTGCACGAGGACCCGTGTGTTCAACATAGTATGGATGTTGGCTCTCATTGGACATTCTTAAATTTTAGATTTATTGGGACATGAGGCTCTCGCCACCCTCAATTCCTGTTCCACGCTCCTGGAGCGAGATACAGATGTTTCCTATCGAAACTTTCTGAATATTTGAGGAATCCCCAGGGAATCACAAAGTCCTCTGAGGGTTGAAGCCTCAGTAGTCCAAAGGTTAAGGGCGCGGGATAGAAACTGTACTGTACTTAATATACTCGTCATAGACAAGTTTTACGTTTATTTGAAGAGGGGTGGGGGAGAGTTAATAAGGTTCAGCATGGCTAATATTACTTATTACTTAACTGTCCCAGCAACCCTTGCAATTCACAAGAGCTAATGCTACTTTACAGCAATTATTATCTCAAGGACTCGATGAGAATATTTATCCTTTTTAAGGGAAAGGAAATTGAATTTGCTGTAGTTGGCAACGATTACCCCTTCATGGGTGTTATTGATTTAGCAGCTTAGATGTTCCAAGTGTCTCGTGGCTTCCGCAGCCCAAAGACATAACTTGGATTGGTCGTGATTGACCAGAAGGAGATGTTCCAAGTGCCTCTCGGCTTCCGCAGCCTAAAGACTACTTGGATTGGTCGTGATTGACCCGAAGGAAGTCGTCTAGGTTAGACTAGCACTCGACTTACCTTCGCACGGAGGGTTTCCGCAACCCAGCGTGTTACATGAGAAAAAAGGCGCCAGACCAATAGATTAGGCCGTTACTCGATTGATCCTGCTTGGCCAGAAGGAGGTCGTCTAGGTAAACTAGCACTCGACATCCCTTCACATAGAAGGTTTACGCAACCCAGTATGTATACCGAAAGGTAGAAAAGAGGCGCCAGACCGAAAGATTAGGCCATCACTCGAGTGATCTTGCTTGGCCAGAAAGAAGTCGTCTAGGTAAACAAGCATTCGACATCCTTTCACACAGAGGGTTTCCGCAACCCAGTATGTACACCGAAAGGTAGGTCATCTAGTAAGATTGATCTTTGCATTAGATTCTCAGGCATGGTTGATGAGATTTTGTGGTCGAGCTGAGGAATAATTCTGAGAAAATTCCAGTTTTATCATCCAGTCTCTGGTTATAGAGAGCTGGAAACTGAAATATCAGACGGAACTCTTATTTTCACAAATTCAATTTGTTTTCGAAAGTTGAAAATGGAACGCATATCCATTGTAATATACTGCCGTATACTCGTATATATCGATATCTACTATACATATGTAGATATCACACACCCACACACACGCACGCACACACACACACACATTCCACTGGTGGCCGGCTCGGTAGCCTGGTGACGCGTGCAGTTGTTTCTTGTATTTATGCCCTGTATGATTTATATGTACTTATTAATGAAACATTATTGGTACCAGAGATTTCTTGCGTGAGGGTAATCGAAATCCCGTTATCATAGATTCACTACAGAAATCTTTTATATAATAGAAAAGTTTATTCCAAGGAACTTTTACAAAGTGCTTTTGAAACATCAAGTGAATCTCTGGTTCCGAACCAGAGTGCTGCTGGTAACCAAAACTGCCTATGTACCAAAATTTCTATATCACTTTTTTGTTCGACTGTTGCAAAGTCAAAAGGAAGAACTACACTCTGGAAGTCTAGAGTGTCCGGGTGACAAGGCTACATTTTACACGATCGATACATACGATGGATGTTACAATATCCAATTTCTGCAGTCAAGTCTCAGTTTCGAAAATACAAATGGACTTAATAAAAGCGGTGAATGTTGCTTTGACAATTAATTCTTTACTGGGAGATACATTGTTTATGAGTAGCTTGAAACTTTATGTGTTGTTAGTTGCTACTGACATTTTAATTCAATAAGTTCAACCCTTTTTAACGAAAACGATTAGTTAAGTTTGTTCTGATAACTATCGTTACACATATTATATGAAATAGACAAAGGCGATTTACCGAAAGCTTCAGTAATTTATTAGAGAGGGTATTTGGAATTCGCTCAGCTTTTTATGTGGGTCGAACCCACTGCAATGCCGAGCCTACCTACCCCTGACGAGAGTGGAGCCAGCCCCGAATATCCCGTCAAGTCGCAAAAATCAGCTTAATATATTCGTCCCGCAGTGTGGGAACTTTCCAATATTACGCTAAAAAGAACAGATACTGCACTTTGTTCTTAGGAAAAATTGTCGAGAAGCGATGCAATAAAAATGTGAGAAAACTCACCTGGTGGTAACGTGTCGATCCGAGGATCGACCGTTACCTGTGAACCTTGTTAGAGTTTCTTTCGTCGAAGTCCCTCTCGCTGCTCGAAACCGCTGCTGGAACTTGTCCTCCCGTTCATTGTACCTCTCAGGCACACACAACATCAGATCGATTGACTTTTGAAGCCGAATTGACATTGTTCGTACACGTGGTTTTTACATTACGCGATTTTCCCGATCCGCGATTGGTTCGTACACGTGGTTTTTACATTACGCGATTTTCGCGATCCGCGATCGAAAATATGGATTATAATCACTGTATCACTATATTTAATAACAGCCTTTGATAATATTTTTTTCCAAAGGAAGACGGATTAACGATATAATTTTAGATTCGATGCGCACGCGGCGAAAATACACAACGCTATGACTCAAAATGGCAGCTGTTTCCAACTTCCTTGCTGGGTGAGACAATAGCGCCCCCTATATCCGGTAAGATGAACTACTTTGTATATAGATCGATCGCGGATATCCGGTGAAATACAAACAGCTTCTTCAATAATGCTGTATGTTTTCCGGAGGCACATCAATAGTTACTTAATGATTTCAGCTTTGGGGTGGTCTGATCCAGACAAGATGTCTCATTGAAAGGCATGGTTTTTGATGGAATGGGACTCTATTGCGAGTTACAAGATGTAATTGGGATACCATCAGTGGGACTCAGTAGTAAGTTACAAGATGTACTGAGGATATCATCATCAATGAGCATAGCATTGCATGAGTTTGGGCTTGGCTGGGAGTTCTGAATGATATTTATTGTTGAGGGAAGTTCTACATAATTCTCTTCTTCTTCTTTATCAACTGATAGACGTCCACTGCTGGACAAAGGTCTCTTGCATGGACTTCCACAGGCCTCGGTCGTGCGCCGCCTGAATCCAGCGGCTCCCTGCGACTCGTTTGATGTCGTCGGCCCACCTGGTGGGAGTCTGCCAACACTGCTCTTCTCGGTACGGGGTCGCCACTCCCGCACCTTGGGACCCCAACGACGATTGATACATTAGTAGAAGTCAAAACCGAAGAGCAAGATGAATCTTCATGTGTAACTTGGTCTATATGCCTAGACGCAATTGGGATATGGCTGGTAACTTTAACATCGAGAGGTCCCTTGGGAACAAGCGAAGATATCTCAAGATATTTAAGATTTGACGATAGATTATGAAGTGATTTTTCATTAGAAGGTGGATTAAGGAAGGAATTGCATCTAAAGTTAATCTTAAATTATTATTAATGTTCTCTGGTTTGAAATGACTACAACAAATTCTAATATTTTCTCATTTAGAAGTTCCGGGACCAACCAACCATACATAACCAACCATACATACCTTCCATCTGTCGAGACAATTAAACGGTATTCTATGTAAATTTACTTTGCTATAACACATGAACGCATCCTGGTTCCTGGATGAAAAAGTTTACCACTCGCACTGAACTTGAAGGCACATTTTATTTGCACAAAATAACCTGTGATAAAGGCACAGCACAAATCAGACCATTTAACTATCTAGATGAAACACAATAATTATTGATTAAGGAACTTAAAATTGAGAATAGAAATAGGGGATAGTATAGGTAATAAAAGTTTATCCTGATAAAATTTAACACCGATCCGCCGCCGCCATTTGTCGAGAATTTTCGTTTTAGAAAAGAATAGGTAAGTACTTAGGGCAAAAAAATTGGAAATACCGGGAAGAACCTACAAAACGGAATCGGATAATAGTATTATTTTCGTTCATTAATCATAACTTTTACGATAGTGAAAGTAAAGAAAATATTAAGCTTTGTCAATAGTTAACTTGAGATTTCTTTTGTTAAAAACTACATTATTTTATACACACCTTAAGTAAGAAATTAATTCCTATTTTTATACAGTAAATTTTAATATTAGAAACTTAAAGATTTAAAGCCACGGATAATTTTAAACTTAGCACCGGAAATGTTACGTAGGCAGGAAATGACGATAGATGCGAACTTTTGGTAGTGTGAAATAGAGCGAGAGCGCTTGGCACCACTATGAGTATGATAGGGACAGAAAAACTCGATAAATAGTTACTATTGTTATTCTAAAGTGAGACGGGGGCACCGACACAGATTAGAAAAACAAAGGGTTTTGGTTTTGTTTCTTGTTCACAGATTAGAGGATACTATAACGTATTTTACGTATTACGTATTTTACGTATTTCTTGTTGTTCCTGGTCTGTGGTTTTGTTTAGAAGTATAGTGCATAGACCACGAACACTAGAGTATGTATAGTGCACCACGAACACTAGGATATAGTGTATTATCTATGTTTAGAGTGTCTGTGGTCTAAGATTCCACGAACCACAGACTATAGGATAGTTTAAGACGTTCGTAATTCCTAGTTCCATGATAGTTTAGAATGGTCTAGAAATCGTACAAAGAGTATTTAGTTATTTCACTACATCATTTATCTGAGTCTCGGATCTGAGTTCACTACCGCAGCAAACACCACAAACCACGGAGCATAGAGTAGAATAACGTCCAAGTAGCGTCCAAGATATCACTCCCTGTAATGACTCCGGTAAAGGAAGGTAACTATACCGTCTACGCTGCATAATGGGCGAAGAACGGTGCGATATTAAGCTGGAAACAAACTATCGGACGCGGCTGACGGACGCGGCTTACGGACGCGACTTATAAGGGATCTGGTTACTAAACGTACACTGAACTGTGCACACTATCGGACGTAAGTCGCGGACGTGACCTTGAGCGTTCGGACGTCCGAGAGCAATCTGGCCCGCTGGATGCGAAAACGTCCGCGGACGCTATGCACGGGGACGCGTCCGTGCGTCAGAATGACCAGAGAGAAGGACTTTAATGAATATTCGGGAGCTCGCACGTTCGTGCCAAAGAGAATAAAAAGTACACTACGATTTTCGTGCGTGACATTAGTGATTAAATTCTGCGGGCAAGCCGTCACAAGATCTTTTTAATGCATTTTCACTATAATACATTGATGCCAATAGGCTATTTGACTACTTTTAGAAAATCATCTTAAATTGTTAATAATGCTATGCTGAAGCTAACAAAACATATATTTCGGCATAATTTTCATTATTTTTCATAAAAATCGAGAAATAAATTCAAAAAAATAAATTGCCGCCGAAACGTTCCATTTGCTCTCATGACGTAACAGTTCACATTTCAAACAATGACAATTTTATAATATATGTTTAGGCCGCGTGTCGCATACTATTTGGTATTTAATAAAATAGTAACGATGAAAAACAGACGAAATTAGCCTATTACGCCGCACAAACACGTCGAAATGTATTGACAAAATGAGAATTCCATAGGTGGTGTGGACTGTGACGTCATTCGAGATCACGGAACGTTTTCGATCACGTGACCATGGCCAGAATTATAGCAATTTTATTTACTGTTTTCTAATTAAATAAAGCTTTATTTTTTAGTTTTGTCGTATGGAATAATGTTTTTAGATAATAATCTTTTAGGATGACACCAGTTGAAACGATATTTTTATTATAGTCAAATACCCTATTCACTAGACATGTTTCTTCGACGAAGAATCTTCGTCAACAGCAAAGACCATCGATTAGACATAGTCGTAATTCCTTGTTCCATGTAATAAACACTGTCTGTAGAATATTCTGGGGTTGGGTCTGTGGGCGCTCGGACGAATCCGCAAGACGCGTCTTAACGACTGTGCACACTTATCAGTCGCGTCCGTAAGCCGCGTCCGTCAGCCGCGTCTGATAGTTTGTTTCCAGCTTTAGCACTATTTACTCTGAGCGTTCACGTTTAAACGGGTTGCCGCTCGAAAAAAATAGACTAGATAAAAATTTATATTTTCTTTTTTGTTAAGGAATATATCTATCAAAATTAATGCAATTAAATACGGTGACTTAAAAATGTTAAAATAAAATTAAAATATAAGTGTCTCAACTGAGTTTTTTGAGCCAAAATCTTTGATGAAAATCATTTTTTTAGGCTGGCAAGATGAAAGAACGAGACACACGGCCTCCGTTATTACTATCCCTCTCGGCTCGGATTAGCCACTGAGTAATGCGCAACAGGAAATATACTTTATCTCCTTGGTATAAGGTTCATTTTCGTAAATACAAATTTTCCGGGCTATCAGTAGGTTGATGATTACATTTGTGAGTAACTCACGTGAGATTATATTTCTGGTACCTACACAAACACATACATTCATGATTCATTATTCGGATTTGAAAATATTCTTGCTATGGATTTTATACATGATTTCAATATGAATACTTTTAGAAGATCGACATGCATAAAATGGATAAAATAAACCACATATAATGAAATGGATTTTTGTTTGAAACGGAGAAACTTATTTTGTAAAGATGGAATCGGGATTTGAAGAAACGGAATTTTGGAAAGGATCAGAAAAACTATGGACTATGGCTCAAACGCTTGACGCGCGGAGCCACTAAACAAATGAAGAAGAAGAAGAGTAGCTCACGTCCAACTCAGTATTTTGATTAACAGCTGCACTGACCCCCGGATAATGATGCGCATCGAAGCGCACGAAGTCCGAGAAGTCATAAAGTTTGAATTGGACTGTAATATGTGTAAGGTTACTATTACTAATATAATAATAATAATAATAATTAATTTATTTCAGGCGATTTTTTTTTTAATTTATTTAACGGCCCTGGATTAAATTACCCATAACCTTAGATTAATTACCCACACTGGAACATAAAACAAAAAAAGCCGGCCAAGTGCGAGTCGGACTCGCGCACCGAGGGTTCCGTACTCCAAAAGTAAAAGTAAAACGCTAATATTATATTAATTTGCTTATTTATCGTTAACTGTGTTCGTAGAGGTTTATTGTTAATATAAAAAAAAACTATACTAGTTAGAGCGTTGGTTTTATTTTTCCTGTAAAATATACATAAACCTCTATTGACCATAATTATGTCGGATTTTTCGATTGGTAAACTTCGGAGATAAGGGGGGGGGGGCGGTATTTTTTTCGACATTTTGGCCGATTACTCAAAAATTATTATATATGCACAAGTAAAGGCCTTTCATATCATAGTCCCCACTCGGTATAGTTATTTTACTTTGAAATTTCAAACCCCCGATTTTCCCCCTTTTTTATAAAACTAAAAATAATTTTCGATTTTTCTTTATTCCAATGATGTTGAGCCACTATTATACACAACTATGCCAAATTTCATGTCGATAGCTTTAATAGTTACTGAAATAATCGACTGTGACGGACGGACGGACGGACGGAGAAAGTCTCACCATAAGGGTTCCATTTTTACCATTTTGGTACGGAACCCTAATGAATAAGTAAATATACAGGGTGGGCCAGGCCAGGTGGATATAAAATTTATTTTAGATTGTTCACTTAGGGGCCTACCAGGACTCGGAAGGAAAAAATCGGTTCCCACCCAATTATGAGAAAAAAAATTTAATTAAAATTTTGGAATATCATTGCTTGACGAACTTTTAATTTTTTTTTAATTTTTCCAGCGAATATCTTTACCTAATAACTGTACTCTCTTAGAAAAAAATTCCAGTCTGGTTAGCTGGTTTTAAGAGCATTGAATTTTAAATTATTTCAAGAAAATTAAGTTCATCCTAAATCTACAGAAAACTTTAAAATTCCATTAAAAATAAAAAAAGAGGTTCATAGCACTGGTGATTTTTTAAAAACTGTAGCAACCTATGTTCTTTCGATTGCCAAACAAAAAATTGTATGTCGATGTGCCGGATAAAAAGTTATGATTTTTCAAGTCTTCGTTCCTCATTCGTGTAAATAACGACCGTATTGAAAACATGTTTGTGGAGACTGCAGTATGTTCTTTAATTTTAACTGCCTCGTTGGTCTCGTGTTTACCATACCGAGTATTGGGGTTTTCCGATAAGAAATTCTCAGTACTAGCCCGGAGTTAGGAAGTTTGCGTTGTTTCATCCCCGTGCCTTAGAGAGCACGTAAAGCTGTTGGTCCTGCGCCTAATCTCTCTCCGGTCGTGTCGAATTTTCCGTTCCATCGGGCTATGAGAGTAAAGAAACAGAGAGTGCACCTATGTTCACGCACACACTTGTGCACTTTAATATCTCCCGCACAGATGGTTAATCTCTCTGGAGATAGGTCACCGTGGTCGAAATTTTGTCGGGAGGACTTTAATCCTTTAATGATGACTGACGGTATCTACATTTTTAAGAGAAAGAAAAATAAAACAATGTTTAAAAAAAACTTTAAAAAATAAATTAATTTAAAAATTGTTTATAAAACAATTTTCTTCGAAATTGATAAGAATGTTTCGAAATCGGGGGTTTTTTTCCTACTGAAAGCTCCCGCTGCGTGCGCTACGTAAACGCTTAAAGTTTCGCAAAAATCATGTATCACCATAGACGAATGATATTTACTACACTAGCGGCACGCTATGATGGCCGGTTTGACACATTACAATAGTGATGTGGAATGTCAATTTATTCTCGAACAAAAAACAATTAAGTTTTGTTTTTGTACCTGATTAAATAGGTTTAATAAAACAAAAATGTATATGTTTATTTAATTTATTTGAACGAACTGAATATTTGAATGAAAATGAATATACATACTTTATATGCACACAAGAAACATATGAATACAAAAGATACCAAAAAAGGTTTTTAAAAATTTTCAATTTAGAAAACCAAATGCCGAGTTGTGGTATATATCATATAAAAATAAAAATTTTACCTTTTGTATGAAACAGCTGATATTTTTTTGCGATTTCAGAGGTTTGTCCACATAGTGAAAATTGTTCATATTCACAAGTACATTCACCCCTTAAATGGTGCAAACTGATTTTTCTACACTTGTATACATTTTAGAAATCAATTTAATAAATAAATTTTGAGTCCTAAACCTAAAACTACATTCGATAAAATTTATGAATCTCTGCACATCACTATCGTCAATAAAGTAATACAATTATTTCCTTCAAAGTCGTTATCAATTAATACGGAACTTCATGAGCGGACAAACGTCAAACCGGCCATCATAGCGTGCCGCTAGTTTAAGTGTATCACAGAATTGTTCCCCTTTAAAAGTTCTAAAAAAAAAGTCCGCGACAGCATATGTCTAACCTTTTTAGGGTTCCGTACCCAAAGGGTACCAACGGGACCCTATTACTAAGCCTACGCTGTCCGTCCGTCCGTCCGTCCGTCCGTCCGTCCGTCTGTCAGCGGGCTGTATCTCGTAAACCGTAATAGATAGACAGATGAAATTTTCACATATTATGTATTTCTATTGCCGCTATAACAACAAATAATAAAAATTAAATTAAATTAAAAAAATTAAATTCAAATGGGTAGGTGGGTAGATGGAAATCTTTTAATTTAATTTTTTTTAACGGAACCCTAAAAGAGCGAGGCCCGACTCGCACTTGGCCGATTTTTTATGCTTACCAAAGTTCTAAAATAATGCATTATTTGCGAATGTATTTTTAAGGTGGTGAAGGTGAAGTTAAAACTATTCCACGCGGACGAAGTCGCGGGCAGAAGCTAGTTTCATCATATTACGGGAGTAAAAGACGGGACAAGAGATAATCCGTTTAGGATTATCTTCAACTCTCTTGTCCCTTCTTGTTCTCCCGTGCCACCCATCCTTCAAATTAAAATAAATGCCCGCAATTTTTAAACCGTGACCGTCTAATTTTACAGCTTTCGTGCCGCCAATTTTATTACTTTCGTGCCCCTTAATTTTTAACTGTTCTGTCCCCTCTTTTCAACTTTCATGACGCTTATTAGTCGCTTAGGGCCTGTTTCACCACCTTCAAGTAAATTTTATCGAACAAATAAAGTTGACGTAAGTATTGACAGTTCTTGTAAGGGCAATCTGGCAAAACGTCAAATTTATTCGTCAGATAAAGTTTACTCGAAGGCGGTATAACAGACCCTTATCGTAGTTATTTATTTTATTCTGGTGGTATGTATGTCTGGATGAATTTCATTCGCGCCTTTCTGCGCTCAGAAGGGGTCGCCCCTTTAATTTTATTGATGATGTGGTGTCTCTTGGCGGGATCCGGGACGTAAGTAGTTATGTTGGTCTGTAAAGAAAACAAAATGCGTGAGTGTCGTGGAACACTCGGTTGGAACGAAGTTTTCCTCTTAGTAATAAAATAATAATAAATATAAATAAAATATATTAATCTGAAATCAGGAATTGAACCCCTGAACCGATTATTTCACTCCTTCGTTTAGCCGGTACACCACCAAAGCTATGACGGAACACAGGGGAAAGAGGGGATGATATAGGCGGAGGGTTCAGAGGGGAGGGGATGAGATCGGGGCGAGAGGGGAGTGAGAAAGAGATAACTCACAGACTCCCAGTCCTCCTCGCACTCCACAGCTGAGGTGGTGGCCTGCACTTCCACAACAGGCCTGTACTCGTTGTCGAGGGCGTACTTTTTCTCATCCAACATATGCCGCTTGGGGCACGTTTGGACGTGGTACTGAAAACAAATACTTAATACTTAGAATGATTAATGGAATTATTGAATCATCATCATCATCTCAGCCTGCGGACGTCCACTGCTGAACATAGGCCTTTCCCAGAGAACGCCACCACACCCGGTCCTCAGCCTTCCTCATCCAGCCACTTCCCGCCACCCACTTTATATCGTCGGTCCAACGTGCTGGAGGGCGCCCCACACTACGCTTACTAGTTCGCGGTCTCCACTAACATAGCCCTCTCCATAGCTCTCTGAGTGACTTTAAATTTGTGGATCAAGCCTTTTGTTAGTGTCCACGTTTCAGCGCCATAAGTGAGGACGGGAAGGACACATTGATTGAAGACTTTCGTCTTCAGGCATTGAGGTATTGACGATGAGAAGACTGAATTAATTAATTAATGAACTCTTTTATTTGCTAAATGTGAGTAATAAAGAGATAGTACATTGTAATAAACCCTTCCCAGAGAGACCTGCTGTAATGTTCGGCGGTCAGAAGGGGTCTTGAAGAGAAAACAGCAGCAACGTGACGTTGTAGACGTTTATTTATACACAATAAATGTATTAAATTATAAAGTTCTTACTTGCGATGTAACACTTTACTGTAGCTTCTGAACTACTACTGCGACTTGGAGCTGACAACTTAGAACTGAGAGCTGAGAACTGAGAACTGACTATTATTTCGAGTGGAGGACATTATAAACTAATACAAAGTAAACACAATTGCTGGGAATGGTAAACAACAGATCCGTGGACTCTGCACTCGTTAATAATTATTGGTAATTTCCAAACGATTCTAAATGTTAAACATCTCATTAAAGTACAATCGGTTACAAAAACATCTTATTACTCACGTATCTTAAAATGTACATTCAGCTACAAAATTATATAAAAATATCCAAATATTACAATCCTCCCCCTTTAAGAAAATAAACACAGTTTATTTTAAACAATATTAAACAAAGTTATTCTAAAATATTTCGATACAAATCATAGTATAATTAAAAGAATAATATTTTCTTAACTAAATAATAATGATTATATATTTTATCAAATATCAAAGTATACAAAATCTTAAACTTAATTAATTTACTTTTAATTGTGCAATTCGCGCACTACGTCTTAAAGGTATTTCAGAGTTTTCTGATGCAGAAGGCATTTCTTCAAGTTCAATGTCTCTGTCTCTATTATCATTGTTAACTTTGAAAGTTATACAATTTGTAATTCTTGCACAACAAGTTCTAGTATCTTCTAATGCTAATAATCTATCATTTCTATTGCAAAAGAAATGTCTTCTCCATAAATATTTAGCTAGACGATAAAGTACATAAATTGAAATCATTTTTAAAATAGAAAAGAATATATATGCAAAATAAACATTATTAACCACTTTATCAAATATTGTTTCATTTTCCATTTGATCAATTATATCATTAATCTTATCTATTTTGTGACTTGCTAAATTCAAACTTTCTAAATCTAATTTCTCATGAATTTTCATTGGTACAAAATTAATTTTAGTAATATTCTTATTTTTCAACTTTTTACAACATTCATCTGATACAATATCTATTTGAGGTAAAATTGAATTATAATGACTTTCTAAACTTAATGTTTGAGTTTGTAACATAATATTAGTGGTATACAATTTACAACTATCTGAAATTTTAATTATACTATGTACTGAATATAAGGCGGTTTCTAACTTACATATGTATCTTTGATTATTCTTAAGAATTTTACATTGGTTTAGATTATCTAAACTAGTATAATGAATCTTATTATTTGATATTAAAAAATATTTGAAATTAGGTAAAACAAATATAAATGTACTAGTTGTTCGCCCCGAACTGAGACCTCGCGGTAACGGTATCCCATGATTATTCATTCAATCGATACATGATAACCAAAACTGACATTATTATTATGCCCGTTTTCACCAAACATACCTAAATCATCCCCTAAGTAGGAGTCTCTTAACGTAGGTAGCTCCTAAATACAATCCTAAGTCCTAACATCCGTCCCAATATCCTTTTAGGTGTCCCGTACAGGATCGTGATAAATAAGTTGACAGAAAACATCAATCACCTAACTTATAGGTAGCCCGTAAAGGTTAGGGAACGTTAGTGAAAACATTGAATTATTATGTAGGTACTAACGAGTGAAACCGGGTTACGGGCATCTGTACAAATCGTCATCTATCGACGCGAATAGAAAATATACAATATTTAACTAAAATTTAACTAAAAAATAATTTTAATTGAATAATATGGTACAAAAAAAATTACAATACAATTATTGTATTATAATAAGTAACTAAATAATAATGGTCGACGCAAAACTGTTTTTGGGATAGGTCGTTAGTCGTAACTCGTAGTTCCATGGGAATAGTTACTGACTGCGCCATCTATTAGCATTATTGTGAAGCTATGTTGATGCTATATGAATTACTGATGTACATTAAAAATTAAATAATCTCGTTTCTTTATAATATTCATATAATTTTAGTATTTGTTGTTCAAGTACAGGATATAAGTGACCTAAAAACATAAAATCAGTTTGAAAATCCATAGCGGATTTTCTTAGGGAGCGTCTTCAAGCGAGCGTATAAAATCGCCACTTTGAAAGCCCCCCATTTCGTCAATTTTAAGGGAAAAATTAAAAAAAAAATATTTTTGTACTCAGTTCAAAATTATCTTTAAAATGATACGTAACAATTTTATGTAACGCGATATTTTTTTTTTACTTCGCATTCGCTTCTATGAGAGCCCCCCTGAAATAAAGATTTTTATAACTTTTTAAGCCATTTTCGGCTGGAGGCCATCGGTTTACATATTATATCTAAATTTGAAGTAATTACGTTCAGTAATTCAAAAGTTATAAGGCTCTGACAGACGGACGGACGGACGGACGGACGGACGGACGGACAAGTGCAAATCGCTCTAGTTAACTCAAAGACCTTCGCTTCGCTCGGTCGATTATCGTTACTTTTGATAGGTACTGGAAGAACATGATATAAATCATAACTGACTTGAGTGATTAAAGGCGTCTTAATTACAAATACAAGTTTTTCATTTGTTACATATGACACTAATGTTGCTAACGATAACAATTCTGGAATATCTTTCTCGTTCAGTTCTAGAGGATATTTCGTTTGTGATGGCAAATATGATAATGTTTTCTTTAACTCTACTCCGTATTGTTCTGGAGTAATGATAACTGGATGAATGGCATTATTCTTCGCGAATAAAATTGCATTAACTAGTGGTTCGCCCCGAACTGAGACCTCGCGGTAACGGTATCCCATGATAATTCATTCAATCGATACATGATAACCAAAACTGACATTATTATTATGCCCGTTTTCACCAAACATACCTAAATCATCCCCTAAGTAGGAGTCTCTTAACGTAGGTAGCTCCTAAATACAATCCTAAGTCCTAACATCCGTCCCAATATCCTTTTAGGTGTCCCGTACAGGATCGTGATAAATAAGTTGACAGAAAACATCAATCACCTAACTTATAGGTAGCCCGTAAAGGTTAGGGAACGTTAGTGAAAACATTGAATTATTTATCAAACATTGAATTTAACTCGTAGTTCAATGGGAATAGTTACTGACTGCGCCATCTATTAGCATTATTGTGAAGCTATGTTGATGCTATATGAATTACTGACGCCCATTAAAAATTAAATAATCTCGTTTCTTTATAATATTCATATAATTTTAGTATTTGTTGTTCAAGTACAGGATATAAGTGACCTAAAAACATAAAATCAGTTTGAAAATCCATAGCGGATTTTTCTAGAGAGCGTCTTCAAGCGAGCGTATAAAATCGCCACTTTGAAAGCCCCCCATTTCGTCAATTTTAAGGGAAAAATTAAAAAAAAAATATTTTTGTACTCAGTTCAAAATTATCTTTAAAATGATACGTAACAATTTTATGTAACGCGATATTTTTTTTTTTACTTCGCATTCGCTTCTATGAGAGCCCCCCTGAAATAAAGATTTTTATAACTTTTTAAGCCATTTTCGGCTGGAGGCCATCGGTTTACATATTATATCTAAATTTGAAGTAATTACGTTCAGTAATTCAAAAGTTATAAGGCTCTGACAGACGGACGGACGGACGGACGGACGGACGGACAAGTGCAAATCGCCCTAGTTAACTCAAAGACCTTCGCTTCGCTCGGTCGATAATAGTAGAAATTTCATTGTTTACTTCGGTAGTAATTAAAATCTATTAGCATTATTGTGAAGCTATGTTGATGCTATATGAATTACTGATGTACATTAAAAATTAAATAATCTCGTTTCTTTATAATATTCATATAATTTTAGTATTTGTTGTTCAAGTACAGGATATAAGTGACCTAAAAACATAAAATCAGTTTGAAAATCCATAGCGGATTTTCTTAGGGAGCGTCTTCAAGCGAGCGTATAAAATCGCCACTTTGAAAGCCCCCCATTTCGTCAATTTTAAGGGAAAAATTAAAAAAAAAATATTTTTGTACTCAGTTCAAAATTATCTTTAAAATGATACGTAACAATTTTATGTAACGCGATATTTTTTTTTTACTTCGCATTCGCTTCTATGAGAGCCCCCCTGAAATAAAGATTTTTATAACTTTTTAAGCCATTTTCGGCTGGAGGCCATCGGTTTACATATTATATCTAAATTTGAAGTAATTACGTTCAGTAATTCAAAAGTTATAAGGCTCTGACAGACGGACGGACGGACGGACGGACGGACGGACGGACAAGTGCAAATCGCTCTAGTTAACTCAAAGACCTTCGCTTCGCTCGGTCGATTATCGTTACTTTTGATAGGTACTGGAAGAACATGATATAAATCATAACTGACTTGAGTGATTAAAGGCGTCTTAATTACAAATACAAGTTTTTCATTTGTTACATATGACACTAAGGTTGCTAACGATAACAATTCTGGAATATCTTTCTCGTTCAGTTCTAGAGGATATTTCGTTTGTGATGGCAAATATGATAATGTTTTCTTTAACTCTACTCCGTATTGTTCTGGAGTAATGATAACTGGATGAATGGCATTATTCTTCGCGAATAAAATTGCATTAATAATAGTAGAAATTTCATTGTTTACTTCGGTAGTAATTAAAGTTAATAAAGACATATGTTCATCAATATCTTGCTTCATTTTAATGCTAAATATTTTATCTCCTATATCTTTAGTATAGTTTGATAATAAATTTAAGTTTTCATTAAATATTTTTTCGTTATTATTTAAATCTGTAATGGTTGTATTGAAATCAGAAATCGTCGATTTAACAATGTTTGATTGAGTTTTAAGTAAGCTTAAAACTTCATGTTCATTTTTATCTAGATGTTCAATTGCATCGTTATATCTTTTTGCGTCATCGGCATCTAGAGTACCGAAAAGAACTTTAAAAATACTTCCGACTCCATCAATATAAGACCGTTTTACTCTATGACTATGAAAACCTGTTAATTCTCTAAGAATGTTTTCTTGAATATTCAATTGAGGAATTATTTGTTCTAAAATTAGAAGTGATGTTTGGCAAAGTGAAAACTTTGTGAAAGTTTCATGATTACAAAGATCTTTCGTTTTAATATAGGTATCATGAATTAAATTTATTTTTCTATGTATATCAGCTATATCTAAATATGTTATTAAATTCCATTCACTATCAAAATGATTAACTTTTCCTAAGTTTTCAAAGTAAATACCTCCTTTATCTATCACACTTATATTATATAACTTATCGCTACTTATTACATACGGTATCCATGTCAGGAATATCGTAACAAAAATCAGGTTCATTCTGAAACAAACGCATGTTTCAACCTATTAGTATGTACTTTAAGTTTCTTATTTTTAATTTTAATTGTAACGTTAGTTGAAGAATTCATTTTAATTATTTTATAAGGTCTATTGGTTAGGACCTAGGTGATAACTTACGAGACTTTCCTGGTTTAATTGCCTCATTGCTTAAATAAACTGAATCTCCTACTTTAAATTCTATGTCCTTACATTTCTTATCATATATTTGTTTATTATATTCTTTTGAATCAATCAATTTCTTTCTAGCTATTTCTCTTGATTTTTGTAATTTTAAAACAAGTTCGTCTAAGTAATTATCATAATAATATTTGAACTCTGGTTCTTTAACTATAGAACTTGGTAAATTAGCCTTAAAGCCAAATATTAGTTCGAATGGTGTGAACTGTGTTGATGTGTGAACACTTGTATTATATGAAAACATAGCGAAATCAATCCACTTGTCCCAATTAGTTTGATCTTCGTTAACGTAATGTTTCAAGTAATCTGCTAATGTCGAATGACTACGTTCTAATGCACCATTGGATTGTGGATGATAAGCACTAGTATTTATCTTTTTTATTTTGAATAATTTAGAAATTTCTTTTATTAAATTAGAAGTAAAATCTGCACCTTGATCAGTTAATAATATTTCAGGTATTCCAAATTTACATATAAAATTACGAACAAAACAATCTGCAATTGTTTCAGCATCATGTTTAGGTAGTGGATATGCCTGAGAGTATTTTGTTAAGTCATCTTGCAATGTTAAAATATATTTATTACCATTTTCGGATACAGGCAATGGACCTACAACATCAAGAGCTACTTTTTGGAATGCCTCTGTAGATGTTGAAGTAATTTCCATAGGTTTTTTATTTTTTTTTCTATTTATTTTATTCTTCTGACAAGATTCGCACTTTTTAATGTATTCTTTATCTTATCTTTTTTCATAGTGTCCCATTTATAGTTAGTTTTAATTTTCTTATAAGTTTTATGAAATCCTGTATGACCTGACACAACATTTGAATGATTTTCTTCTAAAATAGACGGTATATCCTCCCTTTTTGGCGTTTGAACTCTGTCGTGAAAAACATTGATTGATATTTCTGTATCTTTAAATATGTATCTAATTATAGTTCTGACTTTATGCCATTTAAGATGAAAGTGACAAAAACTAGTTAAATTTATTTCTTTTATATTTTCTTATAGTAATGCTTGTTTTAAATTTTTGAAGCATTCAAATATGTCTTCATATGTTACGCTATCCCAATAGTTTAGTTTTGGGAATGTAAAATATACTTTATTACTATTATCTTGTATACTTAAAACTTCATATTGAACCGGTTTCTTTGACTTTAATTCATTAACATAAGATTCATACTCTATCAACTTCTTATCATTCTCAATGTCTTAATCGGTTGACGTAAAGATAATCTTATTTTTGTTATTTGGAAGTTTATCATTGTATTCTTCGAGTTTATTATATAAAATAGGCTTCCTTTCCATTTCTTTTAAAAATGACGAATAACTTTCTCCATTTCTCGTGACACTGTGAATTTTAATAATTTCGCCTGTTTCTGATTTTTCTGGTTTTATTCTACTTAAAGCATCAGCGTTTTGATTTAACTTTCCTTGTTTATACACTATTTCATAATCGTATTCTTCTAATAAAAGTCTCCACCTAACTAACCTAGATCCAGGATCTTTAACATTCATTAGCCAAGTTAAAGGTTTGTGATCTGTTATTATTCTAAATTTACGTCCATACAGGTATGGTCTAAAATGTTTTACAGACCATACTATCGCCAATAATTCTTTTTCAGTAGTAGAATAATTAATTTCACTTTTATTCAAGATTCTACTTGCATAAGCTATAGGTAGACCTTCAGATTTTGAAACTTGAGATAAAACGCTTCCTATTGCGTAATTACTAGCGTCCGTTGTTAAATTAAAAGTTTCGGAGAAATTTGGATATTGTAAAATAGGTTCTTCACATAATTTTGTTTTTAATGTTTCAAATGAATCTTGTTGTAAACTTGTCCAAATAAAAGGTTCATCTTTCTTTAAAAGTTTAGTTAAAGGTTGACTAAGTTTGCTAAAATTCTCAATAAATCTTCGGTAGTAACCGGCTAGACCTAAGAACGCTTTAATATCTTTTGGAGTTTTTGGTATCGGATAATTTTTTACAGCTTCTATCTTTTTTGGATCTGGCTTGACACCGTCCTGAGTGATTAAATGTCCTAAATACATAACTTCGGTTTTTAAAGTTTGTTCTAATCTACTCAAACGATTTCCTGGGTACGCTGTGTCATTATTAAATTTGTTTACGCTAATTATCTCGTTTGTTTCTGGAAGCTCGTTAGTAAACGGTTCTAACTTCACAAACAACTTATTTATTTTGACTTCCTTATCTGTCGTATTCAAACACATTGTTAATGCTTTGTTTTCATGAACTTTAACTATACTCGGACATAAATAAACACCTTCTGATATCTTAATTGGTTCCGATATTATTCCTTCTTTCAAATTAGGGTTCTCTATACAAATAGAAATAACCTTTTCACATCTTGGTTCTATCACACAAACTTCCCTTTCATTATTCATACTTTTATTCAGTTTTTGTGGATTAACTTCACAACTTCTTTGAGAACAATTATTTTCACAACTTTTATTACTTTTGAATTCCTGTGGATGAACTTCACAGCTTCTTTCATACATATTTCTTTCATTACTCATCTCTTTTTTCAACATATTTTGTGGATAAACCTCACAGTCGCTCTCAAACATATTACTTTCCAAATCATCATAACACATATCACTTTCATTTTTCTCATCACACATATCATTTTTCAACTTACTCTCGTTCATTTTTTCACTAGAAATTTTTATTTCATCATGCTCAATTTTAAACTCTGTACCACATATTTTAATTTTATTCTCCTTATAACTTATTATTGAGTCAGTTTTCGACAAGAAATCGCTACCTATCACTCCATTACATTTTATAGGAAAGCTATCAGGTACCACGTGAAGTGTTTGATAAACTCTTTTGTCTCCTATATTGAATGTTAAATAGGTACAACCGATCGTTTCGGTTGGACTAGCGTCCTTATCGATTCCTTTTAGTTTTATCTTTTTATCCTCGTATATTAACGTTTCTCCTTCCAACAAAGTTATTTTTATTAATGTGACCTCTGCCCCTGTATCGATTAAAAACTTATTTTTGTTTTCTAATATGTTATCTGATTCTAAATATACATAGGACGAAATACGCGTGTCTATAAATCTTATTCGGCCTGGATCAAATTGGTGGTCCTTGGGTTGGCCGCGGGCCTCGGACCGTTGGAGTTTAAATGCTTGTTTTCATTGCTCCTATTGTTCGTTTGCCTGTTATTATGATTATTCCAATTATTATTTGGACGATTGAAATGGTTATTTTTATTTTGATGAGGTTGGTTGTTGTTACGGTTACGATTATTATTATGATTATTTTTGTTTGGATTATTCCAACATTCTTTGGCTAGATGTCCTCGTTTATGACAAAAAAAAACAAGTAGGTATATTATTATTTGATTGATTTGGTTGTATATGTCTAATCATCGGTGGATATCTACACTGATGAGCTAAATGATTTAATTTGTTACAATTTGTACATCTTTTAATACCTGAATTGAAATTTTGTTTTGCATTCATTTCCTGTCTAGATTTTATTTCTTGTTCTTCCGAAATCGCTATAGATACCGCATCCTCAAAGGTTGACGGTTTCTGCGATTTTAACAAAATATGGAGTTGTGGTAGAAGACCACTAATAAAAATGTTTAAAGCCTGATTTTTTAATAACTCTATGTTCGCTTCGCGAGCTTCTTTTGATAATTTTGGATCCAAAGATTTAATTCATTTAATATAGCAATTTTCAACCCTACTAGAGTATTTTGAAATAGATTCATTTTGACCCTGTCTACAAGAATTTAATTCGAGTTGCCATTGTGCAAATGTTCGTTTTTCCGAATAATTTTCTAATAAATGTTCTTTTAAACTTTCCCATGATGAAAATGACTTATTCAATAATGTTGACCTAATATTTCCTTCAATTTTTGATAAAACTACTGACACGAATGCTAATTTATAAACTGGATTTAATAGAGCGTATGCATTATTGCAATTATCTATGAACACGTGTAAGCTTGCCTTATCACCATCATATTTATTAATCATTCTTTCAGCTAGGTTGATATCTATAAATCCACCAGAAACTTTATCCTCTGAACTATACATTTTAAATAATTATTTACTTGATATTCCGATAAAATAAAAAAAAATAATTAATAATAATCTGTAATAATCGAATAAAATCCTATAATTTCTCAATTTTCTAAAATCTCTTTATAAATTCCTATAAAATATCTATAAAATTCTATTATTCCATATAACACACAATAAATTAATTTTACACAATATAACAACAATTATACTACTCACTTGAGTTAGTAATTGGTATACTGCGGAGTTCCTGGTCCGGTCTGCTCGTCCGTCGTCGCGTAGCGGTGCACGTGGTAGCGCGAACGCTGCCGAAGGTCAACTGGCTCGAAGCTGGGGTACTGGCCTGCACCAGTGAAGAACCACAACCACGTCGTGCTCAGCTGATGTGCTCGCCGATTATTGTCTTCAACTTCGTCGCTGCCGAGGATTGCCGACTGTTTGCGATGCCTCGGTGTTTCTTTAGACTCCTTAAGGTTGTTTCCCCAGTACGTTTATTCTAAACGTCTTGAAACTGGAGATCCGCCGCTCAACTACTTGTCAGGAACAAAGGACTCTAATATTTCAAGAGCCTTCTTAATATCCCACACTTCTGACACCAAAATGTAATGTTCGGCGGTCAGAAGGGGTCTTGAAGAGAAAACAGCAGCAACGTGACGTTGTAGACGTTTATTTATACACAATAAATGTATTAAATTATAAAGTTCTTACTTGCGATGTAACACTTTACTGTAGCTTCTGAACTACTACTGCGACTTGGAGCTGACAACTTAGAACTGAGAGCTGAGAACTGAGAACTGAGAACTGAGAACTGACTATTATTTCGAGTGGAGGACATTATAAACTAATACAAAGTAAACACAATTGCTGGGAATGGTAAACAACAGATCCGTGGACTCTGCACTCGTTAATAATTATTGGTAATTTCCAAACGATTCTAAATGTTAAACATCTCATTAAAGTACAATCGGTTACAAAAACATCTTATTACTCACGTATCTTAAAATGTACATTCAGCTACAAAATTATATAAAAATATCCAAATATTACACTGCGCCTGAGCGCACTACTGATAGTGAGCCGATGATGGGTTGCTGATGATGATGATGACATTGACAAGCATGTGAATGTGTAGAAACGTCGGGGCATCAATGTGGAAGATCTCACGTCACCAATGTACGAGGTGGTTTTACCAATGTAGGATCTCTTTTACTTATTCTTATGTAGCGCTGTGTTCTCTATCAGGGTTATAGGGCTTGTTAAAGAAGTTACTCCGTTGACTTTAAATATTTAATCAATTGCACATTAATATTAAATTACATCCAAAAATGGAGATGGGCTGGACATATGCTACGCCATCCCATTAATAAATGGAGTAAGCAAGTCACCCTCTGGCAACCAAGAGACGGCAAAAGAGGTAGGGGTCGTCAAGTCAGGAGATGGGAAGATGACTTGAAACAGACAGCGGGACCATTCTGGTTGAGAGTAGCAAGGGGCAGGACACATTGGAAGGAATTGGAGGAGGCCTATGCCAATAGGCACACCGAACTTAGGGACCTCTTGTAACCCTATGTTTAGGAATAAAAGGCTATTATTATTATTATTATTATTATTATTAAATTACAAAACCTAATAGTGGACCAGTGTGGGCAGCGGTTACGGGACAACCACAGAGTACTATTTATATGTAAGGGGACAACTGACTTGAAGCCAGCACAAAATCATCAGCGTCAGCAGCCGAAGAATGTAAGGTACATACGTCCAACTCAAAATCGTTGACAATATGGGTCGCATCAAACGGGCATGTCACTTTCCTGCAGTCCGGGTACTGCTTCCTGCACTTCTGCAGGTGGATGTGCATGCGGTAGTGTTCAACTTGGTGCGCCTTATTGTACGGGCAGGTTATCAATTCGTGCGGGGATGGTGCTGCCATTACTGGAAATATTTTAATATAAAAAAAAAGATGAACTTCGTACCAAAAAAATTTAGACAATAGACCGGGGATTATGGAATTTATGCTTAAAACCAAGGAACATACTACTCTCTACCAAGAGCTTAAAAAAAGGCTTAAAACCATAGAAATAGGAAGAGTCGTAATTCCTAGCTCCATGCTTAAAACACGGTATCCATTCATAGCTTATGGTGGAAGACACAGTTCTGCCCGCGAAATTCAAATTTAATTTGGTTTTTCGCAATTTGTAAACTAATAACTGTGAAGATGATAATCCTACTGGCGCATTTAGAATGCCATTAGCCTAGTTTGTCGTATTAGTTTACAAATTGCGAAAAACCAAGTTAAATTTGAATTTCGCGGGCAGACTCGTATAATCATCCTTAAGATTTGGAAATGGCCTAAATCAGGGTACCATGGAAGTAGGAGTAGTGCGGGTACAGACTACAGTTCAGTTCGATTCATCTTTGTCGTCACGGATGTTAACAGCTGCACTGACCCCGAATATTTTTTTTTAAATGATGCGCATCAAAGCGCACAAAGTCCGAGAATTCATAAAGTTTGAATTGGACGGTAATATTGTAAATCAACGGCAGATAAAACTAAAAAAAATTAAGTGGCACTCGGGGACTGCCGCGGTAAAGCTATTGCATAGCATTTTTTATCAACTAATGCAATTAAAATATTTATGCAATATTTTTTTTTGCATAATAAAAATTATGCAAAAAAAAATTAAAAACAAACAAACAAGAAAAGCGCACTGTCACTTCTTCGCGAGTGAGATTCGAACCTGCTACATCATACACCATACGGTAAAGAAAGCGGTCGCTTGTCCACTGCGCCAAACAGAGCTACTTGTGAACCTCTAAAATGTTGAACGCTTACTGAACGACGGTGTTATGTTTGTTTTCGTAACGGAATTTCTTGATTCGGTCGCCGCGCTCAAACTGTTTGTCCTAGTTCAAAGCCCGCTTTTAAGCTATTGCATAAAAGCTATGCAATAGCTTAAAAATAATATGCAAATATGTATATTTTATTTATTTTGTTTCTTTGATCATAAATATATATAATTTATTCGGTTCTGTAATAAACCATTGCCTCAAGAAAATGGATCAAGGATCCCCTCCTATTACCCCCCATGTATCTATGTATCAACTGTTAACCGAAACACATGGTAATATCAAAGATATACAAGATGGAGTCTAAAGGCTCTGAACGCGTCGAAAATTTGTGCTGCCACATGTGGCTACACGCCCTTTTCCCGCGCTCAGTTTGAATTAGGTCATCATCAGATAATATGGAGCTCGCGAGCCAATATTTTGTTTTTTTAAATGGCGGTTTTTGGTAAATAAAATGTGAAAAAACTAAACAGGACGATCTAAAATAACCAATAACATCACCTACCATCAGCACCATCAGTAAATAACATTAATTCACATCAGTTCCTGCAAAATAAGAAATTGAAATTTTTAGAAAATAATTAAATTGGAGTTCGCCATTTATTGTGTGTTGCCAGTTTACGAACCCAAAATTTCCCTAATAAATAATGAAACCTTAGAATGTAGATACCGATAATATTCGAAAAGCGATTGCAGATAATGTCATTTTTTAATTTTCTTTCCAAGACAGTCCTTGTTCTACTATCTCACCTGATGGTAAGTGACGATGCGGTTTAGATGGTAATGGGCTAACTTGGAAGGGGATAAGCTAAGATTTATTAAATTTTTACACGCTATCGTGCCGGAACGCTAAATCGCTTAGCGATACGTCTTTGATGGTAGAATGGTAACTAGCCACGGCCGAAGCCTCCCACCAGACCAGATCTGAGATATTTCAGAAATAATTATAAATTTCGAAATTGTCCCCATCGATAATCGAACTCAAGAATTCCCCTCTTATTTTTTTTTTAACTTTTTCGTTTCAGATTTTATTTTATTTATATTCGTCTAAAATTTTTTTTCTTTTTTTATACGAATATTTTACCGGGAGAGAGTTTTTATGACTTTTAGCGATTTAGCGATTCACCGATCGAGTTGAAAATAGGGTTTAGGGTTTCCTCGGATCAAAAATAGGAAATGGTTACCAAAATTTTTATGTCAGCGCCATATTGAAATTCTTTGTTATTGCACCGATGTCGTTCAAAATCGATATTTAGGGTTCCCTAGCGTCAAAAGAGACGAATTGGTTGCCAAAATTTTAAAAAGTCAGCGCCATATTGAAATTGTTTATTATTGCACCGATGTCGTTCAAAATCGATATTTAGGGTTCCCTGGGGTCAAAAGAGACGAATTGGTTGCCAAAATTTTAAAAAGTCAGCGCCATATTGAAATTCTTTGTTATAGCACCGATGTTCAAAATCGATATTTAGGGTTCGCTGGGGTTAAGAGAGACGAATTGGTTGCCAAAATTTTAAAAAGTCAGCGCCATATTGAAATTCTTTGTTATTGCACCGATGTCGTTCAAAATCGATATTTAGGGTCCCCTAGCGTCAAAAGAGAGGGAATGGTTGCCAAAATGTTTAAAAGTCAGCGCCTTGTTGAAATTTTCTGTTATTGACGCTTGGGGACCCTAAATATCGATTTTCAATATGGCACTGACTTTTAAAAATTTTGGCAACCATTTCCTCTCTTTTGAAGCTAGGGGACCCTAAATTTCGATTTTGACTGACATCGGCGCAATAACAAAGAATTTCAATATGGCGCTGACTTTTTAAAATTTTGGCAACCAATTCATCACTTTTGACGCTAGAGAACCCTAAATATCGATTTTGAACGACATCGGTGCAATAACAAAGAATTTCAATATGGCGCTGACTTTTAAAAATATTGGCAACCATTTCCTCTCATTTGACGCTAGGGGACCCTAAATATCTATTTTGAACGACATCGGTGCAATAACAAAGAATTTCAGCATGGCGCTGACTTTAAAATTTTGGAAACCATTTACCTTATACAAAATACTAAATACAATAACTCACTATAGTTAAAGGTATTAATAAAATTATTGTTTTATGATAAAAATTAAAAAAAAGTAGATATTAATTTTATTTTTAAAGTTTAAACAATTTTAATGACATAATTCTCCCCATTTTATTGGAATCACCTGCGTACCTGGTATCACTACGCACGCTCAGTAATCCACGCCGCGCATGCGCGGCACTCACGTCACGCACACTAGCATATTCTCATTGGCCTGTTTTTTTCGTTCTTTAGTAGCGCGATACTCCTTCTAGACATATAAGTATTCATAGGGTAATATCTGTATTTATTCATTTCTTTCTTTTTCTTGTTACTTATCTTTTATAACAGCTGTCTCGTGGTTGGCTCCTGAAAATCAGCGCTCAGCATTTTAATGTTGCAGCTTTATGCTGAGGCAGTAATAGGAACAATTTATTATTAAATTATTTAGTGGTTAAGTTTTGACGTGACAACGTCTTATAAATTGGTTTGCCGGGTGACACTTCAAGAAACTGCGTTACGCTCCGCTCACGTTATGCGCTCATAATGAGAGCGAGTGAGAGGCATGGTTAGCCCGCCTAAGAGCGAGAGAGACAGACATAAAAAGTGAAAGGCACGCGTCCCTTCCACTCGAGCACAGTTAGCCCGCCTAAGAGCGAGAGAGACAGAGCGAGAGAGAGAGAGTGAGAGAGATAGGCATACACACCGGTTCATGTCTTGCGCTTCTATTTCGGTTGTCACGTAAAACTTTCGCCCGTATACCGACTTTACAGGCAACCAATTTTTTGTCTGTATATAAATACTAGTAGGGCGCGTGGGTGCGCGGCCCGCAAGCGGACCGCGGGGTTTCTACTCGTCAAGTAGACTGTCAGGTCCTGATCATTTTTTATCAAAAACCACTCTTCCATCTTTTATACTCTCCGAGATAGACCATGATGAAATTTGTATGGCCGCCATCTTGAATCCGCCATTTTGGAGTTTTTTTCAGCTAACTCCCAATTGGATGAGGTTTCGAGTGACTTTTGTTTGAGCACACCCAACCTATCTTCAATACCCTGGCCGTGCTCCTCACCCACCTTCCAAACCCTCGATCATCATATCTCATCATTTTTCAGAATGAGAATTCTTCTATAAAAAAAATTTTTGAAAAGGAACCGTATCAAAGTCTTGCATAGTTCTCAGCTTCTAGTCTCTTTAATATTCGCCATATATTTTGTATGGAAAAAAAAAATTCCGCTATTTTGATTTTTTTTCTGTTCATCAAGTAGACCTTCGGGTCCTGATTATCTTTTGCCAAGAAACCACTCTTCCATCTTTTATCCTCTCCGAGATAGACACCGACGAAGTTTGTATGGCCGCCATCTTTTTTTCCGCCATTTTGGATTTTTTTTCAGCTCACTGCCAATTGGATGAGGTTTCGAATGACATTTGTTCGAGCGCCCCCCACCTATCTACAATACCCTGGCCGTGCTCCTCACCCGTCTCCGAAATCCTCAATCATCAGCTCTCTCCATAATTTTCCTCCGAATGAATTTTTGTCTTCTATACGAAACCATTAGTGAAAAAAAAATTTTTCATACAAAATTTTACAGGAGAGGTGATCAATCAGTGAGTGAGTGAGTGAGTGAGTGAATCAGTGAATCAGCACGAACAGCTATATATAATACTAGTAGGGCGCGTGGGTGCGCGGCCCGCAAGCGGACCGCGGTTTTTCTACTCTTCAAGTAGACTGTTAGGCCCTGATCATTTTAATCAAAAAAACACTCTTCCATCTTTTATACTCTCCGAGATAAACCATGACGAAATGTGTATGGCCGCCATCTTGAATCCGCCATTTTGAATTTCTTTTCAGCTCACAACCAATTGGATGAGGTTTCGAGTATTTTTTGTTTGAGCACCTCCCACCTATCTTCAATACTCTGGCCGTGCTCCTCACCCACCTTCCAAACCCTCGATCATCATATCTCATCATTTGTCAAATGGGAATTCCTCTATAAAAATAAATTTTGAAAAGGAACCGTATCAAAGTCTTGCATAGTTCCCAACTTCTAGTCTTCTCAATATTCGCCATATATTTTGTATGGAAAAAAAAATTCCGCCATCTTGATTTTTTTTTCTATTCATCAAATAGACCTTTGGGTCCTGATCATCTTTTGCCAAGAAACCACTCTTCCATCTTTTAAACTCCCCGAGATAGACACCAACGAAATTTGTATGGCAGCCATCTTTTTTCCGCCATTTTGAATTTTTTTTCAGCTCACTGCGAATTGGATGAGGTTTCGAGTGACATTTGTTCGAGCACCCCCCACCTATCTTCGATACCCTGGCCGTGCCCCTCACCCGTCTCCGAAATCCTCAATCATCAGCTCTCTCCATATTTTTCCTCCGAATGAATTTTTGTCGTCTATACGAAACCATCGGTGAAAAAAAAATTTTTCATACAAAATTTTTCAGGAGAGGTGATCAATGAGTCAGTGAATCAGCACGAGCAGCTATATATATATTAATATTAATTATATAATAATAATAATAATATTCAAGACCTTGTTAAAAGTTGAATAAATGTTTAATATCTGGGTGACCTGGGGTGGGTTTTGTAAGTCGTGTATTTTGGAAATTATATATTAAAAAAAAATATAATAATAAAATTCATAGGGGAAAATATGATAATCGTCTGGACTCGAACCGGGGTTCTGGTTTCGGGACCACCCGACTTTCCGAGCCAAAGAAATTTCATAGAAGATGGCGAAATTTACCTTCGTAATCTAATGATATTGTAAGGGGTTTTTCATTGCCTGAAAACACGGATAAAACGACCTTTTCTAAAAATGAAACCTAGCTAGATCGATTTATTGCCCCCGAAACCCCCTGCACACTAAATTTCATGAAAATCGTTGGAGCCGTTTCCTCTGTGGCCGTTTCCGAGATTCAGATTATATTATATTTATATATATATATATACAAGAATTGCTCGTTTAAAGGTATAAGATTTATTTATTTATTTACTAGACAAAAAGAGCTTAATAAGACTGCCTAGACTAACTTAGCCCGCTTTATTAAGACGGAATAAAAAGCAGATTCTAGGTAAGGTAAAGAAAACAATGAAATATTTCGAAATATAATTTATTTATCTCACTTACAAATTAAACGTAAATAGGGTACGAAAATTAAATCAACGCGCAACGTACCTACCTATCATCTTTTTTTGGAAAAACGGAGACAAAAAAAGCAACAAATTTTTTAACCAATCCGAGAGTTCTTTATCCTCTGTATTGATAGAAACAGAGTATTGTATTTTGTAACAAACAGAACAATTTTGAATTATGAACAATGACTTTCAGATGTAACGCCATCTACCCAGAGTTCGTTCTGTCTGCACAAAAATGGAAAACAATTTAAAAAAAAGTTTACAATCAATTTAAAATTGGTGTAAACTTTGAACTGATAGACTTTTCTTTTATAACATAGATGGTAACACAGCATAGAGGTACCTACCTTGTTTTTTATTAATTTTTAACATAAATTTTCTACAACCTTAAGGCCATAGCTCACTTACACGACACCACTCCTATCCGCACGGCTTCGCCTCGTATCGAAATGGACGCAGCTAGCACTACGCTAGCTGTCGACGCGCCGACAGCCAGCAGTAAGCTCGCTGTCGACGCGCCGACAGCCAGCAGTAAGCTCGCTGTCGACGCGCCGACAGCTAGCAGTAAGCTCGCTGTCCACGCGCGGTCGGTGAAGAAGCCGCTTAGAACCTCTCACATACATACGAGTACGTTCAACTCAACATCGTTGACAACGCGCGTGGCATCAAACGGGCATGTCACTTTCTTGCAGTCCCGGTACTGCTTCCTACACTTCTGCAGGTGGATGTGCATGCGATAGTGTTCCACTTGGTGTGCCTTATTATAAGGGCAGGTTATCAACTGGTGCGACCACGCGCAGACAGCTAGCAGTAAGCTCGCTGTCAACGCACCGACAGCTAGCAGTAAGCTCGCTGTCCACGCGACGACAGCTAGCAGTAAGCTCGCTGTCAACGCACCGACAGCTAGCAGTAAGCTCGCTGTCAACGCACCGACAGGCGACAGCTAGCAGTAAGCTCGCTGTCCACGCGCCGACAGCTAGCAGTAAGCTCGCTATCAACGCACCGACAGCTAGCAGTAAGCTCGCTGTCAACGCACCGACAGCTAGCAGTAAGCTCGCTGTCCACGCGCCGACAGCTAGCAGTAAGCTCGCTGTCAACGCACCGACAGCTAGCAGTAAGCTCGCTGTCAACGCACCGACAGCTAGCAGTAAGCTCGCTGTCCACGCGCCGACAGCTAGCAGTAAGCTCGCTGTCAACGCACCGACAGCTAGCAGTAAGCTAGCTGTCAACGCACCGACAGCTAGCAGTAAGCTCGCTGTCCACGCGCCGACAGCTAGCAGTAAGCTCGCTGTCAACGCACCGACAGCTAGCAGTAAGCTCGCTGTCAACGCACCGACAGCTAGCATTAAGCTCGCTGTCAACGCACCGACAGCTAGCAGTAAGCTCGCTGTCCACGCGCCGACAGCTAGCAGTAAGCTCGCTGTCAACGCACCGACAGCTAGCAGTAAGCTCGCTGTCAACGCACCGACAGCTAGCAGTAAGCTCGCTGTCAACGCACCGACAGCTAGCAGTAAGCTCGCTGTCCACGCGCCGACAGCTAGCAGTAGCTCGCTGTCAACGCACCTACAGCTAGCAGTAAGCTCGCTGTCAACGCACCTACAGCTAGCAGTAAGCTCGCTGTCAACGCACCTACAGCTAGCAGTTAGCTCGCTGTCAACGCACCTACAGCTAGCAGTAAGCTCGCTGTCAACGCACCTACAGCTAGCAGTAAGCTCGCTGTCCACGCGCCGATAGCTAGCAGTAAGCTCGCTGTCCAAGTCAAGTTCATTAAATGAACCTCCTACCAAAAAAAAAACTTAGACAATAGACCAAGGATTAGGGAATTTATGCAGAACACGATGATTCTCACCTTTTCTTGCGTCTTGCCAGTAGTACCTATCACAGAGTACTTAACGTTTGGTAGACAGAATCGTGGGTAGCCCACGAGTACATGTGCTTTCTTTTAACATGTGAGAGTGGTGTCGTATAAGTGAGCTATGACCTTTACAATTGAAGTACTTATTATAATAAATCGACGGTGAACATTACACTTGGAAAACATTTTAAAAACTTTACATTACAATAAAAAAAAAAAAAAACAATTCGCAAGTTTACAGTACATAAATGTCAACACAGCCGAATGGTAATGGTCAAATTTAATTTGGTTTTTCCCATATTGTAAACTAATACGACAAAGTAGGCTTATGGCATTCTAATTGCGCCAGTAGAATTATTATCTTCACAGGTTTACATAAAAATCTTTACTTGAAAGTCTGGTCACTTTCAAGTAAAGATTTTTCAAGAAAATACCGAGTTTGCCGTGAGTTACTCACAAATTAGTCAGTATTTTGATTAATTTCTTAAACTGGTCACTTTCAAGTAAAGATTTTTATGTAAACCTGTGAAGATGATAATTCTACTGGCGCAATTAGAATGCCATTAGCCTAGTTTGTCGTATTAGTTTACAAATTGCGAAAAACCAAATTAAATTTTAATTTCGCGGGCAGAACCGTATAATCATCCTTAACAACACTACATACGCTTACGGCATCGTCTCGGTGCAAAGCGACAATATGTATCGTACAATCAACAGAAGAGAAATCAAATTTTTTTGCATACAAAAATAAAGTAAAAAAAAATGTAATTCTACAATGGTATAAGTTCTCGTAAGCACGAATGCTAGTGCAACGCGCTCCTTTCAGTGAGCTCACCTGTCATCCACAAACGAAAAAACGTTAACGCGCGTTAGATAAGCATCCGTGCGTACGTGCGTGCAACTTGTGTGAGGCGATTAAAGCACAAATTTACACGAACATAAAAATAGCTGTTTATATACAGTTTGTGCGACATGAAAGTTAAAACTTAATAGAAACATGAACAGAGAAGCTGACTGAAAAAGGTCGTAATATGCCACCCGTTTCATTATTGCTGTACCTATTTCTGGCACAAGCTAGTCTTTAGGCTAGGTTCACAAGACAATACACAGCACGCTTTTTTGCGCGATAAACTTTGCAATATTAACGTCGTGTGAATGGTTCTATAGCTGTAAGTTAATCCTGCAAAACAATGTCGTGTGAATCTAAAGGAGAATGTTGTCACATTCAGCATGGCATGGCATGGCACTTATATGAACTTCCACTTTGCACTCACTTATCAACTCTGTAGTAGGCTCACGGGCTCGCCTCGCTCGCAAGCCGTCCACTCGCACATCTCTATGACCAAACACTGCTCACTCGCCGTGCGTTGCGCACGCGAGCTGGTCACTCGAATAGAGGGCGATGCGTCAATGCGTTGACCACCGGTTGGCCACTGGGCGTCCAATAGGGTATTTGACTACTTTTAGAAAATCATATTAAATTGTTAATAATGCTATGCTGAAGCTAACAAAACGTATACTTCGGCATAATTTTCAGTATTTTTCATAAAAATAGAAAAATAAATTCAAAAAAATAAATTGCCACGGAAACGTTCCATTTGTTTACATGACGTCACAGTTCACACACAGTTCAATGACAATTTCAAAGCCCAAAGGTGGCGTGAACTGTGACGTCATTCGAGATTCAAGAACGTTTTCGATCTCGTGAACATGGCTAGAATTATAGCAATTTTAATTAATGTTTTCTAATTAAATAAAGCTTTATTTTTTAGTTTTGTCGTATGGAATAATGTTTTTAGATAATAATCTTTTAGGATGACACCAGATGAAATGATATTTTTAATATAGTCAAATACCCTATTAGGCGTCAACAACGGACGCCGAGCGAAGTAGCAGCTCAGGTCGGGTGCTGGGTTGGTAAGTGAGCAACAGCCCTTATTATTTTATTTTTATTTATCCTTCAAATTCAATTGATAAATGCCACCAATTTTTATTTCAAACATTTGTGACCCTAATTACAGATTACGTGCCGCCAATTTTATTACTTTCGTGCCCCTTAATTTTTAACTGTTCTGCCCCCTCTTTTCAACTTTCATGACGCTTATTAGTATGCTTAGGGCCTGTTTCACTACCTTCAAATAAACGGACAAAATATGGTTGACATATTGACAGTTCTTGTATGGTCAATCTGTCAAAACGTCAAATTTATTCGTTAGGTAGTCAGTTAAGGGTTACCACCTTCGTTACTTGAAGGTGGTAAAACAGACCCTTATTGTACCTAGCTATTTTATTCCGGTGGTCTGTATGTTTGAATGCCTTGCATTCGCACCTTTCTCCGCTCAGAAGGGGTCACCCCTTTAGCTTTCTTGATCACGTGAGCCCCCTTCTTGGCAGGGTCCGGGATGTAAGTCGTTGCGTTGACCTGTAAAGAAAAAAAAAATGCGTGAATGTTGTGGAACATTGGGTTGCAACGAAGTACCTCTTAATAATAAATAAATAAAATCATCATCATCATCATTAGCAACCCATCAACGGCTCACTACTGAGCGCGGGTCTCTTCTCAGAGAAGGGTTATAGGCCATAGTCCACCACGCTGGCCCAATGCGAATTGGCGGACTTCACACACCTTCAAGAATGAAGAACTCTCAGGTGTGCAGGTTTCCTCACGGTGTTTTCCTTCACCGTTGAAGCAAGTGATATTTAATTGCTTAAACACACTTAACTCCGAAAAGTCAGAGGTGCGTACCCGGGATCGAACCTGCGACCCCCGAATAGGAGACCACGTTCCTAACCACTAGGCCATCACAGCTTCATAAATAAAATAAAAAATATTAATCTGAAGCCAGGATTTGAACCCCTTGAACCGATAGTTTCACTCCTTCGTTTAGCCGCTACGCCTCCAAAGCTAAGAGGAACACAGGGGGAAGAGGGGATGAAATAGGGGGAGGGGATGAGAGAGGGAGTGACAAAAAAGCAACTCACAGACTCCCAGTCCTCCTCGCACTGCACTGAGGTGGTGGCCTGCACTTCCACAACAGGCCTGTAGTCATCGTCCAGGGCGTACAGTTTCTCATCCCACATAAGGCGCTTGGGGCAAACTTGAATGTGGTACTGAAAACAAATACATATCTTAGAATGATTAAAGGAATGAAATCGTTTATTTGCTAAATGTGAGTAATAAGAGATAGTACATTGTAATAAACCCTTCACTGAGACTTGCCCGTCTTAACATGAATTGAATTGTAGTACTTTTATTTATTTATTTTTTGGAACTTCCCCTCATTGTGGAAATATTATATTTTATTCTAACAAATTTCATAAGTTAAATCAGCTTGGCATCCAGCTGCCCACAAGATAGTATAAAAAACTTATTACAATGTAATAGCTTCATAATAATATTGTAAAATGATTATTTTGAAAAGAGCAACTGCTGAGTTTCTTGCCGGCTCTTCTCAGCAGAATCCGCTTTCCGAACTGGTGGTAGAATCATGACTTGTCATAAGAGCCACAGGTTGGCCTACCTGAAATAAATAATTTTGAATTTGAATTTTTTTTTTAATTTTGAGAGGAGACCTGTGCTCAGTAGTGAGCCATTAATGGGTTGCTGATGAAGATGACATTGACATTGTAATACTATTGTCTCTTTCGCATAAGTGTATGAAGTATGTAGTTGACCCACTAATGATTAAGTATTATTTTCTTTTTCTTGTATAATATCTTAATTAGTTTTTATTTATTTTTCCTATTAGTAATATATTATTTTAAGTCAATTTTGTAGGTTTTCTCAGTTTGTAATTAGCTTTGGTTATCTTTTCTTGTATGCTGTGATCATGTCTAGTAGGTTACAAAATTATTGTATGTTTTTAATTTTTTATGTTAAGATGTTAATAATAAAATTGTAAACCAGTTACATGATCCAAAAAAAAAAGTGTGTGTCAGCTCCGGCCTCCCACGCACGACTGGAGTTTACGCGCGACGCTATATCCTTCTCTATGCGCGCGACTCGGGTCCGAGCGCGCCCCGACCGACTTTCGCTTCGGGGACTCTTTCGCACGAAAACCAACCTTATTTACTCAACGTTAGGGTAGAAATTTCAACGTTGTGAAAAACGTAACGAGGTCATTGATAAATTGATTTTACTGCCCGGATTTTTCTCATACGGGGCTGCTAAAATCGATTCTTAAGGAGTAAACTCCAAAAAGTATATGAATGTAAGGTACATACGTCCAGCTCAGCATCGTTGACAATATGGGTCGCATCTAACGGGCATGTCACTTTCTTGCAGTTCGGGTACTGCTTCCTGCACTTCTGCAGGTGGACGTGAATACGATAATGCTCCACTTGGTGCGCCTTATTGTACGGGCAGGTTATCAATTCGATGGGCTCTGGTGCTGCCATTACTAGAAATATGTTTGGTAAAAGAATTAAAACAATTTGTGTATGTTGTTGTTTAGCTATTGCATAGCTTTTATCGCGGGCTTTGAACTAGGACAAACAGTTTGAGCGCGGCGACCGAATCAAGAAATTCCGTAACGAAAATTAACCTAACACCGTCGTTCAGTAAGCGTTCAACATTTTAGAGGTTCTCAAGTAGCTCTGTTTGGCGCAGTGGGCGAGCGGCCGCTTTCTTTACCGTATGGCGATGTCGCAGGGCGAATCTCACTTGCGAAGTAGTGGCAGTGCGCTTTTCTTGTTTGTTTGTTTTTTATTATTTTTTTGCATAATTTTTATTATGCAAAAAAAAAATATTGCATAAATATTATAATTGCATAAGTTGATAAAAATGCTATGCAATAGCTTTACCGCGGCAGTCCCCGAGTGCCACTTAATTATTTTGCTTCTCTATGGCTCTTTGTCCTGCGGATTGGCCCAGAGTAATGTCAAAGTCAGTGGAAAAGACAGGGTTTTGTTTGTACGGTTGTATTTTCCTTCTAAATGATGAATTTAAATTTCATTCTGAAGAGACAGCTAAGAAGCTGACATGACATACTGACATATTTTTGTCTACTTATGATCATTAACCGACTTCCAAAAAGGAGATGGTTCTCAATTCGGCCGGTATCTTTTTTTTATTTTTATTTAGCAACTTAGTGTACAAGTAGATAACTTTCTTAAAAATATATATAAACTAGAAGGAGTGATAGCCTAGGGGTTAGGACTGTGGTCTCCTACTCAGGGGGTCGCAGGTTCGATCCCGGGTACCGTACATGTTTATGGTAAACTTGTTTATAAACTCGTCAATCATCATATACAGTTTATTAACAAATGTTGCCTAATGAATACAAGGCTTAAGTCTACGCTTAGTATGTATAACATTAATTCACCACTTCTTAAATATCCACACTTTAAGTGGCCAGCACCCCTGCAGCATTGGGGTTGAAGAGGTGGAGCTAGAAAGGAGAATGCCAGATCGTGACCCAGCAATTTACAGAAAAAGTAAATTACTTAATTAAAAAATATTTAATTGCTTAAAAGCACTTGACTCCGAAAAGTCAGAGGTGCATACCCGGGATCAAACCTGCGACCTCCCGAATAGGAGAACACAGTCCTAACCACAAGGCTATCACTGCTTACAATGAATACCTGGCTTATATTGTTCGACTCCTGACCTGAACCTTAACTATGGAGATTTATAAAATGCCAATGTATAGATGTAGTTTGGTAATTCCGACTTTGTTACTGGTTATCCTTTTTTGTTACTGTCCTATACATATATTTTTATTGTCTTTACACATGAAAAAAGATGAATGATTTTAAACATGAAAAGATACTATTATTAAGCAAAGTATAGTATTATGGCAATAGAGAATAGAAAAACTGGTTTTAATTTAGTCTATTCTTAGCAAAATCACAACTTTTGAATATGACGTCTAAAAAGTAACAAAATACATGTTAATTGAGCAATAATAATTTTTTAATTACATTTAGGTATATTATTTTTGATGGCAACATGTTTCTAAGCTTGCATTGTGTATGTTTAATCCATATTTATGATGTTTTCTTGGGGTTTTCATTACAAGTTCATTTAAACTTAGGTAAGAAAATCAGAAGGTTATCAAGCTATTCTGTCTGCTGTTTTGGCAACCACAAATAAAAACAATGATTGATTTCGATATTTGATGAGTACCTATATATATCTTTTAAAATTTTATTTTCATAAGTACCTTTTTTTAGACCCGTGCAATAATTTTAGGAAATGCTTTTATACTATTACCATGAACATACTATTTTAGTTTAAAGTAAGTGAATAGTGAACAGAGCTTATGATTGGAACTGATCAAAAGCAAAAACACCAGCTTACGCACGCAGTTTTTTAAACAAATAAATGGTAGATATACAAATCGAAACCAGAAGCAGATCGTTCACGTGGTACTTTCTAAACTTTATCATACTTTCTAAAGTAGGTATATCATTAATCATCAAAATTCTGTCGACACTCACCGTTTAATTACTTTAAATTTGTTGAGTTAGTTCCAAATTGTAAAAGTATTGTAAGAGTTAAATACTGAAGGGCACCGCAGGGCGTATGCACAGCAAGAAAATTTAATACCAACCAAATGGCAAATACCAAGAAACAGTGTTGCCAACTTTATTTTAACGAATCCACAATTTGTGGTATCCTATCCCACCAGAAACCACTAAATTTGGCGATCCGTCAAACCACCAGAATACCACTAATATAATATTATGCCAGATATATAATACCCTAATAATATTTGAAATAAAACAACGATAAAAATTACAAATTACAAATTTTTTATTTTGTAAAATTATAGTTTAGTTTTGTTGAGTTAGTACTAATTTAAAACTTAAATGCTATTAAATGCTATATTAAATCCTCTTCAGAAGAATCGGCTTCTACGAGTCACGTAACCAACATTCGCGGAACTTTTGGGTGTACTGTGGTTTAGGCACATTCGTTTTACAAAATAATAAATCGAAGCAAGTAAAACATCCGAGGCGAACTCCGAACTGCACTGTTGACTGTACTAGATATTCATTGTCCGTTGTATTACACAATGGAAAGTTGTACAATATTTTATGTGCATGCGTAGGAAACAAACATTTTTAATTCAAATCAAACTTGACCCAGATAACATACAAATATCTAATATACAAATATAAGTCTATAATAAAAAATCAAAATTATTCCTGTAAATATGTAAATCTAGTGGTGGAATTTCGTACATTACCACTAACTGAAGGAACCAAAGCCACTAGAAAATCCATTAGCCACTAAAACCAAAATTTGTCCGCTAAAAGAGAAGTCTAAACCACCAGACCTAGTGGAAATTCCACTGAGTTGGCAACACTGCCAAGAAACATCAAACAGTGTTCCTTAGGCAGCCCGCACACAGTCAATATTATTGTCAATATTTACGAATATTGACAATATTATTGACTGTGTGCGGGGTTTGATCAATATTATTGTCGAAGTCCGGAAATTTCGTCAATATCGGGGGGAGGCAGGGATATTGACAATAATATTGACAGTGTGCGGGCGCGCGTCAATATTTTAGTTGAAAAAAGATTTCAAGGCAGGAGGACGTGCGCTCGCAACCAAAAATGGAGGACATCCCCAGTGCAACAAGCAATGAAAAAGAATATTTAATAGAATTTATTAGAATGTGGGAGACGTAACGATTTTCGCATCAGTATATCTTGTTTTTTTAAGTAAGGTGTTACTAAAGATAGTATTTTTTGAAACCTTTTGTTCTCATGTAATTTTTAAAATCATCTTTTTCTGTCTTTCGAAGTTCTTTTATTAGATTTAAATGATTTAATTCCACTTTTCCACTTTGTCATCCAGTATTTAAGCCATCGTTTCTTTCTTTTTTAGGGTTTCGTACCAAAATGGTAAAAATGGAACCCTTATGGTGAGACTTTCTCCGTCCGTCCGTCCGTCCGTCCGTCCGTCCGTCCGTCTGTCACAGTCGATTATTTCAGTAACTATTAAAGCTATCGACATGAAATTGGGCATTGTATATAATAATATATAATATATAATATATAATAATGTATAATAGTGGCCCAACATCATTGGAATAAAGAAAAATCGAAAATTATTTTTAGGGTTCCGTACCCAAAGGGTACCAACGGAACCCTATTACGAAGCCTACGCTGTCCGTCCGTCCGTCCATCCGTCCGTCTGTCAGCGGGCTGTATCTCGTAAACCGTAATAGATAGACAGATGAAATTTTTACATATTATGTAGGTATTTCTATTGCCGCTATAACAACAAATAATAAAAATTAAATTAAATTAAAAATATTAAATTAAAATATTTCCATGGGGACATGGAACATATAATAATTTTTTTTTTAACGGAACCCTAAAAGAGCCTTACTGATTCACTTTTTGTTAGAAATATTGACAATATAATTGCGTAGTGTGCGGGGTCTAAATATTGACGAAAATATTGTCAATATTTTCGTCAATATTTTCGTCAATATTATTGACTGTGTGCGGGCTGCCTTAGGCATGTCGATCTTAAATCGATTAATCGAAAAATCGATTATTTGGGGTTAAATAATCGATTTTTTAGATCGATTTTGAATGCTGCATCAATTCTTGAACCCCTTGAATCGGCCCAAGATTCAAGAACAAGCACTATAGTTCATAGATTGGCTACAACGTTCATACATATAACGATCACAAAACTATGCTATTCTTAATGTTTGCGAACGTTGTGAGCACTTAGTGCAACACACCCATAATAAATATTTATGAGCGCTTAGCGGAACACACCCAAAATAAATATTTATGGGGTATCTTACACTGGTGATATTGATCCATGATCAATGGATCGCCATACCACAATTCGTATGCGCGATCCTGCATCACGGCCTTTTACACTGGTGTCTGGTGATATTATCGTGATACCGTCCATTAAAATCAGCATTAGTTAAAGCAACATCACCATTACAAATTTTAAAACTTTTATTAGAGCTTAAAGTCGACAACGACATTAAACCTTAAAGATCACTTGTGCAACTCACCGTTAGACTGCCTGATTGGTTTAGTGGTCGCAAGTGCGACTGCTGAGCAAGAAGTTCTGGGTTCGATTAAGGAATCTATATACATATAATAAAACAGAAATACGAAATATAATAAAATATTGAGTGACAGCTGCGAATTTCTCTTCATAATAAACAATAAAATAAAGTAAATAATTATATAAAACAGAAACGAAACCAATTCTGTACATGAAATAGATTCAAAAAAGGGTTTTTGCTTCTAATTGTGTTCAAGATACAGATATCAAAACAGAAGCTAAATTTGTCTGTTTGTTTGTCCTTCTTTCACGTAAAAACTACCGCACAGATTTCTACAAAATTTTATACCGTGGTAGCTTATTACTCGGGTCAACATCTAGACTACTTTTTATCCCGGAAAATCAAGGAGTTCCCGAGGGACTTTAAAAACTAAATCCATGAGCTAGTCTCTGCATATAAAAATCAATTGCCGTTTGTTTGTCTCGCTAAAACTCGAGAACGGCTGCGGGCTGGGCCGATTTAGCTGATTTTGGTTTTGAAATGTTTGCTATAGTCCAGGGAAGGTTTAAAGGGTTCTCTCTATATATAAAAATCAATTGCTGTTCGTTTGTCTCGCTAAAACTCTAGAACGGCTGGGCCGATTTAGCTGATTTCATCATTAATTCATGTTTGCAAATTTCGCGATTAATTGAAAATCGATCTTTCAATGCTCGATTTAGTCGAGAATCAATTCTAGTATGTCCGATTCGAATCGAATTGAAAATCGATTTTTGTTCAAGTGAATCGACATGCCCAGTGTTCGTGTCGTGGTCAATGCTATCCTAGTGTTCGTGGTCTATGGTCTATGCCAAGAAATAAAATGTTGAACACAGACCAGGAACAACAAATCATAGACCACGAACACTAGGATGTAGGATACAACAAATGTTTCCAAATGTGTATAATATCCTCTAATCTGTGTGTGTAATCGTGTGTATAATGAATTATGAACTTCAATCACAGAGTATAGTCCGTTCACAGTTATTTTACCTCTTTACCTCTGACAACCTCCGTCAAGCCTGTTAAAAAACTAAAACCTCAAATGTCATTATTCGCATGAACGGGTTTTAAAAAGATATATTGCTTTCTGACAAGTTGTTAGTCAGTTATGTCTTAAGTTGGAAAATAAACTACAATGTTAAATATTTGTAATTTTATTTTATTGGCAACGAGGAATAAGGACTTAAAATATTGATAAGAATGAATATGGAACAACTGCAACAAATAGTAACCAACCAGGTAGAACAACAAAAACAAATTTCAGAACTCTTAAAAATATTAACTTATCAACAACAATGTTATGCCACTCCCACACCAACACAACATGATGGTACGGAGTTGGAAACAACAAACAAGAACAGTAAACTCGCCATAATCAATATATTCAAAGGGGATAAATTTAACTCCTCCACGACGTCTATAGACAACTTTATCGATTTTTTTGAGGCGAAGTGCAATATAGGGGGAAAAGAATATATTTCACTGCAAAAAGATCTTCTTTTGACATGTCTTGCCCCTGAAACTTATCATGAATTAAAAACAGCTCTCATTCCTAATTTTGAGAAAAGTACATACGAAGACATTAAAACTAAGCTTTTAGAACTATACAAAACCCGTAAAACAAGATATAAAGCACTCACAGAATTTTGGAATTGCGTGAGACAAAATTCTGAAAGCATGGAACAATATGCAAATAGATTAAAGGAATTAAGCAAAGATTGTGGCTACGATGATATCTTATTGGAACGGCAATTGAGGGATCGCTTTGCAACAGGATTAAATCATCAACAGCTACAAATTGATTTGAGGCAAAAATGGCCTGATCTTTTACAGGTTAAAGATACACAAACAAAAGAAGTAACCTTTGCACAAATATTTGCTGTAGCACAGTCCCGAGAATTAGCAGAGTTAGATATGCCTACGGTAAACAGTATTAACAAAATTAAAAAAGAAAGATACGAAAATAAACAAAATAAGACAATACGTAAACTGCGTCTTAATCAATGTCGACGTTGCGGAAATCATAACAGACACAGCTTTAACAATTGTAACGCCAAGGAACATTCTTGCAAAGAATGCGGGAACGTTGGACATTTTGAAAGCTGCTGCATCAAAACCGGGCGAGCATATTTAGAAAGCTACCAAAGAGACAAAAAACAAACAAATAAAGGCAAATCAAGATTACAAAAAATAAAGTCAAATCCTAACGATAGTGAAACTGAAAGCACAACATCAATATCTTCGGAAGACAATTGGACGCATAAGATAAACACTACAAATCGGTGTAAGAAAATCGACCCTACAATTAACGGTGTCAAATGTTGCATGGAATGGGATTCCGGATCTATATATTCAATCATTAGTACCAAATTTTGGAAACGTATTGGAGCTCCACCACTTAAAGAAGCACCACGGTTAAGAGCTTATTGTAATTACAAATTAAAACCTAAAGGTCTAACCGATGTTACGGTAAAAATAGACGGAGAACAAAAAACATTACCTGTAGTAGTAATGGAACATGCTGAACCAATGCTATTTGGGTTAAATTGGAGTGAAGCATTTAAAATGCCTTTTCCAAAGTATGTCTACTCACTTAAAAGCAAACCTCCTAGTAAGACACTGAAACAATTAATTGATAGACATCCAAAACTTTTTGATGGCAAATTAGGAAAAGTAAAGGATTATCAAGTCAATATACATGTTAAGCCTGGAACAGAACCTAAACATTTACCGGCAAGACCTATCAAATTTGGTATCAAAAAGAACGTAGAAGCTGAATTAGAACGTCTAGTTAGGGAAGGAATCATTAAACAAATAGATCCGATCGATACACCTATTGAATGGGCAACACCCACAGTGAACGTAGTAAAACCAAATGGTCAAATTAGAATATGTGGAGATTATCGGATAACAATCAACCCTGTACTGCTTAAACATTCATACCCGGTACCACAGTTTGATCACTTACGGCAACAGTTATCTAAAGGAGAAAAATATTCTAAAATTGATTTGAAAGATGCATATCTACAATTTGAGATAGCACCGGAGTCCAAGAATTTTTTAACAATTACAACTCATAAGGGCTATTATCAATACAATAGAATGCCTTTTGGAATTACGACAGCACCATCAATATTTCAACATTACTTAGATAAACTATTAGAGGATATACCTAATGTAGCAGTATATTTTGATGACATAGCCATAACGGGAACGAATGACACTGAACATCTAGAAACACTCTACGAAGTTTTCAGTAGGTTAGAACATGCCGGTCTTAAAGTCAATTTAAAGAAATGTACATTTTTACAGCCTGAAATAGAGTATCTTGGACATACAATTGATAAAAATGGAATTCGGCCGACCAAATCAAAAATAGACGCAATAAACAAGGCTCCACCACCAACTAACATAAAGGAACTACGATCGTACCTTGGACTAATAAACTTCTATGAGAGATTTATTCCACATCTTCATAGTAAGTGTGCAATACTTCATGAATTAACAGGTAAGAGAAAATGGCAGTGGACTGCTCAAGAAGTTAAAGCTTTTGAAGAGACTAAAAAACTAATAGCAAAATCAAAATATCTTATTGCTTTTAATGAGAAACTACCGTTGTTCCTGGCATGCGATGCGTCTGAAAAAGGAGTGGGGGCAATGTTGTATCACAAAGTACGAGAATGCGAACAACCAATTGCGTTTGCATCAAGGAAATTAAAACCAGCTGAAAGCCGATATTCGGTTATAGATCGAGAAGCATTGGCTATATTTTTTGGTATTAAAAAATTTGATCAGTACCTAAGAGGAATTAAATTTACATTAGTGACAGATCATAAGCCTTTAATACATATTCTCGGACCACAGCGCAATCTTCCAAAATTAGTCAATAACAGGCTCATTAGGTGGGCGTTATTAATAGGCAGCTATGACTACGACATAATATATAGAAAGGGTGAAAATAACACAATAGCTGATTATTTATCTCGAATGCCAAACCCTGACGAACAGCCCACCAAAGAAGAAGCGCACATAAGTAAAATAGTTTTAAAAGCACAAGTCAACAATATTGAAGATCTTACTTTAAATGAGCAGTCCATAAAAGAACATACAAAAAGTGACGGTATATTAAAGCAGGTAAAACATTTCCTAAAAACAGGCTGGACCAACCACAATAATATTACTAATGAGCTAAAATATTATTGGCGTAAACGCGATGAACTCTCTATCGAAAACAACATAATTATGTGGCAGGGAAGGATTGTAATTCCACACATACTTCAACGGTCAGTTTTAAAATATTTACATAATGGACATCCTGGTATCTCAGCAATGAGGGCATTAGCTCGGTTTTATGTATGGTGGCCAGCAATAGATGAAGATATAGACTCATATGTCAAGCGCTGCTATAAATGCCAAGAACATCGACCAAACATACCGGAACTTCCAGTTTTTTCGTGGTCTATTCCTGATAGCACTTGGGAAAGAATTCACGTAGATTTTGCCGGACCATTTGAAGGCAAACAATGGCTAGTTTTGCAGGACGCATTATCCAAGTGGGTTGAAGTAAAACCTATGACAAAAATCACATCAGAGAAACTTTGCGACAAATTAGATAACATCTTTACAACTTTTGGTTTACCAAAAATGCTCGTATCAGATAATGGTCCGCAATTCACATCGCATCAATTCAAACATTTCTGTGAAGTTAGAGGTATAACACATGCTAAGTCATCACCCTATCATCCACGAACAAATGGGTTAGCAGAACGCTTTGTCAGAACTTTTAAAACAAGAATGACTGCCAGTAGCTGCGATGGAATAACATTAAAAGCTCAATTAAGGAAATTCCTATTTACATATAGAAACACGCCTCATACTTCAACTGGGAAATCACCTGCACAAATGATGTTTGGAAGACAGTTGACATGTCTTCTTGACAATGTGCGACCAAATCTTAAAATGAACCTTAGATATAAACAATTTCAAGACAATATGACAGCAGACGTAGGATTCGCACCAGGAGAGGATATATATACCAGGAATAAAATTCAAAATAAATGGGAACCAGGAGTAATAAAAAAGAGGACACATCGATACTCATATATAATTGAAACACCGACAGGAACTGAAAAAAGAATGCACGCTGATGCAATTCGCACGAGGGCGGCGGATATAGAAGCAGACACAACCAGCAAACCAACAACCACAGAACAACCCTCTGTGATCGTGCCGAATACAGAGGCAGAAAATGAACAGCAACCGGTAACAACACAAGTCACACCTCTGCCACTCAGACGGACAAGTCGTGTAAGCAAACCACCTCGACGACTTATAGAAGAAATGAGTTGAAAAGAATTATAGCGGGGAGAAATGTTATAAAACTAAAACTTCAAATGTCATTATTCGCATGAACGGGTTTTAAAAAGATATATTGCTTTCTGACAAGTTGTTAGTCAGTTATGTCTTAAGTTGGAAAATAAACTACAATGTTAAATATTTGTAATTTTATTTTAAAGCCTTTGACAAAATACTATGGCTTGACGGAGGTTGTCAGAGGTAAAATAACTGTGAACCGTCCATGGAACCGTCTGTGAACGGAAAGGAATGTAAGGATAGTCACAGAGTAAGGATAGCTTCAATGCAATGAACTTCCCATGGACCCACGGACTAGGAAACTAGGAGTTATGGGAAAAAGTGAGAACATAACTACCCAGACTAGAAGTAGTGATCTGTGCTATAAACCAAAGAACTACATACTCTCTTACGAGAGCTAAACCTACCTTCATAAACCTATAAACAAAGATCACAACAATCTGTCACATACCTACCTTAGACTAATTAAGCCAATATTTGGAAATTAAATTGAAACGAAATTGAATTGAACACATCAGTGTGCCTAGTGGGAGATTTTTTACTTATTCGGTCGTGATAGCGTTAACTTCGATTTGTATGAAATTGAAACAGCGCCATCTAGTGGCAGCAACGGGAAAAAAAATTTGCGAGTGCAAGTGTTTTACTCCCTCGTAAGCGACTATCGAGTATCGACTATCGACAAGCATCAGATGATCAGACACAGGGGGGGTCAACTTTGTATGGGGCAGATGTAAATACCTACTAGGGCAAAATCTCAGAGTACAAAATCACTTTTTTTAAACTAGTGTTCATCGTCTATGGCGCGTCATCGTCATCCAACTCTGTGATTCAATCTTGTTGTTCCTGGTCTGTGGATTCAATTTTCAACAACAATGGCGTCTTTGTTATTGTTTCGTAACAACTAACAAATAACAAATTGATTTCTTGCAATTCTATGAACTTTATCGAGTCGAGTAGTTAACTTCACTGAGTAATAATCAAGTTTATGTATTTTAAAGTGCAGTGCTACTCTTGTTTCACGGAGACAGGACTTGTGTATTTTGTTTTTAAAATGGCTTAGAGTTCAAGAACAAGAGGAAATGTTTTTTTTTTTTTATACATGTTCGCCGGCTAAAAACAACATTGTTTCGATTTCCTAAACCTGCTTTTAGGAATCTTGAACTAAATGGTACGTATTAGCTATGTTCTAAAAGTACTACTTTACCTACATAAGTTAAAACTATAATAGCTAATGCCCGCGTCTTCGTCCGCGTGGATGTAGTTTTTAAAATCCCTCGGGAACTTAGATTTTCCGGGATAAAATGTAGCCTATGTCACTCTCAGGTCCTCAACTATACCAATGCTAAAAATAACGTCGATCCGTAGCTGTTGGAGCTTGATTAAAGGACAAACTTTGTTAGACAACGCACACATTTATAATATTACTGTGATTATGATTAATTATCCTTTTACAGGCACAAGCCTACCTTTTGATATTTAGAGTACTTGTGTCTATAGGATTATTCAAAATTCAAAATTCTTTTTTCAAAAATTATTGGTATATAAAGGGTATACATAATTATAATAGTATTGTGTTTGTATTTATGTCAACCATGTCCCACACTTGCAGATTCCATTAAGAAAAACTATTTACTATTAGTACACCCTATAGTAAGTGTATACAAATAACCAAAATGCTATTAGAAATACTAACTATCTTTTATTAGGGCGAGCGGAGCGAGACCTAATACTATCCCACAACCTGAGCATTTTGTGGTACACTTTACTGAAAAACTATCATGCCTATAGATTTCTATGCGAGCCCTCACAAAGTTCAGCTTTTTGCTAGTATTATGCTATATAATAATTGTAATAGGTTACTAAAAAGAATAAAATTGTTTCTTTTCAGATGTGAACTATGCTCAGTACATTTTTTTCCTGAAACAGACTACTCTTCATCATCCCTGCAGGTGAAATTGTACAGTGAAGATAGAATTTTGTAACGTTCGACAAAGAAAACTAATAATATATTTACATAAAAATAAATGATCATTTGTATTCGCTAGAACAAAAACCCGTTTTTTTTTCTTTTAAACCTGAACTGAAACCTTATTGATATGGTATTTTGACTCTAAAGAGAACTTGTATTTTAAAATACCAAGTTCTCTTTAGAGTCAAAATACCTTATTTAGAAATTTTAATTTGGGTAAGTAGCTTATTTCCACATTTGAATCTCCCGCCTTCAAAGAGTTGTCACTGGGTTGAATATAGATGGCGCTAGTAAGAACGGTCCCCCCTTTTTTAATATGAAGTTATCATTCTTCTCCGTTAGGAGTAATAGTGTTCTGTGATCAGACCTATGGATCAGACATCTCATGCTCACTTACGATAGTAATTACAAAGTCATAAAACTACTAAATAATGGAGTGTTACGCATATAATGAGCACGCGAGTGCTATACCTGTACCTGCGCAGGTGAGGAAGTGGCCAGTGCCACAGCTGGCGTGTTGTTGAAGGAAGTTAGTGAACATAGTGTTAGCTGACATTCTTATTGACTCATCATATCATCATCTTAACTCATCGCCGGCCCTCTAGTAGGCGCAGACCTAATGGACTATGGCTTAAAGACCTTTAGGCCATAGTATACAGAACAAAGACAGTGTTCTGAGGGTGTAGGAAACATAATGAGGAAACCTGCAACCTGAGAGTTCAAATAATCATCATCATCATCATTAGCAACCCATTAACGGCTCACTACTGAGCGCAGATCTCCTCTCAGAGAAGGGTTATAGGCCATAGTCCACCACGCTGGCCTAATGCGAATTGGCGGACTTCACACACCTTCGAGAACATTATGAAGAACTCTCAGGTGTGCAGGTTTCCTCATGATGTTTTCCTTCACTGTTGAAGCAAGTGATATTTAATTGCTTAAACGCACTTGACTCGGAAAAGTCAGAGGTGTGTACCCAGCATCGAACCTGCGAGCCCCGAATAGGAGATCACAGTCCTAACCACTAGGGTATCACTGCTTATATTGTTATTTTATTATTAATTACTAGCTGACCCAGCGAACTACATACCGCCCACAAAAATATTTAGTGGTTGGTCACCCTTATCATTTAAGGGTATGAAAAATAGATGTTGGCCGATTCTCAGACCTACCCGATATGCACACAAAATTTCATAAAAATCGGTCCACTCGTTTCGGAGGAGTAAGGTAACTAACATTGTGACACGAGAATTTTATATATTAGATTAATCTATATATATAAAAGAAAGTGGTGTTAGTTACACTATTTATAACTCGAGAACGGATGAACCGATTTGGCTGAAAATTGGTGGAGAGGTAGCTTAGAACCAGGAGCCGGACATAGGATTTTTTATCCCATTCGACCACGTTTCCGTCAAGTCATTATAAAACGTGGTATAACAAAAACGCATCTGACATGGAATAACAAAACTCAAATGACAGTGGAATAACAAAACGTAAATGACAGCTAAACGTAATTTTGTCTTTGGTTTAAGTATGGTAAAAAAATTTGACAATTATAAAAAGTGTTAAGTATAACAAAACACACTTTCGCATTTATAATATCAGTAATGCTGCTTACTGATATTATAAATGCGAAAGTGTGTTTGTTTGTTGGTTTGTCCTTCAATCACGTCGCAACAGAACAGCGGATTGATGCGATTTTTTGCATGGGTATAGTAATGGATGTAGTAGTGGTTCCTCAGACCGGGAGAGCTACTTTTTATCTCGGATAATGAAAGAGTTCCCGCGGGATTTTTAAAAACTAAATCCATGCGGATGAGGTCGCGGGCATCAGCTATAAAAAGGAAGTTCATTCCAACTGAGTGCTCCACAACACACACATTTTTTTATTTTGTAATGACATTTTACAGTTCTGCATGGTTTGCCTGAATGTTAACATGGAGTGTAGACTGTATCCAGTGAAGAAATACAACTTGGATTGGGAATTTGAAAAATTGACTGGAATTTCTGTAAGTTGTGCTCACTTTTTAGGGTTCCGTACCCAAAGGGTACAAACGGGACCCTATTACTAAGCCTACGCTGTCCGTCCGTCTGTCCGTCCGTCCGTCCGTCTGTCCATCCGTCTGTCAGCGGGCTGTATCTCGTAAACCGTAATAGATAGACAGATGAAATTTTCACATATTATGTATTTCTATTGCCGCTATAACAACAAATAATAAAAATTAAATTAAATTATAAAAATTAAATTATATTAAATAAAAATATTTCCATGGGTACATGGAAATATTTTTATTTAATTTTTTTTACGGAACCCTAAAAGAGCGAGGCCCGACTCGCACTTGGCCGATTTTTTCTTATTCAATGACAGGATAGACCCTAACAGCAATCTCACCTGATGGTAAGTGACGATGCAGTCTGTGATAGTTGTAGGCTAACTTGGAAGGGGTATTGCAATGTAAATTGAACCCATATTTTGCCAGAATGCTAAATTGCTTGGGGTTACCACCACTACCATCACTGGTGGTATAACAGTAGAGTGTAAATGTGAAAGTTTGTGAGGATGAATGGACGAGTGTTTGTTACTCTTAGACGGTCTTAGACTTTACTTGACAGATTTTGATTGAACTTCTCTAGGTAATCTGAATTTGCGGGCATCAGCGTATGAAAAAATGCTTAAAGCTTATAAAAGTATAATCAGAAATGAGGAAATCCGTAGGAGAACCAAAGTCACCAACATAGTTCAGCGAGTCGTGAAACTGAAGTGGAAATGGGCAGGGCACATAGTTCGAAGTGCTGATAGATATTGGGGTCCCAAGGTGCTGCAGTGGCGACCCCGTACTGGGAAGCGCATTGTTGGCAGACCCCCTACCCACCTGGTAGGGGGTCTGCCAACAATGCCGACGACATTAAACGACATACCGACGACATTAAACGAGTTGCAGGGAGCCGCTGGACCGAGGCCTGTGGAAGTCCATGCAAGAGACCTTTGTCCAGCAGTGGACGTCTATAGGTTGATAAAGAAGGAGAAAAAGCTAGTAAAAATGCTACATTATAGCAAAGTTGGAGGAGGTCTTTGCCAACAGGCACTCCATTCTGAGCATCGATGTATGAGTGACATTTTATAACAGAAAAGAAAAATTCTATTGAGGTTGAAGACACGGGTCTGCCCGCGAAATTCAAATTTAATTTGGTTTTTCGCTATTTGTAAGCTAATACGACAAAGTAGGCTTATGGCCTTCTAATTGCGCCAGTGGAATTATCATCTTCACAGGTTTACATAAAAATCTTTACTTTAAAAGTCGATATTCTGACTAATTTCTTAAACTTGACACTTTCAAGTAAAGATTTTTATATAAACCTATGAAGATGATACTGCCATTGTCGCAATTAGAATGCCAATTACTTTGTCGTATTAGTTTAAAAATTGCGAAAAACCAAATATGATTTGAATTTCGCGGGCAGACCCGTGTCTTCTACCTTAAGCAATAAATTCACAAAAATTTGTAAAAATTGAATAAAAGCTTTATTATTATTATATTATTGCATTGCAGCTGCAGGGCATTATGCCCTTTGAGCCACAACTCTGCGCTGAGTGCGCTCAGAGGCTGAGCAACTGCAGTAAGTTCCGCGACCAGAGTCTCAGAGCCTACCAGCTACTGATTGAATTGGTCGACAACCATAGGATAGTAAGTAACCATAGTAAGATGTTTAGGATTTAAGGACATCCTCATCATCATGAGTAACCATCGCCGGCTCACTACTGAGCGCAGGTCTCCTTTTTCAGAGAATTGTTATAGGCATAGACCACCACGCTGGCCCAATGCGAGTTGCCGGACTTCACACACCTTCAAGAACATTATGGAGAACACTCGAGATCGAACCTGCGACCCCCCGAATAGGAGACCGCAGTACTAACCACCCATCCGCTAAGTCCATACCGTCCGGTAAGGAACTTCGTTCTAAAAACTCAAACTGTCGGTTTGACACAGACAGAATGATAGTCACTGAGACTATAAAACGCCGCAACAGCGCCACAGAAGTATCTCTTTTTGTTACGTCACACTAACTTGTGTTAATCATTTTCCAGTTAACAACACAAATTATAAAGGTGATAGACAGAAAGGCACACAACCTAGCATCTAATATATCCAAGAAGGTTTTCCAACCTAACCACTGCGATGCTCGCGTGATAAATCTTAAAGATAATTATGATGCAGAAATAAATGTTTTTGAAGATACAGACCTTGCTATAGATGCTAGGCGTGAAGTTGAACGTTTTGATAATGATGTCATTGACATTCCAATGAACGAAACTTGTGACGAATTGCAGGAAGATGTTTTAGATATTAAGTTTGAAGTTGAAAACTTTAATAATACCGCTTATGATGACGTCATTGACATTTCAGTGAATGAAACCGAAAGCGAATTGCAGGAAGATACAGACACTGTTTTAGATACTAAGCGTGAAGTTGAAAACTTTAATAATGACGCTTATGATAACGTCATTGTCATTTCAGTGAACGAAAATGATAGCGAACTGCAAAGTAAAGGAAATGATTGTGAAAATGACGCAGATAGTTTAGATTTTGATATTGATATTGATGATTGTGATGATACTGATTATATTCATTGTGATATCGATGAAATTAGGACTAAAAATAAGCTTACTAATGAAGGTCATACAAAGGAGAATCTAGTTGAAAAGCATGTTGGAGAGAAAACGGCTGTTCCTAGTTTAGATTATTTTATTGATGTTGATGATTGTGATGAAACTGATAATTTTGATGAGACTAAGACTAAAAAGAATTTTACTAATGAAGTTCATACAAAAGAAAAAGTAGTTTTAAAGCGTATTAGAAAGAAAAAGGGGAATTTAACTAATGAAGTTGATACAAAAGAGAAAGTAGTTACAAAGCGTATTAGAAAGAGAAAGGGGCTTCCTACTGGTCAGAAGTCAAGTAGACTAAACTTAAAACTGTTTCAAGAGACTCATTTGACCAAAGAACAGCAAGTGGCAGATATATTAAATAGGAAGAAATCTAAAAACTATAAGAATGCAACTCACAAATGTAGCATTTGTTTTAAAGGTTACATGGATTTGGAAGCTTACATGTCACACATGGATAGGCATTCTGAAGTAAGTAATGTTAAACCAACTCGGAAATATTCATAATTTCTTCTTGTCTTGTCAACCGATAGACGTTCACTGCTGGACAAAGGTTTCTTGCGTGGACTTCCACAGGTCTTGGTCTTGCACCAACTGCATCCAGCGTCACCGTGCGACTCGTTTGATGTCGAGGTCTATCTAGTGCGAGGTCTGCCAACACTGCGCTTCCCGGTGCGGGGTCGCCACTTTAGCACCTTGGGACCCCAACGACCATCGGCTCTTCGAACTATGTGCCCCGCCCATTTTCCCTTCAGTTTCGCGACTCGCTGAGCTATGTCGGTGACTCTGGTTCTCCTACGGACCTCCTCATTCCTGATTTAATTTGGAACAGGCAGCTGGTGATTAATTAATAAATTTAAAAAAAATTGAGTGTTGTAGAACACTCGGCTGGAACGAAGTTCAGTGTCAACGCCATCTCTAGGCATATCTAAGAACCATCTCGTAAAAAACAGACACAAAAGCAAGTTCACGTTGCCCACAATAGATGGCGTAAGTAAATTTTGCCGCAAATATTTTGTTCGGAATTTCTCTTCTATAAAACTTTCTATACAATAGTCACGATTCGAACCCCCCAAACCGATAGTTTCACTCCTTCGTTTAACCGCTGGTTCACCAAAGCTTTGATAGAATGTCTATAATAAACAAAGGCAACAAGGGTCGCGACGGAAAACTCTTACACATTTTTTCGTCTAGCTCCCATCCGAAAAGGAATATCGCACAAAAAATACCGGTCAAGTGCGAGTCGAACTCGTGCGCCAAGGGTTCCGTACCTACCCATTATACCGCCATATATAATTTTCAACTTTTTCTTTGGAATTTTTCCTTTATTTGTGCTGTAAGACCTTGCTTTTTGTCAAAGGAGTTTGGCGAACGCCCATAGTGTTTCTGACCCAGACTTGCGGCCCACGTTCACGAATCAAACTTCTGATACTTGTTCTAGTAAACCAGACTAACAAAAAAGTTAATCAAAGTCAATCAAATAAAGTTGGGAGAAAAAAGATATTCAGTAGTAAATTGTTAAAAATGAGGTTATGTTTCCATTTAATATATTTAAGGCAAATTACCACTATAGCTTTGAATCAATCATTAATCTGTGCTTTGAATAATCTAATAGGCACAGAAAATTATTGTCTGAATGTAGTTATGAGAACACGCTTCCTACCAACCTTACCTTAAAATGTGTAATTCGTCGAAATTCCTAGTTCCATGGTAATTCGACTAGTATTGTCATGTAATGCGGCCAATGGTATTAGCATGGAACTAGGAAAACGACTAAGTGATTGTCATGCTGTTTTATTTTTTGGAAAAAGATTATTATAGAGATCCATTACTTCCATCACTTTCGTCCGATGTCATCTTATCGAGCGATATGTAAGGAACTTTGCTTTGGAACCAATTTGCTTGTAATTACTTTAAGTTCAGAAAGAAATGCTGTGTCTTGTACAAAATCACGCCAAATCGTTAGTATTAATACACTACAATGCATAACAAACACAAAACGAACGAAAAAATAAAATAAACGCACAAGTATTGCGAACAATTAACAAATGAAATGACCACGGACAATGATCATGGAGCTAGGAATTACGACCTTCCTATTTCTATGACCACGAATGACATTTGCATGGAACTAGGAATTAGAAGCAGTGATAGCCTAGTGGTTAGGACTGTGGTCTCCTAATTGGGGGGGGGGGGGGGGTCGCAGGTTCGATCCTGGGTACGGGCTCTGACTTTTCGGAGTCAAGTGCGTTTAAGCAATTAAATATCACTTGCTTCAACGGTGAAGGAAAACATCGTGAGAAAACCTGCACACCTGAGAGTTCTTCATAATGTTCTCGAAGACGTGTGAAGTCCGTCAATTCGCATTGGGCCAACGTGGTGGACTATGGCCTATAACCCTTCTCTGAGAGGAGACCTGCGCTCAGTAATGAGCCGTTAATGGCTTGTTAATGATGATGAGGAATTACAACTCATCTTTCTAGTTCCATGGACATTTGAGTGAGTTGACCATGGAACTAAGAATTGCGACTATAGTCTTCCTATTTATAGGGAGTTGACAATTGACATTTGACATAAATAATTTGACAAGTTTTTACTCTTTACTCCGTAAAATGTTAAGTATTGCCATTACAACGGTTAATTATATTGTGTAATTTTGAATAATTATATTTTTGATCCCCAACTTCTAAAAATATGGGATTTACACAGAAAAATACTTTGAAAAATATTAATTAAAATGAAATGATTCCTGAATCTGAACGGTTTTTAAAAGTCCTGGGTCCAAATTCGCCATTCTTCTTTCGTGATTCTAGGTCAATGGGAACTACCATATAGGTTTTCGACCCAAAACCTATAGGGTACTTCGGTTGACTAGAATTGTCAATTTTGGTTAAAAGCAAGGTCTTACAGCACAAGTAAAGGGAAAATTCCGAAAAATAAATAAAGTTGAAAATTAAGGTAAATTTAGGTACTTACAAGTTTTCGCGAAAATCTAAATTTGCCCATATCTTTTTATCGTGTTGACTCAGGACCTTGATTTTTATACACCTAATAGGTACAATAGACCTCAGTATCTGGTATAAATTTCAACTTGCTAGGTCCTGAGGAAATCGGTGGTGACACACAGACAGACAGACGGACAAGAGAGTAATTTATTTATTTATTGAAAAGGTACAAAAAACAGGTTGCAACCAAATATTATAACATCAGATTTGGGTTCCAGGTAACAACCCTTAATATGTGTACAGTGGTTATAAAATTTATGCATATAATCTATAGAGATTATAGTTAGAATTACACAGTTTACTCAGTTACACAGTTAGTAAAGATAACATAAATATTTAAAACTTAATAAAAACTGAAAGTGCATTTTTGAATATAAATAATGCTGTCTAAAACTAAAGTTGTAAGTTGCCTGTAATCTTATAAGGGTTCCTTTTTTTACCTTTTGAGGTACGGGACCCTAAAAAAAAAATTAAATCTGTTTCAGAACTTTGGAGCGTTAGAATGTGCCATATGCCGGTTGCGCTTCAAAACTAGACAAACCCTCATAAAGCACATCGGGAGGAACCATCGATTTAAATATAAATGTACAATATGTCAGTATGCCTCAACCAATAGGGCAACTGCGCTAAAACACGAGCGCTGGCACGAAGGAATAACTTACAAGTGTCAGCACTGCGGCGAGCAGTTCACGTGAGTATGCTCATCGCTGCGGGTCGCGACCCCTACACCAACCAACCAATATAAATGTACAATATGTCAGTATGCCTCAACCAATAGGGCAACTGCGCTAAAACACGAGCGCTGGCACGAAGGAAAAACTTATAAGTGTCAACACTGCGGCGAGCAGTTCACGTGAGTATGCTCATCGCTGCGGGTCGCGACCCCTACACCAACCAACCAATATAAATGTACAATATGTCAGTATGCCTCAACCAATAGGGCAACTGCGCTAAAACACGAGCGCTGGCACGAAGGAAAAACTTACAAGTGTCAGCACTGCGGCGAGCAGTTCACGTGAGTATGCTCATCGCTCCGGGTCGCGACCCCTGCACCAACCAACCAATATAAATGTACAATATGTCAGTATGCCTCAACCAACCGGGCCACTGCGCTCAAGCACGAAGGAATAACTTACAAGTGTCAGCACTGCACGAGCAGTTCGCGTGAGTATGCTCATTGCTGCGGGTCGCGACCCCTGCACCAACCAACCAATATAAATGTACAATATGTCAGTATGCGTCAACCAACAGGGCCACTGCGCTAAAACACGAGCGCTGGCACGAAGGAAAAACTTATAAGTGTCAACACTGCGGCGAGCAGTTCACGTGAGTATGCTCATCGCTGCGGGTCGCGACCCCTGCACCAACCAACCAATATAAATGTACAATATGTCAGTATGCCTCAACCAATAGGGCAACTGCGCTAAAGCACGAGCGCTGGCACGAAGGAATAACTTACAAGTGTCAACACTGCGGCAAGCAGTTCACGTGAGTATGCTCATCGCTCCGGGTCGCGACCCCTGCACCAACCAACCAATATAAATGTACTATATGACAGTATGCCCCAACCAACCGGGCCACTGCGCTCAAGCACGAAGGAATAACTTACAAGTGTCAACACTGCGGCGAGCAGTTCACGTGCGTATGCTCATCGCTCCGGGTCGCGACCCCTGCACCAACCAACCAATATAAATGTACTATATGTCAGTATGCCCCAACCAACCGGGCCACTGCGCTCAAGCACGAAGGAATAACTTACAAGTGTCAGCACTGCAGCGAGCAGTTCGCGTGAGTATGCTCATTGCTGCGGGTCGCGACCCCTGCACCAACCAACCAATATAAATGTACAATATGTCAATATGCATCAAAAAATAGGGCCACTGCGCAAAAGCACGAAGGAATAACTTACAAGTGTCAGCACTGCGGCGAGCGGTTCACGTGAGTATGCTCATCGCTGCGGGTCGCGACCCCTGCACCAACCAACCAATATAAATGTACAATATGTCAGTATGCATCAACCAACAGGGCCACTGCGCTAAAGCACGAGCGCTGGCACGAAGGAATAACTTACAAGTGTCAGCACTGCGGCGAGCGGTTCACGTGAGTATGCTCATCGCTGCGGGTCGCGACCCCTACACCAACCAACCAATATAAATGTACAATATGTCAGTATGCCTCAACCAATAGGGCAACTGCGCTAAAACACGAGCGCTGGCACGAAGGAATAACTTACAAGTGTCAACACTGCGGCGAGCAGTTCACGTGAGTATGCGAATCGCTGCGGGTCACGACCCCTACACCAACCAACCAACCCTCCACGACACAGTGGTCCTGATCATGTACGCTTTGAGCAATTCTTCTTCTTTATCAACCGATAGACGTCCCTGCTGGACAAAGGTCTCCTGCATGGACTTCCACAGGCCTCGGCCTTGCGCCGCCTGAATCCAGCGGCTCCCTGCGGTTCGTTAGATTTCGTCGGTCTACCTAGTGGGGGGTCTGCCAACACTGCGCTTCCCAGTGCGGGGTCACCACTCCAGCACCTTGGGACCCCAATGACCATCAGCTCTTCGAACTATGTACCCCGCCCATTTCCACTTCAGCTTCGCGACTCGCCTTAATTAGCTTAATTTTAAGCAATTAACTGTAAGCAATTCTTTTTATGCAATTAATTTAGTTATTATTTTACCTTTAAAAAATAAGCTTAAGGATTTTTAATGATGAAAAATTATTATTATTCAATTAAAGAGTACTTTAACAGACATAAGCTTATGGTTAGTAGGTACATTATTCTCATAATCGTAGACTATGTTACTTACACTAGCGGCACGCTATGATGGCCGGTTTGACACATTACAATAGTGATGTGGAATGTCAATTTATTCTCGAACAAAAAACAATTAAGTTTTGTTTTTGTACCTGATTAAATAGGTTTAATAAAACAAAAATGTATATGTTTATTTAATTTATTTGAACGAACTGAATATTTGAATGAAAATGAATATACATACTTTATATGCACACAAGAAACATATGAATACAAAAGATACCAAAAAAGGTGCCACAAAAGGCCATAATTAATCAGATTCGTCCATACTACTATTTTCACTGTCGTCACTGCTATCATCACCTACATTAATAATTATATGTTCGTTTTCTATAATATTATCTATTTTCACATCTCTTTCATAATCTTCCCTTATTAATTTAACAGTTCTATTCACAACCTTTTCCCAGTCTCCTTTAGTCACATGTTCACAAGCTTCTTCTAATAATTTTAGCATTTTTTTTTGTGGTAAATGGGGGTTCTGTATTGTGTCTTGCAGCATATCCCTTAATTTGAGCCCACACCAACTCAATCGCATTATACTCACAATGGTAAGGCGGTAACCGTATAACTCTGTGCCCATGTTCTAATGCTATTTCGTCAATGACGTATCGGATCTTGGTTGGTTTGTTTTCTTTTAAAAGACGTACTAATTCCGCTTTTAACATATTCATGTTTGCATCTACGCCATTTTTACGAAGCCATGCGACGATATCAGCTTTCTTTTGGGATTGGGCAGGTGGCTTGTCAATTTGCATCGAGTGGTATGGGGCGTTGTCCATAATTATAATAGATGGTTCAGGGAGGCTACACAACATTGAGGTAAACCATTCAGTAAACTTTTCTCCATTCATGTCTTCATGATAGTCTCCAGTGGTTTTTGACGCAAAAGCCATGAGAGAACCTTCGACAAACCCGTTGATGGTTCCGGCGTGACAAATTATAAGTCGCGATCCTTTTCCTACAGGAACTTTGGAAGTAGATGCTGCTGTGTCATCGTTCCAAGAACGGCCTACAGTATGGTTAGCATTAAGCCATGTTTCATCCAAGAACACAACATTTTGCCAATTTTTGATTTCTTTCACTTGCCGTAAAAAAGTATACCTTGCCATCGCTATATCAAATCTTTCCATCAATATTTTGCGTTTGTTACATTTTTTGTATCGAAATCCAATGGTCTTCAAAATCTTCGTTAAAGAACTTTCCCCACCGAAGAATAATCCAGCTTCCTTCAGTGAATGCACCAACTTTTTTCTTGTTGGATACTCCTTCTGTAAATAGTAGCCGTAAACATGTCTTCGGATAGCATCGGCATCAAAGCTATCGATGCCTACGACTGGTTTTGCTCGTTTTCTCTTTTTTGGTGTGTGAAGTTTATTTTCTTCTGTGCCAGTCTCGCCATATTTTTTTTTAGTTATCCGTCTAACAGTTCGTTGTCCAATATTAAGCGCATCAGCTACGCGTTCAACCACTGACGTTATAGGTAAAATTGGCCCTCCATTTTGAGCTTCACGATCGAAATAGTTACGAAGGCGTATTACGAACTCACGTGTCTGACTATTTAGAACAGTTCTCTGCGTACGTTCGGTCATATCGACGAAATCCACAACAAAGGGCTTGAACAGAGTCCAAATTAACGAGCAAGGGTCAACAGTTATGCAGTATCAATATTTGAAATCCAAAGCCAGGTCAAAGGTCATCTGTCATCTGACGTTTAACAGAGTAGACCTGTTTTGATAGCTCCCGTGTTTTTAATTCGTAAACAACAAACTTACGGCTGTATTTACATCAAAAACAATAAGTGCTTAAAGTTTAACCATTTTACAGTGTGGTGATCAAAGTTTTTCAATCAAACTCATCTGTAAAAGTGCTAAAATCTGTGTAACAAGTGGAAATACTAAACCGCCAAACTGACTAATAATTAACATTGTCAAGCTATATGTCGGTAGATGAATAATTTTATTTGGCGCACACCGTCACTAATCTTTCTGAACTCATTGGCTACTATTAATTCGTCAGTTATTTAATAAGTTTTCGTGGCCTAGTGGTATCGACACCTACTTAAGGGCGCCTTCTCAAACCGAATAGAATATAATATCACAATGGTAGGAACTTGTGCAGCATGCCAAGGACACATTAGCGTGACGACGAAACGCATAAAATGTACAAATTTTAATCAAATGTACCACTCCGAATGCGTTCGATTTACCGGCGATTCAACATCTGCAAGAACGCAGTGGAAGTGTCCTAACTGTGTGGCAGGTCAGCGTAAAGGTGGCGATAACAGTGGCACACCGGTACGCGCCGAAAATACAACCAAAACTGTGCGACCTATCACCGCCACCGCAGTCCCCGACATATCGGCAACTGAATACAATGTAGTCCCATTAGACAACAATCCGCACCTAATTAGTCGCTTTGAAAATATTCTGGATGCTAAACTGCAATCGATTAAATATGAAATAGTCGAAGAACTGAAAACAACTATCTTCACCGAACTTAAAAACGAGATAGCCTCACTATCTACGGAATTTTCACAATTGCAAGCTTCATATAGTCAGCTTCAGATTGAAAACGACCATTTAAAGAAAGACTTAAGCACCCTGCATGAACGCATTTGCCTGTCTGAGGATCAAGTTTCAGATCTGCGCTCACAGTTCGGCAGACAGCAGCAACAGGCGAGAATTAACAACTTGGAAATCGCAGGGCTGCCACAAAGCAATAGTGAATCGCCCATCGATATAATAATGAAAATTGCTAAATACGCTGGCGTCGAACTCAACCACAGTGACATCGAATTTGCACATCGCGTCCAGCCCCAAAAAGCTGTAGCTGGAAGACCCAAGCCAATTGTGGCGAAGCTGAGAGACAGGCTATCTAAAGACAAAATAATTTCAGGTCTAAAAAAGAAAAAAGGCATCTGCACTAGAGACATAGGCATCGATAACTCTGAGAAAAAATTTTTCGTCAACGAACACCTAACCCCTGAAAACAAACAATTACTTAAGTCAACTAAAATGATAGCTAAAGAGAAAGCATACAAATTTGTGTGGGTTAGAAACTGCAGTATTTTTTTAAGAAAAAACGAGGAGTCGCCGGCTTTGCATATTCGTCTGGAAAAGGACTTAGCCAAGATAAACTGATTATGCACATTATACTTTTATGGAGTTATCTGTTTACAATGAATACGATAGTACTTGATGTTTTCTGTAAATTTTCACAAGACATTGCACGGCTCTTACCTAACAAACAACTCACTAACACATACACTCAAAAATTACTCACAAATACTCCACAATTATTCACATATACTCAAAAACTATTTTTTACAACTTACATACTATATACTAAATCGTGTGCACACAATTCCCATTTCCTAACTTACTTGCAAATGCATAAAACCGGCGCTCACAAATATTATTACATCCACACTTTTTCTGATACTATCATGTATGTTCATTTTAGCCTACATAAATCACGTACATTATGTATATTATATATTATTATTATTATTCATTTATTTAATATTTTGGTACTTGATAATTGCTTAACGGCGCTAATCCTATAGAAATACTATACCAAAATGTACGTGGTTTACGCACCAAAACAGATGAATTTAGAGGAAATATCTTAAACCATGATTATGATTTAATTTTAATTACAGAATCTTGGTTAACTGGTGGTATTTATGATCGTGAGTTCTGTGATGATAGGTACGATGTCTTACGATGTGATCGTAGCCAGGATACCTCTACGAAAATAAAAGGTGGTGGAGTTTTACTATGTGCATTAAAGAAGTTGCATGTCCAACACCAGCGCGAGTGGGTTTGTCCCGGTGTCGAGTCTCTTTGGGTGACTATACCAGCTGAATCTCTCAAATTCACAGGGAACCGAAAAGTTCATATCAGATTGATATACGCACCTCCAGATAATCAGTTACCGATTCGCCTTAACGCAATCTCCTCGCGCCTTGCTGAAATCCTCACGAACCACCCTAATGATTATTTCATCTTGGCTGGTGATTTTAACTTACCGAATGTGACGTGGACTGATTGCGGCCCTTCGTTTCTAAGACGCGGCTCAGTGGAATTACAGGAGGCTGTTGTGAATATTGTCGATATGTGTAATCTATCCGGTTTGAAACAACAAAACACCATATCAAACAGCAAGCTTAATACCTTAGACCTTTTATTTAGCAACATCGACTTTGATGTTCATCATTGCACGAACCCCCTTGTTCCGGAAGACGTATATCATCCTTGTCTAGAATTTAATCTCTCTAATCTGTTAGTTAGAAATGCTCGCCAAAAACCAATCAAAAGGCCCAACTTTTTTAAAGGTGATTATGTCAAAATAAATGAATATCTATCCAAAACTGACTGGCATAAATTACTGATAGCAGACTCAATAAATGATACAGTAGAAATATTTTACTCTATTTTAAATGAAACCATTAATAAATTTGTTCCTATCAAATTTAAATATAAATCTAACTTTCCAGTTTGGTTTTCCAAGTCCTTAATTCACATAGTGAAAGAAAAGCACCGTAAGCATAAAAAATGGAAGGAAGGTGGGAATCCTCGCGACTACGATGAGTTTGCTATGCTCAGGGCTAGGCAAAAAGCAGTTCAAAATAAGTGTTATATGTCTTACACTCAGCGAATGCAAGACTATATCCGCAAAGACCCCAAGCTTCTTTTTTCTTATATCAAAACCCTGAGAAATAATGAAAAAGGATACCCCGAAAAGCTTACGTTAGGACATACTACGTACACTGATGAAACCTCAGCTTGCAATGGTTTCAGTCAGTATTTCGAGAGCGTTTTTGTAAAACCGGCAAACTCGTACGACAACTATGAAACAAACTTAACAACTTTGAACCATAATGAATCTATCTGTAAAATTAAGATTGTCGAAGATGACGTCCGTAAAGTTCTTAAAGGTTTAAAAACTAACAAGGGTTCAGGCAGTGATGGCATTCCACCAATATTCCTTAACAAGTGTGCAAATAATTTAGCTAAACCACTGTCCATAATTTTTAACTTGTCCATTAACGTTTTCGGTTGTTTCCCTGATATATGGAAAGAGGCATTGATAGTACCTATTCATAAAAGCGGATCGAAAACTCAAATAGAGAATTATCGGCCTATCTCTATTCTCAACGTTATGAGTAAAATATTTGAAACTGTAGTCTATAGGTACATAAGCCCCATAATAACTAGATCGATTCCCAACGAACAGCACGGTTTTATGAAAAACCGTTCTACCGTTACAAACTTAGCTGTTTTCACAGACTATGTGTTGAGGAGCATGGACGAAAGATATCAAGTGGACGTGATCTACACGGATTTCGAAAAAGCTTTCGACCGCGTGGATCATGTAATCCTACTCCAAAAACTAAGCGTGTTAGGCATAAACGGGAGTTTGCTTCGGTGGATGACTTCTTATATTAAGAACCGTATGCAGGCTGTGGTGACGGGTAGTGCTAGAAGTGACTTTGTTGCAATACCGTCAGGGGTACCTCAGGGGTCCATCCTTGGTCCCCTTTTATATAACGCTTATTTATTCGATATTGGTAGCTGCTTTCGCCATGCGCAATACTTAATGTTCGCTGACGACAAAAAAATATTCCTCAAAATACGCTCCCCCGAAGATTCTCAAAATTTACAGAAAGACCTTAATGCTTTGGTAGAATACTACGCTAAGAATAGAATAATAGTTAATGTAAAGAAGTGCCATCACATAACTTTTACTCGTAAATTAAGCTCAGTAACCTATAACTACACAATTGATGGTGTTTGTATTCCTAGGGAAACTACAATTAGAGATCTAGGTATTCATATTGACATTAAACTCTCTATGAATGACCATATAGATATCGTGGCTAATAGAGCCTACAAACAACTGGGTTTTATCAAACGGGTAACCAGTTCTTTCAATAACGTCGATTGCATAAAATCCCTGTACATTGCATATGTCCGAAGTCTTCTCGAATACGCTAGTAGTATCTGGTCTCCCGATTATATCATCCATTCCCATAGACTTGAGTCCATACAGAGACAGTTTCTCAAGTACTTGGCCTTTAAAGATTTTAAAAAGTTCGACAGTTATAAGGAAGCCTGTACTTACTACAGAATGGACAGCCTGGAACAAAGAAGGAGCCAGAGTGATATGTTGCTACTACAAGCAATCTTGACCGGGTCTATTGATTGCCCTAGCTTAATGTCAGCCTTCTCAATTATCATTCCTCCGCTTCATTCAAAATATACTTTAAGAACGCGCCAAACTCGCCTACTGCATGTGCCTAAATTTAACACCAATTACGCTCGAAATTCGGTCATTCCGCGGCTAGCTCGAACATACAATAACCAGTACTCGCACATTGATATATTTCACCTATCTAAAACCCTTTTTAAAAAAGAAATAATTGGCCTACACCGTAAAAAATAGACAAATACACACACACACACACACACACTCACACACTCACACTACACACACACACAAACGTTCAAACACGCAAGCGCACGCATGCAATGTGTAGTCAGATTATCATTTATTTTTACTCGCTCTTCTGATAATTGTCTAACTAATTTTATAACTATGTTTTATACTATTATTAATTATTATTTACTATTACTTATAAATTCTCTGTTAAACTTTATATTTTTTAAATTAAGTAATGTAATCATTTTTTGGCTTTATTTAAGAACTGAAATATCTTGTAATTAATTGTATGAACGCTGTTGATTACTAATGAATAAATAAATAAATAAATAAATAAATAAAACTATATCACAATCGCATTGCACTGACAGTTTATACTTTTCGAAGCAACGTCAATTCGAAACTGCTTTGTTTTGCATTGAGCATTGACGCGAGTTTGCCGGAGGTAGTAGTTGTGCTAGCCAGCGATCCTATGTGACGATCGTATTAGATTCCATTTTAAAAAATTTTCAATTTAGAAAACCAAATGCCGAGTTGTGGTATATATCATATAAAAATAAAAATTTTACCTTTTGTATGAAACAGCTGATATTTTTTTGCGATTTCAGAGGTTTGTCCACATAGTGAAAATTGTTCATATTCACAAGTACATTCACCCCTTAAATGGTGCAAACTGATTTTTCTACACTTGTATACATTTTAGAAATCAATTTAATAAATAAATTTTGAGTCCTAAACCTAAAACTATATTCGATAAAATTTATGAATCTCTGCACATCACTATCGTCAATAAAGTAATACAATTATTTCCTTCAAAGTCGTTATCAATTAATACGGAACTTCATGAGCGGACAAACGTCAAACCGGCCATCATAGCGTGCCGCTAGTTTAATTATAATAAGGTTGACATTTTAATCAAATCAATTTTACATTTGACAATCTCAAAAAAATTACAAGTGTAAATTAAAAAACTAAAAATTTTAAGTGTCGTGGAACACTCGGCTGTTACGAAGTTCAGAATCAACGCCATCTCTCGCCAGTCGCCACATGTTAGAACCATCTCGTAAAATAACAGACATTAAAACAAGTTCACGCTGCCCACAATAGATGACTAGCAAATTTTGCCTCAAATATTTTGTTCGCAATTTCTCTTCTATAAAACTTCGTTCCAAAAATTAAAAAAAAGGAACAAAGACATGACCTGAAGTAAGGATTAGAACCTCCGAACCGATAGTTTCACTCCTTCGTTTAGCTGTTACGCCACCAAAGCTATGATAGAACGTTGTAATAAACGAAGGCAACAAGGGTCGTGACGGAAAGTTCTTACACTTTTTATCGCCTGAACTTCGGTCCAGAAATAAGCCTTCCCTATTGTTGCAGTAAATGCACGTCATACATGTCTCACGTGCGTATAAAGCACCCTTCAGACTCTGTGTGCGCGCAGTGCGGTTTCTCGTTCATCGGAGAGCGGGGGCTGCGGATGCATATGGCCAAAAAACACAACCTCGTTAATGGCACGCAGGTGGGTAATATATTGTTACGGCGGTAGGCGGTAACCAGTTCCGGAAACTACTTCTTTCTTCTTTATCAACCTCTAGACGACCACTGCTGGACAAAGGTCTCATGCATGGACTTCCATTGGTCTCGGTCTTGCGTCGCCTGAATCCAGCGGCTCCCTGCGACTCGTTTGATATCGTCGGTCCACCTAGAGGGGGATCTGCCAACACTGCGCTTCCCGGCACTTTGGGACCCCAACGACCATCAGCTCTTCGAACTATGTACCCCGGCTGTTTCCACTTCAGTTTCGCGACTCGCTAAGCTATGTCAATGCTAATAAAACACAACTAAGTGATGTCTTAAAATGAGTATTTGAGTTCTCAATTCGATGCCTTAACATGGGTAGCATAAGTATGTCACGCACTCTTTAAACATTTATGTGGTGGTGTCGTGTGATGCGGGTTGTTACGTTCCCTCAAATATGGTTGAGCGAAGCAATGGCTGGGTCATGCGTCATGCTCGTGAACGGGTGCCACCGGCGGGAATGGGGCTACTTTATGTCTGCCCATCTTAAGATAGAAGTTAGTCGGTATGCATTTTTGGAACTTCCCTCATTGTGGAAACACTGCATATATAGCATAGTATTTACTGTATTGCAAATTTGTTTTGAAAAGAGCAACCGCCGAGTTTCTTGCTGGTTCTTCTCGGCAGTCCGAACCAGTGGTAGATTCATCGACTATTCAAAAGCACTTGTAAAAGTTTATTTGAATAAATAATATTTCTATTCTATTCTATTCTATTCTAATAACTGTTTCAGAATTTAAACGGTCCGACGTGCGAGCCGTGTAAAATTCGCTTCGCTTCCGAGACGGCGTATGAGCAGCATTTGCTTGTATCGCCCAAACATGCGTCCGCCGACGAGCTCAGAAGAAACGATCCTCAGAAAGCGATATCGACTTATAAAACAGCTGTTACGTCGATTTGTGAACTGGTGAGTCACGTTGATGAAGAACATTCTTTACTGCAATGTCCAAATATACCACAAGCGTCGCATTTTGAGAAACAACATTGAAAGTACGAATAGTTTCAGTAAGTATCTACTGCATGGGATAATGCATCTTTAACACTCACAATGTGAATGGTGTCGCACGTTTAACGTGCAGTAAGCACTACTGTCATCCGCAGTGTTTGTATGCAGATGAATAATAGTAAATTAATAATAAAAATAAATAAAATAAAATTTTTTAAAAGGATTGAACCCCCGAACAGATAGTTTCACTCATTCGTTTAGCCGCTATGCCACCAAAGCTATGACGGAACGTGTGTAATAAACGAATATCCTGACAGAAGTGAAAAATACACGTTTTTTCTTCTAGCCCCCATCCGCCAAGTCCGTACCGTCGTATAACTTATAAGGAACTTCGTTCCAATAATGAATGATAAAATTAGTGGGTACTAGAACCTGGAATTCTATGTATATTTCAAAATATATATAAAAATCGACGTGTGTACGTATGTATGTTCCATATGAACTCCAAATTTTTTTAATTTCTCAATCTGTTTTATTTTTCAGTGTGGTAAGCAATTTAAATATGCTTACCAGTATAGAAAGCATTTTAAAAACATGCATCGAGGTCAGAAGCCATCAAAGATTCGTGAAATGTGTGAAAGGTGCGGGAAAGTTTTCAAGGTAGGTTCTCATATTTTTCGTAAAGAGAATTCCCCCTAAGTTTTGACCATTATAGATTACTAGTTTTGCCCACGGCTTCAGTCACGTTAAGCTCGATTCTTCAACCCCCTATTTAGACTATTAGGGGTCGAATTTTATTATTAATTAATATATATATAGCTGCTGGGGCTGATTCACTGACTGATTCACTGATTCACTGATTCACTCACTCATTGATCACCTCTCCTGTAAAATTTTGTATGAAAAATTTTTTTTTCACCGATGGTTTCGTATAGAGGACAAAAATTCATTCGGAGGAAAAATATGGAGAGAGCTGATGATTGAGGATTTCGGAGACGGGTGAGGAGCACGGCCAGGGTATTGAAGATAGGTGGGGTGTGCTCGAACAAAAGTCACTCGAAACCTCATCCAATTGCCAGTGGGTTGAAAAAAAATTCCAAAATGGCGGATTCAAGATGGCGGCCATACAAATTTCGTCGGTGTCTATCTCGGAGAGTATAAAAGATGGAAGAGTGGGTTCTTGGCAAAAGATGATCAAGACCCGAAGGTCTACTTGATTAATAGAAAAAAAAATCAAGATGGCGGTTTTTTTTTTCTCCATACAAAATATAATATGGCGAATATTGAAGAGACTAGAAGCTGAGAACTAAGCAAGACTTTGATATGGTTTCTTTTCAAAATTTGTTTTTATGAAAGAATTCTCATTCTGACAAATGATGAGATATGATGATCGAGGGTTTGGAAGGTGGGTGAGGAGCACGGGCAGGGTATTGAAGATAGGTGGGAGGTGCTCAAACAAAAAATACTCGAAACCTCATCCAATTGGTAATGAGCTGAAAAAAAATTCAAAACGGCGGATTCAAGATGGCGGCCATACCAATTTCATAGGCATCTATCTCGGAGAGTATAAAAGATGGAAGAGTGGTTATTTGATAGAAAATGATCAGGACCTGAAAGTCCACTTGACGATAGAAAAACCGCGGTCCGCTTGCGGGCCGCGCACCCACGCGCCCTACTAGTTATTATTTTATAATATATATAGCTCGATTACCACTGACACACTCACTGACTCACTCACTGATTGACAGGGTTGTTCTCCTAGAAGGAGACGGAAATCGATATAATGATGTAGGGGAGATATGTTGGGGTGGGGGATTCGAGTTGGGGAAAATTATGACATTTCGGAAAAACAAGATGGCGGCCGACGTGAATCTTGCAACTCTTTTGTTTTCGAACCGATTTCTTTGAAATTTTGGATTATTGTAGGAATTAGTAAACGATTAACAGAAAAAGTGAAAAAAATTAAAAAAACAAGATGGCGGCCGAGCTGTGACGTCCCAAATTTCCGACCCCTCTCCTGTAAAATTTTGTATGAAAAAATTTTTTTCCACCCATGGTGTCGTATAGAGCTCAAAGAATGTGACTCGGAGAAAGGTGGAGAGAGCTGATGACTGAGGAGTTCGGAGACGGGCGAGGGGCACGGCCAGGGTATAGAAGATAGGTGGAGGGTGCTCGACCAAATGTCATTCGAAACCTCGAGCAGTTGCCAGTGAGTCGAAAAAAAATTCCAAAATGGCGGAAAAAAAATGGCGGCAAATTTTGTCCGTCTCTCTCTCGGAGACTATAAAAGATGGCGGAGCGGTTTCTCGACAAAAGATGATCAAAACCCGGAGGTCTACCTGGTGAGTAGGAAAAAAATTCAAGATGGCGGATTTTTTTTTCCATACTAAATGTATGGGGAATATTGAAGGGACTAGAAGTTGGGAACTATGCAAGACATTGATTTTGATAGGTTCATAGGGCTTTTTTTCTTTTTCTTTTTTTTCATTTTACATTTGTTTTTTTTTGTTTTTTTCATTTTTTTTTCTTTTTTTTTCTTTTTCTTTTGTGAATGAGGAGCACGGCCAGGTTATTGCAGATAGGTGGGGTGTGCTCGAACAAATTTTTTGGCAAAAGATGACCAGAATCCGAAGGGCTACTTGATGAGTAAAAAAATCGCGGTCCGCTTTAGCGGGCCGCGCACCCACGCGCCCTACTTGTAGTAATAACACTTCCCGCGAGCTGCTTTAGCAGCTCGCGCACCGAGCGAAATAAATAAAGGCGAACAATCGCGGTCCGCTTTAGCGGGCCGCGCACCCACGCGTCCTACTTGTAGCAATAACACTTCCCGCGAGCTGCTTTAGCAGCTCGCGCACCGAGCAAACGCTAGTTATTATAATATATATAGCTCGATTACCACTGACTGACTGACTCACTGATTGACATAATTGTTCTCCTAGAAAGAGACAAAAAACGATAAAATGATGTACGGGAGATATGTTCGGGTGGGGGATTCGAGTGGGGAAAAATTATGACATTTCGGAAAAACAAGATGGCGGCCGACGTGAATCTTGCAACTCTTTTGTTTTCCAACCGATTTCTTTGAAATTTTGGATTATTGTAAAAATTAGTAAACGATTAACAGAAAAAGTGAAAAAAATTAAAAAAACAAGATGGCGGCCGAGCTGTGACGTCTCAAATTTCCACCCCTCTCCTGTAAAATTTTGTATGAAAAAAATTTTTTTCACCCATGGTGTCGTATAGAGCTCAAAGAATGTGACTCGGAGAAAGGTGGCGAGAGCTGATGAGTGAGGAGTTCGGAGACGGGCGAGGGGCACGGCCAGGGTATAGTACATAGGTGGAGGGTGCTCGACCAAATGTCATTCGAAACCTCGAGCAGTTGCCAGTGAGTTGAAAAAAAATTCCAAAATGGCGGAAAAAAAATGGCGGCAAATTTTGTCCGTCTCTCTCTCGGAGACTATAAAAGATGGAGGAGCGGTTTCTCGACAAAAGATGATCAAAACCCGGAGGTCTACCTGGTGAGTGGGAAAAAAATTCAAGATGGCGGATTTTTTTTTTCCCCATACAAAATGTATGGGGAATATTGAAGGGACTAGAAGTTGGGAACTATGCAAGACATTGATTTCGATAGGTTCATAGGGCTTTTTTCTTTTTCTTTTTTTTCATTTTACATTTGTTTTTTTTTTTGTTTTTTTTCATTTTTTTTTTCTTTTTCTTTTGTGAATGAGGAGCACGACCAGGTTATTGCAGATAGGTGGGGTGTGCTCGAACAAATTTTTTGGCAAAAGATGACCAGAATCCGAAGGGCTACTTGAAGAGTAAAAAAATCGCGGTCCGCTTTAGCGGGCCGCGCACCCACGCGCCCTACTTGTAGCAATAACACTTCCCGCGAGCTGCTTTAGCAGCTCGCGCACCGAGCGAAATAAATAAAGCCGAACAATCGCGGTCCGCTTTAGCGGGCCGCGCACCCACGCGCCCTACTTGTAGTAATAACACTTCCCGCGAGCTGCTTTAGCAGCTCGCGCACCGAGCGAAATAAATAAAGCCGAACAATCGCGGTCCGCTTTAGCGGGCCGCGCACCCACGCGCCTTACTTTTAGTAAAACACTTCCCGCGAGCTGCTTTAGCAGCTCGCGCACCGAGCGAAATACTAGTTATAATATATATAGCTCGATTACCACTGACTGACTGACACACTCACTGATTGACACGATTGTTCTCCTAGAAAGAGACAGAAAACGATACAATGATGTAGGGGAGATATGTCCGGGTGGGGGATTCGAGTAGGGAAAAATTATGACATTTCGGAAAAACAAGATGGCGGCCGACGTGAATTTTGCAACTCTTTTGTTTTCCAACCGATTTCTTTGAAATTTTGGATTATTGTAGAAATTAGTAAACGATTAACAGAAAAAGTGAAAAAAATTAAAAATACAAGATGGCGGCCGAGCTGTGACGTCTCAAATTTCCACCCCTCTCCTGTAAAATTTTGTATGAAAAAAATTTTTTTCACCCATGGTGTCTTATAGAGCTCAAAGAATGTGACTCGAAAAAAGGTGGAGTGAGCTGATGAGTGAGGAGTTCGGAGACGGGCGAGGGGCACGGCCAGGGTATAGAAGATAGGTGGAGGGTGCTCGACCAAATGTCATTCGAAACCTCGAGCAGTTGCCAGTGAGTTGAAAAAAAATTCCAAAATGGCGGAAAAAAAATGGCGGCAAATTTTGTCCGTCTCTCTCTCGGAGACTATAAAAGATGGAGGAGCGGTTGCTCGACAAAAGATGATCAAAACCCGGAGGTCTACCTGGTGAGTAGGAAAAAAATTCAAGATGGCGGATTTTTTTTTTCCATACAAAATGTATGGGGAATATTGAAGGGACTAGAAGTTGGGAACTATGCAAGACATTGATTTTGATAGGTTCATAGGGCTTTTTTCTTTTTCTTTTTTTTCATTTTACATTTGCTTTTTTTCTTTTTTTTTTCTTTTTTTTTCTTTTTCTTTTGTGAATGAGGAGCACGGCCAGGTTATTGCAGATAGGTGGGGTGTGCTCGAACAAATTTTTTGGCAAAAGATGACCAGAATCCGAAGGTCTACTTGATGAGTAAAAAAATCGCGGTCCGCTTTAGCGGGCCGCGCACCCACGCGCCCTACTTGTAGTAATAACACTTCCCGCGAGCTGCTTTAGCAGCTCACCCACGCGCCCTACTAGTTAAATATATACAGGGAGTACCTAAAATTATTAAATCAAAAAACAATTAAAACATACTGTTCATGATTCATTGAGAAAATGCCCTATAGGTACAGACTCCAATTACGTAACGCATCATCTAGTTCAAAATTATCAAGATCTACCTGCAAGTTCAAACTCGTTAAAAATATTTTATGCTAATTTGCGAAGTATTAGGAAACCAGGTAAGTTTGAAGAAATCCAATGTATTCTAAGGGCAGTACCAAAATCACTTCATATTCTTATTTTTACTGAGACTTGGCTTAAATCCGAGCAGGAAGCCCGCCAATATCAATTACCGAACTACACTCATATATACAACTATAGAAAAAGCAGTAAGGGCGGTGGAGTATCCATCTACATTCATAACAGTATTAAATATGAAGTAACAGAGGAGCTAACAGAGAATGGAAATCATTACTTATGGGTCTATTTAAATAAATTTTCACTAAATATTGGCGGTATCTATAAACCTGGCGAAACAAATGTTAATAAATTTTTAGAAATATACTCCACTCAATTGGAAAAACGTAGAAGAACAATAACATTTGGTGATTTCAACCTGGATCTTTTAACTACTAATAACAATATTATTAATTACCTGAGAAGTGTACAGGAAGCAGGATATGACATCATAAATAAAATCGATACAGATTACTGTACTCGTGAGACACCTACAACGAAGACTATTTTAGACCATGTATGCACTAACTTAGATAACAATACTATCACGATGTCTATTATAGATTCAGCACTATCTGACCATAAGCAAATTTATATGGAATTAACAAAATGTAAGACAAAAACACTACAACGGGTGCAGTATACTGCCCTGGATTATGAGGGACTACTCAAAAGTTGTAAGGAAACTAAGCCCGTAAATGAAAACTGTGACTATTACTATCTCGAAAAATACATAAAGGAACAAGTTACGCAAAATAAAATAACAAAGACTAAAGTACTAAATCTACCACGGAAAGACTGGATTAATAGAAATATAATTGAGGGGATAGATAGACGTAATATTTACTGGAAAAAATTGAAAAAAGATAATAAAAATGAAGAAGTATTAAGGAAATATAATTTAGAAAGATTAAGTGTTAGTAAATTGATTAGAGACACTAGGAAAACCTATTATTATAATGAATTTAGTAAGTGTAAACAAAAACCTAAAAAGATGTGGGACCTCATCAATAGTTTGGCTATAAATAAAATTCAGAACACTTGTGTTTTGCCAAAACTTGTTTCACCATCTGGTACTATAACTGATGGGAACAAGATTTGTCAAGCTTGTAAGCAAATAAAATTCACTCAAAATATCACTTAAGCTCAATCCATACATGCATGTATAGAGATACCCACCTACATGACACAACTTTAAGTGAACTTAAGCCTTGTACTGTAAATGAAGTGATCAAAATTATAGATAACTTAGATAGTAATACGAGCACTGGTATTGATGGAATTAGTCCCAAAGCCATAAAATGTATAAAAGATGTTATTGCCATAGATCTTACAAAGTGTATTAATAAATGTCAATCACACGGGGTATTTCCGGATAGCTTAAAAATTGCAAAAGTTACCCCGATTCATAAAGCGGGATCAAAATCTGATCCCAGTAATTATAGGCCCATATCAGTGCTTCCAGTGGTTTCTAAAATTTTTGAAAAAATTATAGTGACAAGACTGAATGAATATTTAAGTGCTAAAAACTTTTTAATTGATGAGCAATATGGTTTTAGATCTAAATCTAATACTCTTTCAGCAGCAATTGATTTAATTACTAAAATTAAAACAAATATAGATAAAAGACATGTTAGTTTAGGAATATTTATAGATTTAAAAAAAGCTTTTGATACCGTGAGTCACTCAAAATTATTACAAAAGCTTAACAACATAGGAATCACAGGATCAGCACTAGATATGTTTGCCTCTTATCTTACTAACCGTCAACAAACAGTTCAAATCTCTAATAATAAAAGTGAATCACAGCTTGTGACGTGCGGCATTCCTCAGGGCTCCATCTTGGGTCCATTGCTGTTTTTAATTTACGTAAATAATATAGTTAATCTAAACCTATCAGGACATTTAACACTTTATGCAGATGACACTTGTCTTTTCTATTTTGCACACTCCATTAGAGACGCTATAGCACAAGCACAAAATGATCTAGATAAATTGAACGAGTGGTTTCTATATAATCTTCTCACAATCAATACAGCAAAAACGTCATACATGATTTTCAGTGCTAAAAATAAAAAAATACCTGATCATGCTCCTCTTAAGATAAATAACACTATTATAAATAGATCTAAAAAAGAAAAGTACCTAGGTCTCATATTAGATGACAAACTTATATGGGACTCTCATATTAACCAAATTATTTCAAAATTAGCATCACTTACAGGAGCATTAAGAAGAAATTCTAATTGTATCCCACAGAAACTCCGGTCAACTATTTATAACACTCTCGCAAAGCCACACTTGGAGTATCTTATAGAAATCTGGGGGTCTGCTGCCCAAACGCATCTCAGTAGGTTGCAGCGAGCTCAAAATAAGTTAATAAAGGCGATTTTTCATTTTAGCCACAATACACCAACCGGAGTCCTGTATAAAAAAACTAAGCTCTTTAATATTAAGCAAATATATACATACAACACTTGCTATCTCATTAGAAAAATTATAACGAAAACTATACATTCTAGTATCACATTTACACCAAGGGCTATCGACCATAACCTAAGGAATAAACATAAAATCCTTACCTGGCAGCCACGAACGAAAACTTATGGTAATAAAAATATATTAAGTGAGGGAGCACGAATATATAACAATCTACCAAATTCATTAAAGGACAGTAATAATATTCAACAATATAAGAACCACTTGAAAATATACATCAGCGATAATATTGCATAGCAGCTATTATTGATATTTTTACTTAGTTTATTATTACTTTTGTTTTGTTGTTATAATTTAAGTTCGATGGTTGTAATTTAGAATATAGGTTTTGAATTATATAATGCATGCGTCTGTGTTTATACCTAAAACATGTAAAACTACTTCATCTCTGTTTAAGTGAACAGTATGTTCTTCTTGAGAAATAAAATCTTTAAACCGATTTTCAAAAATCTGAGCGCATATACAGGTTAATAATATATATTAGGAATATAAGGGTATAACAGCTGATCGCGCGCGCATTACATCGTGGTTTTGTGTTGAATATCTGTGTTGTCTATCTGTGTTGTGTATCTGTGTTGTCTTGTATTTCCAACTAGCTGATGCCCACCACTTACAGATCCGAGACATGGTCGCTAACTATGGGCCTAATAAGAAGGGTCAGGGTCACTCAGCGAGCGATGGAGAGAGCTATGCTTGGAGTATCCCTGCGAGATCAAATCAGAAATGAGGAGATCCGTAGGAGAACCAGAGTCCCGACACAGCTGAGCGAGTCGCGAAAATGAAGTGAAAATGCACATAGTTCAAAGAGCTGATGGTCGTTGGGGTCCCAAGGTGCTGGTGTGGTGACCCCGGACCGGGAATCGCAGTGTTTGCAGACCCCCCACTAGGTGGACCGACGATAGGTCATTAGGCCTAAAATAACTTCTCCATGACATTCTTCATTCATTCATTCTTCACATACAAAGAAAATTAATACAACATTAATAGCAATATAGACACACGTAGTCGTAATGGCCTAATCAGCAGCAACGTGAACAACATGTTTTACCATATTAACATGTGTTGTTATAATGGCCCAAGGGACAACAATGTGGACACGCGATGTCATTTCATTAGCAACGTGCTTAAAATAACTTCTCCATGTTCCCAGAGCGCCAACCGTCTCATCGAGCACATGCAAATGCACACCGGGAAGAAGTTGTACAAGTGTGACATGTGTGGAAAGGGCTTCATGTCCAAACAGTACTTGATATACCACATAAAGAGGCACAGCGACAAGCTTGCGTGCAGCGTGTGCCACAAGCCGTTCTCGACCAAGGCCAACCTGGCGAGACACATGCCGGTGAGTGGTCATCACCCGCACGAATACGTATTGAATCTGCCGGTATCCAGCCCGCGACTTCGTCCGCGTTGTTTAAGGTTTTAGTGATTCCCGCGGGAACTTTGTAATTCTCCGGGATAAAAAGCAGCCTATGTTTTAATCCTGGGTATGAACTATCTCCATTCCAGATTTCAGCCAAATCGGTTCATCGCTTTACACGAACTATATCAATATGACGCATGTTACATCCAATTGGGTATTTGACTGAATTTTTTTATTTATTATAATAATAATGTTTTTAAATAATATAACTCAATGTCATTTTTCTTTTGTAAATATCTCACCTAGTCTCGGAAATAAAGAGCTTTAAAGTTACCTGTTAGACAAAGAGAGCGCTATTGTGTTGTGACGTCAAAACACAAAGCTCCATACAGTCTTCATAGAAAATTTCGTTTTAGAAAGAGACAGATACAGTCGTAGCAAAACAGCTTATAACTTATTTGTTTTTTGACCGATTTATATTCTGTTTTTACAAATGTTATTCTTACATGTTTCTTTTTCGAATATAAATAATAAGGGCGAGCGAAGCGAGCCCTAACACTATCCCACAACCTGAGCATTTGTGTGGTACACTTTACTGAATAACTATCACGCCTTTAGATTTGTGCTTTAACATAGTAATTCAACTTCATATCTAGATGTGTTATCTGTCAAAAGAAAATATAATTTTATAACCATTAAAAAAAAATGAACATTAACAATTTTGTATTTATTGGATAGAATGTTATTGTACTACTAACGCCATCTGTTATAAAATCAAAGAGTTAACATCGCTGCTACAGAACATGATACCCGTTAGAAAAACTAAGCGAGCCCTTACAAAGCTCAGCTTTTTGCTAGTGATTATCAACATTTTTACACGTCAAATACCCAATTATCCGTAGTCGCGCTAAACGATAAGCTTTGATCTTTGTTACAGTCACATCTATCCGTGAGGCCGTCCTTTAAATGCGGGTACTGTGGCAAGTCCTACACGAGCATCCCCGGGCGCGACCAGCACGTGTCGCACGTCCACCATCACGTGCCCTGGCCCAAGAAGATCAACGGCAAGCGACACAGGGTCAACGCGCGGAGACTCAGTGTACACAGCGACTAGACAGCGCACTGTCAACGCTCCAACACAAACCACTGGCTGCGGACAACGAGACCCGTAGTGCCCAACGTGGTTGCAGCTTCGGCAATGCTATCCATCGTGACTAATACACACGTGAGACAAGGGTGGTGTTACAGCTACTCCGCTACCTGCAGACAATGAGACCCGTAGTGCCCAACGCGGTTACAGCTTCGGCAATGCTATCCATCGTGTCTAATACACACGTGAGACATGGGTGGTGTTACAGTTACACACACTACCTACAGACAATGAGTGCCGTAATGTCCAACGCAGTAACAACTTTGACATCACTTACCTACTACTAGTCTCAAGACTATCTGCGGGCGCGATGAGCACGTGACGCACGTGCAACATCACGTGCCCTGGCCCAAGAAGATCAACGGCAAGCGACGCGGGGTCAACGCGCGGAGACTCAGTGTACACAGCGACTAGACAGCGCACTGGTCAACGCTCCAACACAAACCACTGGCTGCGGACAACGAGACCCGTAGTGCCCAACGCGATTACAGCTTAGGCAATGCTATCCATCGTGTCTAATACACACGTGAGACAAGGGTGGTGTTACAGCTACTCCGCTACCTGCAGACAATGAGTGCTGTAGTGTCCAACGCGGTTGCAGCTTAGACAATGCTATCCATCGTGTCTAATACACACGTGATACAAGGCTGGTGTTACAGTTACACCACAACTTGCAGACAATGAGTGCTGTAGTGTCCAACGCAGTAACAACTTAGACATCACTTACCTACTAATAGTCTCAAGACTATCCGCGGGCGCGATGAGCACGTGTCGCACGTTCACCATCACGTGCCCTGGCCCTAGAAGATCAACGGCAAACGACGCGGGGTCAACGCGTGGAGACTTGTGTATACAGCGACTAGACAGCGCACTGGTCAACGCTTCAACACAAACCACTGGCTGCGGAAAACAAGACCCGTAGTGTCCAACGCGGTTACAGCTTCGGCAATGCTATCCACCGTGTCTAATACACACGTGAGACAAGGGTGGTGTTACAGTTACACCACAACCTGCTGACAATGAGTGCCGTAATGCCCAACGCAGTAACAATTTTGACATAACTTAACTTACCCACCAGTAGTCTCAAGACTATCCACGGGCGCAATCAGCACGTGACGCACGGGCACCATAACGTGCCCTGGCCCAAGATCAACGGCAAACGACGCGGGGTCAACGCGTGGAGACTTGTGTATACAGCGACTAGACAGCGCACTGGTCAACGCTTCAACACAAACCACTGGCTGCGGAAAACAAGACCCGTAGTGTCCAACGCGGTTACAGCTTCGGCAATGCTATCCACCGTGTCTAATACACACGTGAGACAAGGGTGGTGTTACAGTTACACCACAACCTGCTGACAATGAGTGCCGTAATGCCCAACGCAGTAACAATTTTGACATAACTTAACTTACCCACCAGTAGTCTCAAGACTATCCACGGGCGCAATCAGCACGTGACGCACGGGCACCATAACGTGCCCTGGCCCAAGATCAACGGCAAACGACGCGGGGTCAATGCGCGGAGACTCAGTGTACACAGCGACTAGACTACGGCAAGTTCTAATTTCACATTTCTATATGTAAGAATTATAATATAACTAGCCGATGCCCAGCAAGCAAAGCAGTGATAGCCTAGTGGTTAAGACTGTGGTCTCCTATTCGGGGGGTCGCAGGTTCGATCCCGGGCACGCACCTCTGACTTTTCGGAGTCAAGTACGTTTAAGCAATTAAATATCACTTGCTTCAACGGTGAAGGAAAACATCGTGAGGAAACCTGCACACCTGAGAGTTCTTCATAGTTCTTGAAGGTTTATGAAGTCCGCCAATTCGGATTGGGCCAGCGTGGTGGACAACCCCTTAATAACCCTTCTCTGAGAGGAGATCTCGCTCAGTAGTGAGCCGTTGATGGGTTGCTAATAATAAATAATAATATATAATAGCCGATGCCCACGACTTCGTCCGCCTGGATTTAGTTTTTAAATTCCCTCGGGGACTTTTTTCCGGGATAAAAAGTCACCTATGTCTATGTCACTCTCCAGGTCCTTAACTTTACCCATGCAAAAAATCAAGTAAATCCGTTGCTTTGTTGCGGCGTGATTGAAGGACAAACCAACAAACAAACACATTTTCGCATTTATAATATTAGTAAGGATTGGTAAGGTATGTAGTCTATTTGGGTTAAGACTACCTCGCAATCTAACATCGTTCGAGATTTAGGTTGCTATGTTGCCTAGCAAACTGTATATATGACTGTCGTGTAATTAACATATTTTAATTTGCAATAACAAATATAGATGTCAATAATTAAGATAAAAACTATCCTATCTTTTAAGTTGGACCAAATTACAGATAGTTATAGTTCTTGCAATTCACGGGGCGACTGACTTATGGTTGTGTGTGTGTCGTATCTGTATAAGTGTGAGCGAGCGCAATGCTCGCGCCTGCCCGCTCCCACCTAGGCTTTGACAGGCACGCACACTTATGCAATGTGCATGTACACGAAGTAACCACGAGTTAAGCTCACTCGCCTTCGTGAACTGCAAAAACTGTACGAAGTTCGATCAAAATCGGTTCAGTAGTTTTCGAGTTTATACCGAACATACATCGTGACACGAGATTTTTATATATATAGATATGTCCTCTTAAATAGCCCTTCTTTACGGCTTTGCTGTAGGTAAAAGATTGTAGGAGTAAGTACCTAATGATAACTTACCTATTCATTTCACAGATAATTCACAATTTTGTGAAATACAAATGCGACCGCTGCGAGAAAACCTTCACTACTGCGTTCAATCGGAAACTCCACGTGAGACATCTTCACGATAAAGTGCCCTATCCCAAGAGAGAGCAGAAAAGAAGGAAAACCGCGAGACCCGAGCCACAGGCGAGGCGCACGGACACCAGTGACTCGGACACGTAGCGACACCTTGCCGCGCTATCTTAGGCTAATATTAATCAATACTTAAAGTGGAATACGTTTTTAATATAGTTTTAAGTTAGATTTTAGCAAAGATAATTTTAAGCTATTGCATAGCTTTTATCACGGGCTTTGAACTAGGAGAAACAGTTTGAGCGCGGCGACCGAATCAAGAAATTCCGTAACGAAAAAAGCTTAACACCGTCGTTCAGTAAGCGTTCAACATTTTAGAGGTTCTCAAGTAGCTCTATTTGGCGCAGTGGGCGAGCGACCGCTTTCGAGCGTCGATGACGCAGGTTCGAATCTCACTCGCGAAGTAGTGACAGTTCGCTTTTCTTGTTTGTTTGTTTTTTATTTTTTTCTTTGCATAATTTTTACTATGCAAAAAAAAATATTGCATAAATATTATAATTGCATAAGTTGATAAAAAATGCTATGCATTAAGCTTTACCGCGGCAGTTCCCGAGTGCTACTTAATTTTTTTTTTAGTTTGTTTCATTTACAATGTATAATGGTTATTATATAATAATAAATAATCCTAAAATAACCAGCAACTCTATCAAACGACAAAAGGCATCCATAGTGTGGCAGCTTATATGAATTTGGACTGTTTGTCAGATTTTTCCAAAGTATAGGTAAAATACATGTTCGTTAGCAAATAAATAATTAGTAAAATAAAATATCCGTTGTTTATTTTAAGGTTAATAACCATTTTAAATCTGTGGTGTCAAAAGGGGATGAGTCAGAAATTTTGAAAAATGACTTAAACTAGCGGCACGTTATGATGGCCGGTTTGACACATTACAATAGTGATGTGGAATGTCAATTTATTCTCGAACAAAAAACAATTAAGTTTTGTTTTTGTACCTGATTAAATAGGTTTAATAAAACAAAAATGTATATGTTTATTTAATTTATTTGAACGAACTGAATATTTGAATGAAAATGAATATACATACTTTATATGCACACAAGAAACATATGAATACAAAAGATACCAAAAAAGGTGCCACAAAAGGCCATAATTAATCAGATTCGTCCATACTACTATTTTCACTGTCGTCACTGCTATCATCACCTACATTAATAATTATATGTTCGTTTTCTATAATATTATCTATTTTCACATCTCTTTCATAATCTTCCCTTATTAATTTAACAGTTCTATTCACAACCTTTTCCCAGTCTCCTTTAGTCACATGTTCACAAGCTTCTTCTAATAATTTTAGCATTTTTTTTGTGGTAAATGGGGGTTCTGTATTGTGTCTTGCAGCATATCCCTTAATTTGAGCCCACACCAACTCAATCGCATTATACTCACAATGGTAAGGCGGTAACCGTATAACTCTGTGCCCATGTTCTAATGCTATTTCGTCAATGACGTATCGGATCTTGGTTGGTTTGTTTTCTTTTAAAAGACGTACTAATTCCGCTTTTAACATATTCATGTTTGCATCTACGCCATTTTTACGAAGCCATGCGACGATATCAGCTTTCTTTTGGGATTGGGCAGGTGGCTTGTCAATTTGCATCGAGTGGTATGGGGCGTTGTCCATAATTATAATAGATGGTTCAGGGAGGCTACACAACATTTAGGTAAACCATTCAGTAAACTTTTCTCCATTCATGTCTTCATGATAGTCTCCAGTGGTTTTTGACGCAAAAGCCATGAGAGAACCTTCGACAAACCCGTTGATGGTTCCGGCGTGACAAATTATAAGTCGCGATCCTTTTCCTACAGGAACTTTGGAAGTAGATGCTGCTGTGTCATCGTTCCAAGAACGGCCTACAGTATGGTTAGCATTAAGCCATGTTTCAACCAAGAACACAACATTTTGCCAATTTTTGATTTCTTTCACTTGCCGTAAAAAAGTATACCTTGCCATCGCTATATCAAATCTTTCCATCAATATTTTGCGTTTGTTACATTTTTTGTATCGAAATCCAATGGTCTTCAAAATCTTCGTTAAAGAACTTTCCCCACCGAAGAATAATCCAGCTTCCTTCAGTGAATGCACCAACTTTTTTCTTGTTGGATACTCCTTCTGTAAATAGTAGCCGTAAACATGTCTTCGGATAGCATCGGCATCAAAGCTTTCGATGCCTACGACTGGTTTTGCTCGTTTTCTCTTTTTTGGTGTGTGAAGTTTATTTTCTTCTGTGCCAGTCTCGCCATATTTTTTTTTAGTTATCCGTCTAACAGTTCGTTGTCCAATATTAAGCGCATCAGCTACGCGTTCAACCACTGACGTTATAGGTAAAATTGGCCCTCCATTTTGAGCTTCACGATCGAAATAGTTACGAAGGCGTATTACGAACTCACGTGTCTGACTATTTAGAACAGTTCTCTGCGTACGTTCGGTCATATCGACGAAATCCACAACAAAGGGCTTGAACAGAGTCCAAATTAACGAGCAAGGGTCAACAGTAATGCAGTATCAATATTTGAAATCCAAAGCCAGGTCAAAACTATATCACAATCGCATTGCACTGACAGTTTATACTTTTCGAAGCAACGTCAATTCGAAACTGCTTTGTTTTGCATTGAGCATTGACGCGAGTTTGCCGGAGGTAGTAGTTGTGCTAGCCAGCGATCCTATGTGACGATCGTATTAGATTCCATTTTTAAAAATTTTCAATTTAGAAAACCAAATGCCGAGTTGTGGTATATATCATATAAAAATAAAAATTTTACCTTTTGTATGAAACAGCTGATATTTTTTTGCGATTTCAGAGGTTTGTCCACATAGTGAAAATTGTTCATATTCACAAGTACATTCACCCCTTAAATGGTGCAAACTGATTTTTCTACACTTGTATACATTTTAGAAATCAATTTAATAAATAAATTTTGAGTCCTAAACCTAAAACTACATTCGATAAAATTTATGAATCTCTGCACATCACTATCGTCAATAAAGTAATACAATTATTTCCTTCAAAGTCGTTATCAATTAATACGGAACTTCATGAGCGGACAAACGTCAAACCGGCCATCATAGCGTGCCGCTAATATAATTACACTGTCAATGAGCCAATATGGCTTTTTTTTTAAATTTTGTGAATCTCAAACAACAAATAGAGTCAAGTCATAATAATTAATAGCAAAACCTAAAAATTAAAAAGGAGTTATTTGTAGTCATCTTCTTATCACATACTTTTAAATAAAATTTCTTTACTTAGTTTTTTTTATTTTACAGACTCATCCCCTTTTAACATTTAAAAGCGTTTTCTTTATTGTTATGAAGTTTCTAGTTTGATTAATGAATATGTGGGCAACATCAAACTTGTACTAACATTCATCATCATCAGCAACCCATCAAGGGCTCACTACTGAGCACTGGTCTCCTTTCAGAGAAGGGTTACAGACCATAGTCCACCACGCTGGCACAATGCGAATTGGTTCACACACCTTTGAGAACATTATGGAGAACTCTCAGGTCTGCAGGCAGGTTTCCTCACGATGTTTTCCTTCACCGTTGAAGCAAGTGATATTTAATTTCTTAAACGCACTTAGAAAAGTCAGAGGTGCTGCGACCCGCCGAATAGGAGACCGCAGTACTAACCACTAGGCTATCACTGCTAACAAAGTGCTAACATTACAAAATTATAATTATACGTATAGATCTATGTTACATCTATCTTTTCGTGTTTGTTTTAATTAATATTAGTTGTTATCAGATGAGTAATAAATGTTTTATTTTCCACTAAAACTGAAATCTCAAGATGCTGACATAAATTAAACCTTGATAATAGGGTATTTGACTACTTTTAGAAAATCATCTTAAATTGTTAATAATGCTATGCTGAAGCTAACAAAACGTATATTTCGGCATAATTTTCAGTATTTTTCATAAAAATCGAGAAATAAATTCAAAAAAATAAATTGCCGCCGAAACGTTCCATTTGCTCTCATGACGTCACAGTTCACATTTCAAACAATGACAATTCCACAGCCCATAGTGGTGTGGACTGTGACGTCATTCGAGATCACGGAACGTTTTCGATCACGTGACCATGGCCGGAATTATAGCAATTTTAATTAATGTTTTCTAATTAAATAAAACTTTATATTTTAGTTTTGTCGTATGGAATAATGTTTAGATAATAACCTTTTAGGATGACACCAAATGAAACGATATTTTTAATATAGTCAAATACCCTATTCTAAGCCGTTTAGATTTCTATTCATACGTTCATGTTCACTAAAATTTAGGTTTTTTAATCTAAAATTTACACAATGGCTCGTGCTTTTGTCGAAAATCTGATAATCATTCGTATAGCTGTATCTCTTTCACCAGTCACATTTCTTTACAATAGGGTATTTGACTACTTTTAGAAAATCATCTTAAATTATTAATAATGCTATGCTGAAGCTAACAAAACGTATATTTCGGCATAATTTTCAGTATTTTTCATAAAAATCGAGAAATAAATTCAAAAAAATAAATTGCCGCCGAAACGTTCCATTTGCTCTCATGACGTAACAGTTCACATTTCAAACAATCACAATTTTATAATATGTGTTTAGGCCGAGTGTCGCATACTATTTGGTATTTAATAAAATAGTAACGATGAAAAACAAACGAAATTAGCCTATTACGCCACACAAACACGTCGAAATGTATTGACAAAATGAGAATTCCACAGGTGGCGTGAACTGTGACGTCATTCGATATTCAAGAACGTTTTCGATCACGTGACCATGGCCGGAATTATAGCAATTTTAATTAATGTTTTCCAATTAAATAAAGCTTTATTTTTTAGTTTTGTCGTGTGGAATAATGTTTTTAGATAATAATCTTTTAGGATGACACCAAATGAAACGATATTTTTAGTATAGTCAAATACCCTATTAAGGGCAGCAAAAATATCAATATTATGAAAGGAACAATATATTTAGCTTGTGTCTCACTTTAACACGTACATTTTTACTGTTGCATCTCCTTCACGCTGTATCATTTTATGAATAGGTACTCTTTGTACTATTTTGTCTGTGGTATACAAAGACTTCGAGGTGTCTATCATTTTACATATTGGCGGGAAGGTGTTTTGTCCTTGGTTTCTCTACTGGCGGGAAAAGCTGATAACCCTTTTTGATGTTGGCATCATTGGCATAGAGTGGGTGGTCGATTGCGGAAAATAGGGTATTTGACTATAATAAAAATATCGTTTCAACTGGTGTCATCCTAAAAGATTATTCTCTAAAAACATTATTCCATACGACAAAACTAAAAAATAAAGCCTTATTTAATTAGAAAACATTAAATAAAATTGCTATAATTCTGGCCATGGTCACGTGATCGAAAACGTTCCGTGATCTCGAATGACGTCACAGTCCACACCACCTATGGAATTCTCATTTTGTCAATACATTTCGACGTGTTTGTGCGGCGTAATAGGCTAATTTCGTCTGTTTTTCATCGTTACTATTTTATTAAATACCAAATAGTATGCGACACGCGGCCTAAACACATATTATAAAATTGTCATTGTTTGAAATGTGAACTGTTACGTCATGAGAGCAAATGGAACGTTTCGGCGGCAATTTATTTTTTTGAATTTATTTCTCGATTTTTATGAAAAATAATGAAAATTATGCCGAAATATATGTTTTGTTAGCTTCAGCATAGCATTATTAACAATTTAAGATGATTTTCTAAAAGTAGTCAAATAGCCTATTGGCGGGAAACAAGGTGTTTTGTATAGGTTTCTTGGCGGGAAAAGTTGAGAGAAATGTTTTTATGTTGGCACTACTGCCATCCTAGTCTGTGGTCGTGCCTGTGAATTTACAATAATTTAGCGGGAAAGTATTCTTGAAGTGTGAAACGAAAAAATTGTTTCTAACAAATAATCGGGAAACATACAGACGTCGAAGGTAAGATTTGCATTATTTTAAAGTGACTTGTGCCCTTGTGCGCCGCATAAGTAGAAAACACAATTCTATACTTAATATTATGTTAATGAAAGTTGAGGTTTTGTCGATCGTAGGTCTAGCCAAGCTACTCCGTTGTCATAACGAATACCTACCTATTTGCCTACATAACAAGTTTATCAAAATTAGGTATGCATAAAAATCTTTACTTGAAAGTGACCAGTTTAAAAAATTAATCAAAGTACTGACTAATTTGTGAGTAACTCACGTCCAACTCGGTATTTTGATTAATTTCTTAAACTGGACACTTTCAAGTAAAGATTTTTATGTAAACCAGTGAAGATGATAATTCCATTGGCGCAATTAGAAGGCCATAAGCCTACTTTGTCGTATTAGTTTACAAATTGTGAAAAACCAAATTAAATTTGAATTTCGCGGGCAGACTGTCTTCCACCTTAGGGTGGAACCACATTTGTGAGGATCGATTCGGATTTTGCCTATACAAAACTGTCAGTTTCCATACATTCGTGTACGCATCGAAAAGTTTTGTATGGGCGAAATCCGAAACAATCCTCACAAATGTGGTTCCACCCTTAAACAATCTCTTTGTCGTGTCCCGAAGACCATGTCCCGCGAGCTGCGCAAGAGGCCTCGCATCAGCTACGCCGAGTTCGAGGAGCCGAGCCCGGACGAGTATGTGTGTGAGTACAGAATCTTAAAATATATTTAAAGAAAAGTAGCCATAATAGGGTATTTGACTATAGTAAAAATAAAGATTATTATCTAAAAACATTATTCCATACGACAAAACTAAAAAATAAAGCTTTATTTAATTAGAAAACATTAATTAAAATTGCTATAATTCTGGCCATGTTCACGAGATCGAAAACGTTCTTGAATCCCGAATGACGTCACAGTTCACGCCACCTTTGGGCTTTGGAATTGTCATTGAACTGTGTGTGAACTGTGACGTCATGTAAACAAATGGAACGTTTCCGCGGCAATTTATGTTTTTGAATTTATTTCTCGATTTTTATGAAAAATACTGAAAATTATGCCGAAATATACGTTTTGTTAGCTTCAGCCTTCAGCATAGTATTATTAACAATTTAATATGATTTTCTAAAAGCAGTCAAATACCCTATTACTACTTACTTGACCGTTTTTATTAATGTATTTAAGGCTTAAGCAATTAAATATCACATGCTTCAACGGTGAAGGAAAACATCGTGAGGAAACCTGCACGTCTGAGAGTTCTCCATAATGTTCTCAAAGGTGCCTGAAGTCTGCCAATTCGCATTGGGCCAGCGTGGTGGACTATGGCCTATAACCCTTCTCTGAGAGGAGACCTGCGCTCAGTAGTGAGATGTTAATGAGTTGCTCATGATGATCGACACATCTTTTTTTTAAGTCAAGCTGAAGTTGACAAATTTTCCCCTATCCCCTACAAATAAGCGGAAAGCTTGTGCTAGGAGTGGGTACGACAATAGTGCAACGGGTGGGGATCGCACCTGTGACCTTTCAGTTTTCAATTATTGACGCTTCAAATGAACCGATTTGGCTGAAATTTGTAATGGAGATAGCTCATACCCAGCATTAGCACATAAACTACATTTTATCCCAGAAAATTTTAATTTATGTTTTATTATATTATAGATAGAAAATTTCATATATACAATACTATAAACCTAAATTTAATTGTAAAATTAAAACTAAAATAAAAACTAATTAAAATCTAAAACCCCATCCAAGCCACCGCAGTGTGGCATAGTACCCAAGATGCTGGCAGCATTACCTCTTTGGATGGCCAGGCTAATCCTTTGGCCAAGGTAGCTGCCAGCTCTTGGATCCCCGGTAGACTCGATCACCTTTTTTGATATCTCTAAAAAAAGTGCGCGAGCCTCCGGGCCCCACGGCCCCAGGGTCTCTACACCAAAAGGCGCAAATATGAAACCACTGTCAAGTTTCTCATATTTGCGCCTCTTAGCCTGTTCGGCGCTAGTAGCCGCTGCACCCGCCACAGAGGAGGTCGCATGGATGTGGGAAGCAGCTAGAGTATCTACACAGGTGGCATCCCAAACAAGCGACCTCCCTGTCCTCCAAGGAACAAGCGTCATACCATCAGGTCTCTTGCCATCACTACGTGCCAAACCAATAGGTTCTAATACAGCTGGCACGTGAGCAGTAGCAAGAGACCTGCGGATGATGTCGTTGAGGGCATTGTGGCGGGAGAAACGACCAGCGCTCTTCGAACAGGAGAGCCCGTGATGACCGTAAGCGTCGACGTGGTCACCGCAGTGGCAACGGTGAGGCTGGGTTATTTTGGCGCCAAGCCTAAGACCAACTACCACTGCCAGAGTAGCGTGGTTTAAAAGAGTGCCCAGATTAGCAGAAGGGATAGCATGGAGCCAGTGTCCGGATTCTTTCGCAGAGACAGCGAGAAGACGAGCACGGTCTTTGGAATTTGCTTGCATTAACATTGCGTCAAAAGTTTTTTTACAAATAATGTCATCCCACTGTCTCTGGGAAGGAAGAGAAACCGGCAATTGATTTGGGCTAATCGCTGACCAACCATTTCTTGCCTCTGCCAAGTACGACACCTCAATTGATCCCAAAGACTGGGATATAATTTTTTCAAAGAGAGTGTGTGTACTATAAGCAGAGGAAAGAAAAGCTGGCAGAGAGACACTAGAAATTTTGCGGATTCCCAGACCTCCATACCTGATCGGAAGAGAAGCCTGGGCCCATACTTGATCATCTATCGGACAATTTAAGATTTCAGATAGAATATTTTGCATAAAATTATCCAAATTTTCCAATAAATTATTAAATTTCCAAAGAGGTGAACATCTAACGAAATAAGTAAATTTTGGAACAAATAAGCAGAATCGAATGATGGTCATTGCCATATGAGGATTAATATCTAACAGATGATGGGAAGTGTTTTTGAATTTAGAAATTAAGTCAGTAAAAAATTGAGGAACTGAGGCCTCTAAAACAGGTGCTCCTAAGAGGCGAAGTGACTCATCGTTTAAAATTTTAATACCCGGAGCTAAAATATTGAATTTATTTAATATGTGCAGTTTGGATTCGGCCGAAAAAGAATTTGGAATATAAATTTCACATTTATCAAAATTAAGTTCCAAGCCAATAGTTTCCCAGAAAATTAAAGTCGAGTTCCCGCGGGAATCAAAAAATCGGCTAAGTGCGAATCGGGCTTCGCTTTTTTAGGGTTCCGTACATATGACCGAATCCTTTTTTTTAAAACTAGATACATATTTAAATATAGTACCCGGCGATATATATGTATGTACGACGATGTATGGTCAGTATAATAATTTATGTCGAATACCAATATCTACTCATGCATCAACCACACGAATAAAGCTAAAGTTCATTAGTAAAATAAACTAAAGCTAAAGTATAACACATGGCCGATGTGCAATATATATCGCCGGGTACTGCATCTTACTTCTTAGATAGGTACTACTAAATTAGCATATATAAGGAAAAAATGCCCGTTTGTTTTGGTCACTACTTTGGAGGCTTCCATTGCTTCATTTTTGAAGCTAAAAAATGAAAAAATATATTTTTGAACTCCACTTAATAAGCTCTAGACAAAGCCCACTGACAGACGGACGGACGACAGCGGAGGCTTAGTAATAGGGTCACGTTGGCACCCTTTGGGTACGGAACCCTAAAAACTATAATCCACGCGGACGTGGTCGCAGGCATTCATCCAGTCTATTATTTAATTATATCTCAAGAAAAGTCTATTATAAATATTTCAAGAAAAGTAGCCTAAGTAAATTTTACTTACTATTAGGTCTTTACCTATGAAATTGCCTTTCTTCAGTACTGGTCATTTCAAATAAAAAAAAGTTTGTAATGGCTCTGTATTCTAAATTCAAATTAATTTTGTTTTAAAACCATGACATTCTATTTACAAACTCAGTCTTTTGTTTTTTGATTAGCGTTGTATTTTCATTACATTTGAACATTTTTCGTCATAATGGATACTTTAAAAATTCGTGTAATTATGGAATATGAGTTCCGTCGTGGCACCAACGCGACACAAACGGCCCGTAACATCAAAAACGTTTACGGAGAGAACTGTACAAACGATCGCACAACCCGTTATTGGTTTTCCCGGTTCCGTTCTGGAAATTTTGACTTGAAAAATGAAGCTCGTGGTCGTCCGGAGACTTTGGTTAACAATAATGAATTAAAGGCGATTGTGGAAGCTGACGAAACTCAATCTACAGCTGAGCTAGCAGCAGCTTTTGATGTAAGCATCAAAACAATATTGATCCATTTGCTACAAATTGGCAAGGTAAAAAAGCTTGATAGATGGGTGCCCCACGACCTTAACGATCGCCAGCGCAACGTACGCGTCGAGACCTGCCTTGCGCTGCTCAACAGGCAAAGAAATGAAGGAATTTTGAAACGAATTGTTACGTGCGACGAAAAATGGATTCTGTTCGACAATCGAAAGCGCTCAGCAAGTTGGTTAGACCCTGGTTCAGCACCAAAGCAATGCCCTAAACCAAAAATGACCCCTAAAAAGGTGATGTTCACTGTTTGGTGGTCTAGTGCGGGTGTGATTCACCACAGCTTTTTACAAAACGGCATGAGCATTAATGCAGATGTGTACTGTGAAGAACTGGAGAGAATGATGGAGAAGCTTGCACATCTGCAACCAGCTTTGGTCAATCGGTCGTCCCCACTGCTCCTTCACGACTACGCGCGACCCCATACTGCGCAACAGACAGTCTCCAAGCTGCAAGAGCTGGGGTTGGAAGCTCTCCCTCATCCGCCATACTCACCAGACCTTGCACCTATCGACTATTACTTTTTCCAAAATTTAGACAACTTTTTGTTGGGTAAAAAATTCAATTCCCGAGAGGCAGTACAAAATGCCTTTGAAGAGTTTGTTGCCTCCAGTCCAGCTGATTTTTACAAGAAGGGCATCAATAAACTGCCAATGCGTTGGCAAAGATGCGTCGATTGCATGGGTGATTACTTCGAATAACAGAAATAAAAAAGTTTGAAAAAATAAGTACTTTCACTTATTGCATACAAAACGGCAATTTCATAGGTAAAGTCCTATTATTTATTTGACCGTTTTCACCAACGTTACCTAACTTACGGGCACAACTTGTGTAGATAAACAAGTTAGATCAATTTTGTTTTTCAAAATTTTTTAAGGGAACACATAAAAGAGAAAAAGAACATTGGGTAAAGGATTGTATTTAGGGGCTACTTACGTAAAGACTCTTACTTAGGAGACAATTAAGGTATGAAAATGGGCACTAGGTACATGAATCAGAGGATTATACACAAAGGCCGGTCATCGGTTCAGCTTGTATTATATTGTATAATATGCGCCTATATCGCTTTGTTGCAGTCTGCGCGGAGTGCGGCGACTACGTGTACGAGTACTGCGCCATACACGGCGCGCTGCTGGTCGTGCCCGACGACAAGGTAGCCGCGACGACACACACACACACACACACACACACTGCGCCATACACGGCGCGCTGCTGGTCGTGCCCGACGACAAGGTAGCCGCGACGACACACACACACACACACACACACTGCGCCATACACGGCGCGCTGCTGGTCGTGCCCGACGACAAGGTAGCCGCGACGATACACACACACACACACACACACACACACATACACTGTGCCATTCACAGTGCGCTGCTGGTCGTGCCCGACGACAAGGTAGCCGCGACGACACACACACACACACACACACACACACACACACACATACACTGTGCCATTCACAGTGCGCTGCTGGTCGTGCCCGACGACAAGGTAGCCGCGACGACACACACACACACACACACACACACACACACACACACACACACACTGCGCCATACACGGCGCGCTGCTGGTCGTGCCCGACGACAAGGTAGCCGCGACGACACACACACACACACACACACACACTGCGCCATACACGGCGCGCTGCTGGTCGTGCCCGACGACAAGGTAGCCGCGACGACACACACACACACACACACACACTGCGCCATACACGGCGCGCTGCTGGTCGTGCCCGACGACAAGGTAGCCGCGACGATACACACACACACACACACACACACACACATACACTGTGCCATTCACAGTGCGCTGCTGGTCGTGCCCGACGACAAGGTAGCCGCGACGACACACACACACACACACACACACACACACACACACATACACTGTGCCATTCACAGTGCGCTGCTGGTCGTGCCCGACGACAAGGTAGCCGCGACGACACACACACACACACACACACACACACACACACATACACTGTGCCATTCACAGTGCGCTGCTGGTCGTGCCCGACGACAAGGTAGCCGCGACGACATACACACACACACACACACACACACACACACACACACATACACTGTGCCATTCACAGTGCGCTGCTGGTCGTGCCCGACGACAAGGTAGCCGCGACGTCACACACACACACACACACACACACACACACACATACACTGTGCCATTCACAGTGCGCTGCTGGTCGTGCCCGACGACAAGGTGGCCGCGACGACATACACACACACACACACACACACACACACACATACACTGTGCCATTCACAGTGCGCTGCTGGTCGTGCCCGACGACAAGGTAGCCGCGACGACATACACACACACACACACACACACACACACACACACATACACTGTGCCATTCACAGTGCGCTGCTGGTCGTGCCCGACGACAAGGTAGCCGCGACGACATACACACACACACACACACACACACACACACACATACACTGTGCCATTCACAGTGCGCTGCTGGTCGTGCCCGACGACAAGGTAGCCGCGACGACACACACACACACACACACACACACACACACACACACATACACTGTGCCATTCACAGTGCGCTGCTGGTCGTGCCCGACGACAAGGTAGCCGCGACGACATACACACACACACACACACACACACACACACACACACATACACTGTGCCATTCACAGTGCGCTGCTGGTCGTGCCCGACGACAAGGTAGCCGCGACGTCACACACACACACACACACACACACACACACATACACTGTGCCATTCACAGTGCGCTGCTGGTCGTGCCCGACGACAAGGTAGCCGCGACGACATACACACACACACACACACACACACACACACACATACACTGTGCCATTCACAGTGCGCTGCTGGTCGTGCCCGACGACAAGGTAGCCGCGACGACATACACACACACACACACACACACACACACACACACATACACTGTGCCATTCACAGTGCGCTGCTGGTCGTGCCCGACGACAAGGTAGCCGCGACGTCACACACACACACACACACACACACACACACATACACTGTGCCATTCACAGTGCGCTGCTGGTCGTGCCCGACGACAAGGTAGCCGCGACGACATACACACACACACACACACACACACACACACACATACACTGTGCCATTCACAGTGCGCTGCTGGTCGTGCCCGACGACAAGGTAGCCGCGGTGTCTATGACGATGACGATCGCAATAACCTCTCAAATTTATTGAAGTGAAAACTTCTTTTGGCGCACCACACACACATTTTTATGTGGGTAGTTAGTTAGGCTGATCCGTCACGCTGTGAGGTGAAAGGCTCGATCGGGTGAACTCGGGACCGCCGAGTGTACCCGAGCGAGGAAGATACAGTCAGCTCTTCTGTTGTCTCACTCACTCTCACATACTATGTGAGAGCGAGTGAGACTGAGCTGTCATAATATAAATTGATTAGAGTATAATTATTAGATTCATTAGGGTAATTAGATAAATTGATTGCGATTGCCAATGAAGTTTTCACTTTTGCCGTTCGGTCTTAAGCACACAATTTTTTTTCTATGGAGTTCTTGCTGCATCAATGCATTTCAACCCATAGCGAGAGACTACGAGCAGTTCTGATGTGATTGTGATCATCACACTGCACAGTTAACTGTGGTAAAGCATGATTCACACTAGCCGCGCGCACTGCTAGCGTGCCAGTAGCGTTACCAACTCCCCAGTGGCTAAGCTCGCTTCTCTCGCGCAGGTCCCGTCCAAGTCGCCCTTCCCCCCCATCGTGCCGCGCGCGGCGCTCACCATCCCGCACGTGTTCCTGCACCTCGCCCCCTCCGTCATACCAGGTGACCGCCGAGCGCGCAACACCCCGACCCCACGCACACGCCGTGCCCACCAGCCCTGGCACCGAGACTAAGGGGCAGTTCAGATAGAACGGGAAAATGCCGAAAATAGGACCGTATTACCATACCTATAGACTACAGGCTATACCTATAGGCTATAGTAGAAAATTTAGTCTCCAACAGATGCAAAAAAGCGCGCGCTCATCTTTTCTATAAGGTAATACGGTCCTATTTTCAATGGAGTCAGTAAATTGCTCAGGCATTTTCCCGTTTTGTATGAACTGACCCTAAGAGAGAGATCTATAGAAGGCACTCTCACTCAGCTCAGACTCAAGTCTGAGTTAACACGAGACAGATTTATGTCAGGACACATTTGTGTCATATTTTTAACTCTATCTTGAGAGCAGAGCTAAAAGAGTACAATTGTTAAATCTCAGCCTTAGACGAGAGTCTAAGGCTGAGATTTAAAAATTGTACTGAGCATCAACGTCGATAGATCTCGCTTCTTAGGTGTTACGAAATGCTATCAACAAATGGGGTCCAGGTAGCATTAGGGCAATTCTCCTAAATGCTGGCTAAGGCATGTCCCAGGCTGGAGAACGTAGGTTAAAACTAACTCAGGCTTATGTAACTTTTTTTGTAGATATTAGATAGTGTCCTCTATATCGTCCATCAAGAAAAAGAAGAAAAAAGAGGTGAGATCCAGCTTAAAAAAAATTTAAACCTCTATTTTCTAACCTCCATGACTGTCCCACTGCTTATGTTGTATGTAACAAACTTATTTATTTAAAAACATAGTCGATTAAAAATTCTCAAAAAAATATATTTCAATAATGAATAATTAATCTTTAAAATAACAACAGTAGCGTGAGGTTACGTCTTAGAATTAGTTTTTTATTAGTATTTAAAGTCTGTCCCACGACTTTTTAATCATTACCGTGCTCTTGTGCAAACACTATCGTAACTACCCACATATCCATACAATCCGCATCGTCGTCGCGTCTAACGTACAAAGTCAGTTGCCTTTAGCAATTCATGTCGAATGGAGGTGTGTACGTCGTCGGGTTACTGAAATATTTGGCATTCTCCAACGGAAATTTCATTTTGGCAACTTTAATCGCTCATTCATAGGACTCTCACCATACCGTAAGTAGTTATCACATTTATATGTTTGTATTTTTTATATATTTCAAATATGTTTTACTTTCTAACAAAGCACATTAAAAAAATTACTATGTTTACTTATCAAGTAAAAATTTAATTACTAACCAATTCTAATTACCATGATCCTAATTACCATTATTACCAGGGCCATTTTATGTACTATGGTAATTGGGCATTAGCTAGGTAATTAGAGTAATGCTTGAATGTATGGGATCTTCTAGATTTTAACGACCTCCCTGGCCCTGTGGTGAGTACTTTGGTCTTAAAAACTGGATCTTCATGGGTTTGACTCCCGGCTGGTGCAATTTTGGATGTTGTAAAATTGTCTCCAGTCTGGTCTGGCCGAGGCTAGTTACCATCCAATACTCTACCAGCAAAGATGTGCCGCGCCATGCGTTCTGGTACGTATCAGCGTAGAAACCGGTAAGTTGTTTAAGTTTAATACCAGGTAAGCTCGAAACCATCTTAGACTGCATTCACCACTTACCCCAGATTATCGCAGTCAAGGACCAACTTGTAGTAACATATAAAAAGTTACAAGTAATCTGTGTTGAATGATTATGGCTGTATTTTGATACTGTTTGGGTGTTGGTAATGACAACATCGTTATATTTACCAACAATAAAATTAACTAAACCGAAAAAGATGGGCAAAAAAGGCTCGAATGTTATGCGAAGATAAAAAAAAGATCCTATATTATACCGAAAAAGATGGAGAATAAATCTTAATTCTTTTTATAGCTCAATCGCAATCAAACTCGCAGCATTGCAGCGTCGTATGGCGATTGACGACCTTTGGACCAGGTAAACCCCAGAACGTGGATCGCAACCCCTTCACCTTAACCAACGGCCGATATCGTGCAACAATCGCTTAGCTTCCACATTCCAGCATTCCGTGGTCTCCACTGCCAGAGGGACAAAAAGGTAGCTGTCGAGAATAGGGGCATCTTTACTACTTTTTTTAATGCAACGGACTCTGCAGCGTCTACCTGTGTTTTCCGGCTGAGATGACATGGTGCGAATGTACTCATGCACGTCGCGTCCCTCAGCATGCATTTGCTATTTTGCCATGGGACGAGTGTCAAGCCATCAGGATGCTTGCCATCCATGTGACTCAAACCGGGTGGCTCGAGTACACACTACGCAGGGTACGTTGACCGAGACGAGGACTGTGCGGACGATATCGTTCAGAGAGTGGTGACGAGAGAATCTGGCCACACAACGACTGCAACTCAATGCGTGGTGGCCGTTGGTTTCCACCATGTAACCGCATATGCATCGATGGAATTCGCAAACAGGCATGCAACCATGTTGGGAAGTCCTCAGTAGATATGTAATCTTCGGCACAGCAAAATAGTTTTGCAAGAGCGTAAGCGTAACATGGGCCGAAAGATCTTTCCAATGCTCTTGAATGGCGGAGTGGCCTCCTTGCCTCAATGGCTTCCGGGATAGCAGAAGAAAAATAGGAGACCCCAAGAGGAAAAAATTGTCAGCGTTAAACTCCTTGAGCCCAGGAACTAGGTCTTCAAAGTGAGGGAACAGAAGGTTCACCTTCAACCCCAGCTCCTTCAAGTAATGTATTAAAAGCAGTAGGTCACGTTCCACAACTTCAGGTTTGCCTCCTATAGTACCTACATCGAGTTACCAGATATTAAGGGGGGATTTGAGGTCGTGAAGAACTTTCTGAATGCTGAGGCTGAAGATGAGAGGTCTAAGCGGATCTCCCTGTTGGACATCAATCTGCGAAAGGATAGAGGTTTGGTTATAGAAGACATTGGAGGGGGAATGTTAAAATTGCTGAAGAAAAGGATACAGAGTAGGAATCATAACTTTGCTTCGCTCAGTAGAATGTCCTTTTCCAGTGTATTGAAAGCGTTATGTATGTCAAGCTCCATGATAACACAGTCCTTGTTGCTTGGGTCTATAACGAACAAATGCGTTGCGTGGATAGCCTAGCTTAGTGTCAAGACCTAACAGGTGCGGTCGCAGGTAAGTCACTATTTCCTCCAAAGGCCCTAGACCCTTATTTGATTAGAAGATTACCGAATATATAGATCTCATCAACGACACTGACAATTCTGTATCAAATTTTATATTATAATAATAATTATTAATTAATTATGTTTGGCATGTTATTTGAAGAATATTTTGTGTACATAGAGCTATCATAATATGTTAAACTCATAATATAATTAGACGCTTTTTGTAGGTAAGCCTAGGTAGGTCTGATAGGAAAATAACTGAATTTATTGATCTCGTCAGCAAGGCAGACTTTTGTTATGAATCTTTGTACGATTATGATTGGCATGCCGTTTGTACGAGATTTACTTAGACGCTTCTTCTAGGTAACTAATTAACTATAATAATTAATCAACAAATAATCGGAATTGAATCAAGAAAATTTATGAGTGACATTTTTATCTATTTTGTAAATCGTGACTGATACATTTGATTTATCAATTTTGAGGACTATTAATAAGTACCTACTTACCTAAGCAGATTTTTTTTATATTTAAAGAAATACTACGATATTTCTTTCAGATTTATTACTGTATTTTTCCACATTTACAGATTAAATAGATTTTATTAACAAAAACATTTATGTTTTATTTTTGTTTCTCATTCACAAAATTTTAACAAATTACCATATAGCATATTCTAATCACGATATTCCGGACCTCATTACCATGTCACAATTTATCCTTACCATGGACACCATAATTACCAAATACGCTATTTCTCCAAGAAAACTAGGTTCTGGTGGAGGCCTTCCTCATCACTGTGATAAATGAAGGCACCTCTCTAGTAAGGCATACTTAAAAAACCAATAACTCAAAAAAAAATTTTTTTTTTTTTCGTCGGACGTTTTAGCCAACAATTAGGAGAACTGCCCATTAACTCGGTAACAGTAGAGTGATATTATACAGTAGTTTGTTGATACTTGTGCTATGTAATTTTGACAATTAAACAGTTAAGCAATACTACATTTCCTATCCCAATAATTGTCTATTTCCTTTCCGCTTCCTGTAGGCAATTACGTAAATTAATTAGTCAGTATGCTTCAAAAAGTTGAAATCGGCAAAACTTTGTAGCTTCTTTGCTTTATCTCTAACAATAAAATAAGTGGTGCACTAAAAATAGTGTAATAAAATGTACCTAGGTAATTTAGTTCTGATCGTAGGTCAACGAATTTTTTTTCCTTATTTATATTTGTGTATGTACAATGTTGTAAGTTCTGCAACACACCGCAGGGGCCGGTCTGGGCGTGTTCGCGACGCTGACGCTGCCGAGCGGCGTGCGGTTCGGCCCGTACCGCGGACAGCGCGCCGACGACGTCAGCTCCTCGTACTGCTGGCAGGTGAGCAGCCAGCAGGCGACGACACACTCATAATGTGCCGCAGGGGCCGGTCTGGGCGTGTTCGCGACGCTGACGCTGCCGAGCGGCATGCGGTTCGGCCCGTACCGCGGACAGCGCGCCGACGACGTCAGCTCCTCGTACTGCTGGCAGGTGAGCAGCCAGCAGGCGACGACACACTCATAATGTGCCGCAGGGGCCGGTCTGGGCGTGTTCGCGACGCTGACGCTGCCGAGCGGCGTGCGGTTCGGCCCGTACCGCGGACAGCGCGCCGACGACGTCAGCTCCTCGTACTGCTGGCAGGTGAGCAGCCAGCAGGCGACGACACACTCATAATGTGCCGCAGGGGCCGGTCTGGGCGTGTTCGCGACGCTGACGCTGCCGAGCGGCGTGCGGTTCGGCCCGTACCGCGGACAGCGCGCCGACGACGTCAGCTCCTCGTACTGCTGGCAGGTGAGCAGCCAGCAGGCGACGACACACTCATAATGTGCCGCAGGGGCCGGTCTGGGCGTGTTCGCGACGCTGACGCTGCCGAGCGGCGTACGGTTCGGCCCGTACCGCGGACAGCGCGCCGACGACGTCAGCTCCTCGTACTGCTGGCAGGTGAGCAGCCAGCAGGCGACGACACACTCATAATGTGCCGCAGGGGCCGGTCTGGGCGTGTTCGCGACGCTGACGCTGCCGAGCGGCGTGCGGTTCGGCCCGTACCGCGGACAGCGCGCCGACGACGTCAGCTCCTCGTACTGCTGGCAGGTGAGCAGCCAGCAGGCGACGACACACTCATAATGTGCCGCAGGGGCCGGTCTGGGCGTGTTCGCGACGCTGACGCTGCCGAGCGGCGTGCGGTTCGGCCCGTACCGCGGACAGCGCGCCGACGACGTCAGCTCCTCGTACTGCTGGCAGGTGAGCAGCCAGCAGCCAGCAGGCGACGACACACTCATAATGTGCCGCAGGGGCCGGTCTGGGCGTGTTCGCGACGCTGACGCTGCCGAGCGGCGTGCGGTTCGGCCCGTACCGCGGACAGCGCGCCGACGACGTCAGCTCCTCGTACTGCTGGCAGGTGAGCAGCCAGCAGCCAGCAGGCGACGACACACTCATAATGTGCCGCAGGGGCCGGTCTGGGCGTGTTCGCGACGCTGACGCTGCCGAGCGGCGTGCGGTTCGGCCCGTACCGCGGACAGCGCGCCGACGACGTCAGCTCCTCGTACTGCTGGCAGGTGAGCAGCCAGCAGGCGACGACACACTCATAATGTGCCGCAGGGATATATATATAATGTGCAACAATGTGTACCTATATAATTATGTTCTGTATCGCAGATGTTCGACCGTCACGGCCGGCGCGCGCACGTCATCGACGCGGCCGACGCGCGCAGCTCCAACTGGATGCGTTACGTGAACTGCTCGCGGCACTGGTGCGAGCAGAATCTGGTCGCCTTCCAGTACCGGGGACAGCTGTACTACAGGTCGGTGCGCTGCGTACACACACACACACACACACACACACACACACACACACACACACACAGTACCGGGGGCAGATGTACTACAGGTCGGTGCGCTGCGTACACACACAGACACAGTTCCGGGGGCAGCTTTCCAAAAAACACGATTTACAAAAAAAAGAACGAGCAAAGCTCGGTCACTGGTGAAATATCTTTTGCATGCTACTCAGTGGCAGATTGAAGCGCTTTAATATTATTATATAAGATCTTGTTATTTATTTCTCAATCTGAGCAAATAAATGAATTTGAATTTAAAAACATACCCATTTCAGAACGATCAAAATAATCCCGCGCTTCACGGAGCTGATGGTGTTCTACGGCGCGCAGTTCGCGCACGCGCTGGGCGTGGACATACGGACATACAACTCGCCGACGGGATACGCGCAGAAATACGGTACATGTCGTGTTATTATTAAGCTATTGCATAGCTTTTACCGCGGGCTTTGAACTAGGACAAACAGATTGAGCGCGGCGACCGAATCAAGAAATTCCGTAACGACAAAAAACCTAACACCGTCGTTCAGTAAGCTCGTCGTTCGTTTAAGCCTCAATAGCCCAACGGTTAAAGGTGCGGACTGAAAACTGAAAGGTCGCAGGTTCGAATCCCACCCGTTGCACTATTGTCGTACCCACTCCTAACACAAGCTTTCCGCTTATTTGGAGGGGAGAGGAGGATATGAGTCAACTTCAACTTGGCTGATATTCTTTTTAAAAAAAAAAAAAAAGTAAGCGTTCAACATTTTAGAGGTTCAAGTAGCTCTGTTTGGCGCAGTGGGCGAGCGGCCGCTTTCTTTACCGTATGGTGTATGATGTCGTAGGTTCGAATCTCACTCACGAAGTATTGATAGTGCGCTTTTCTTGTTTGTCCGTTTTTTAATTATTTTTTTGCATAATTTTTCTTATGCAAATAAAAATATTGCATAAACATTATAATTGCATAAGTTGATAAAAAATGCTATGCAATAGCTTTACCGCGGCAGTCCCCTAGTGCCACTTAATTCTATATTGTTACGTGTAAGGGGTTCGGAGTAAAATGCCAGTCCCGAAACAAGAACTTATATTCAGGCACTGTACTGTACAACAGTCCACTAGCTCTTACACTACTAGTGGTTCGCCCCGAACTGAGACCTCACGGTATCCCATAATTCCCATAAGGTAGTTTTAACTATATTATATTGTAATTAAAACGCGCCGAATCTGATGACGTCAATCGTCATCTGCTTTCGTGGATGGGATGCATATTTACAATATTAAAGACAGCGCCATCTAGTAACAGTATAGTGAAGTTTTGTTAAAAACATTGATGCCCATTAAAACTCAAATAATTTCGTTTCTTTATAATATTTATCTAATCTTAGTATTTGTTGTTCAAGTACAGAATATAACTCAAATTATGTGTAAGTTTCAAGTTTTAAAACAAAGTGGTTTTAGAAATCTAGCCTCGAATACAATCTCCACTTTGAAAGCCCCCCATTTCTTATGGGAGCCCCCGTGAAATAAAGATTTTTATAACTTTTTAAGCCATTTTCGGCTGGAGGCCATCGGTTTACATATCATATCTAAAATTGAAGTAATTACGTTCAGTAATTCAGAAGTTATAAGGCTGTGACAGACGGACGGACGGACAAGTGCAAATCGCTCTAGTAAACTCAGAGACCTTCGCTTCGCTCGGTCGATAACACACACTGATCACAAATAAAGCAGAAGCACTCTTACAATCACCTTCGACTTCGCACTGGTCACTCGCTTGAACTCACTTGACCGCTTGTCAAAACAAAACTGACTCCCAGGGCGGCAATCGCAGTGTTTATAGCCCGGTCAAATTAGACCAAAAAATCGGCCAAGTGCGAGTCGGGCCTCGCTCTTTTAGGGTTCCGTTAAAAAAAATTAAATAAAAATATTTCCATGTACCCATGGAAATATTTTAATTTAATTTTTTTAATTTAATTTAATTTTTATTATTTGTTGTTATAGCGGCAATAGAAATACATAATATGTGAAAATTTCATCTGTCTATCTATTACGGTTTACGAGATACAGCCCGCTGACAGACGGACGGACGGACGGACGGACGGACGGACGGACGGACGGACAGCGTAGGCTTAGTAATAGGGTCCCGTTGGTACCCTTTGGGTACGGAACCCTAAAAATGAAGATCGTTTTTAGGGTTCCGTACCCAAAGGGTACTAACGGGACCCTATTACTAAGCCTACGCTGTCCGTCCGTCCGTCCGTCCGTCCGTCCGTCCGTCCGTCCGTCTGTCAGCGGGCTGTATCTCGTAAACCGTAATAGATAGACAGATGAAATTTTCACATATTATGTATTTCTATTGCCGCTATAACAACAAATAATAAAAATTAAATTTAATTAAAAAAATTAAATAAAAATACTTCCATGGGTACATAGAAATATTTTTATTTAATTTTTTTTAACGGAACCCTAAAAGAGCGAGGCCCGACTCGCACTTGGCCGATTTTGAGACTTTTGACACCGAGTAATTTTTTTTCCAGGTGTCGGATCGGACTTTTCACATTTCAATTTTATAATAGTGTTTTGAACAATCCTACCAATTTTCAGCCAAGTGGGAATTATTGTAACCTTGGATGTCTAAATTGACCGGGCTATAAGCGTATTTGTAGCAATATGGTCAACTTGACTAATATTCTCCTCTCCCCTCCAAATAAGCGAAAAGCTTGTGTAAATTAGTACATATTTGAAATTAATCAATGAGGGTAATAACTCTGTGGTAGGTATACAAAATGTTTAAACAGAATTGTATATTATTATGTCTCTAAATCTGGCGCTATTCCTTTCAAAATGCTTCCTGCGGAAAAAGATAGCATGGATTTTGAAATGTCTAATTTAGTTTACTTTAGAAACTCAGTAGAAAAGAATCATCCAAATTGTCCATCATAATAAATATGGTTGAGCGAAGCAATCGTGCGTCATGCTCGTGAACGGGTACCACCGGCGGGAATCGGGCTTCTTTCTGTCTGCTCGTCTTAACATGTGTTTTATTTATTTATTTATTTATTTTATTAGGAAGCCAACGGTTTACAATGATTATTATAATATAGTTACATAATATAGTTATTTAAATTTATGAATTATCATTGTATACACACTTAAAGGCTAACACAACATGCATTATTAAGTACATCATATCAACACTAGGACATTCCCTACTTACAACCTAAGTTTATATAAAAAAAAATAGCCATGTATCTATACTTATAAAAAGACTTGTTATACATGCTTCAACGAACAGAAAATGAACAAATTAATAATAATAAATAAAAAAAAAGACACAAAAACACAAAAGGTTAGGATAATAATGAAGGTTAATGATAATTCGCAAAGTGTTTTTTAATTTTTTTCTTGAATAGTGAAGCATCATTTTGAAAAATGTCTAAGTTAGCTTTTTTAAATATTTGATTGTATGCTTTAAGGGTTCTATTAATAGGGGCAGCCCTGCCAAGGTTACTTCTACTAGATAAAGGCTTAATTGTTTGCTTTCCCCTTATATGTGTTGAATTGTAGTACGCATTTTTGAAACTTCCACTCATTGTGGAAATATTCTATTCTAAGCTAACAAAGTTGCATGGGTTAAATCGGCTTGGCATCCAGCTGCCCACAAGATAGTATAAAAATCTTATTACAATGTAATAGCTACATAATAATATTGTAAAATGATTATTTTGAAAAGAGCAACTGCTGAGTTTCTTGCCGGCTCTTCTCAGCAGAATCCGCTTTCCGAACCGGTGGTAGAGTCATGACATGTCTTATGCGCCACAGAGTTGGCCCACGTGAAATTAATAATTTTGAATTTTGAATAAGCCCGAACGTAGTGAGCGCAAGTTGTTTCGCTAATCATACAATTCTCCATCCTGTAGAATATGATAAACTTAGTAAAATTTCTATAGCATATTCTGCATGTATTAGGTAAGGCGCATGCATACAACTTTTACATCGACTAAACTGTTTAGTCGAGTTGTGTACTTTTCGTGAATTCCACACAACTAAACTATAATCAAAAGCAAATCGATACGGCTTTTTGATTTTTTTGTCGAGCAACTATCGTGTTGATAGTTTGCGCACATTCTATGATCGCAGTACATTCCCATAAACTTATGAAACACAACTAAATAGTTGTTCAACTAAAAGTTGTATGTTTGCGCTAGGCCTTAGTCTTTGCAGTAAAGACTATCGAGTATGTACTGTAACTACTGCAGTAGTTCTCCTTAAAGATAATATTTCTCTACAGGAGCTCCTGCCAAGAAATCTGCGAAGTCTACAGACAAGAAAGCGCTCACAGAAGCGTCTGCCAAACAAGTTGCACCCGAACTGACACAAGCTGAAACAGCAAACTGCGATACGAACAAGGAAAACCGACAGAAGCGTGAAGAGAAAACTGAAGAACCAAAAGCAAAGAAACCTAAAAAGTCGACTAACAAAAAGTTTATACCGCCGTTAAAAAAAACTAACGACATTTTAAATGAACCAAACAATAATAAAAAAGTCGAAGTATTAAAAAGTTCTAATGACGCACAAAGTAAAAATGTTATGTCAGCACCAGTAGCAAAAAAAGCTAAATATACACAACCCATTAAAACCTTCACTCCAAAATATATAGATGCTAATGAATTAGAAACAAATACAGAACATACCAACGTACAAGTTGGTGCAAATTTGCTTCAAAACGATCTGCTTTGTGAAATATGTAATTATAAAACAATGTCAAAAAAATCTTTGGAAAAACACTTGATTTTACACACACAAGACAAAAATATATTGAAGTGTAGCCATTGCGGATATATGAGTAAGAAAAAATGTGATTTGACTAATCACTTGAAAACCCACACTGGTGAAAAACCCTTTGCATGCAAGGTTTGTGATTACAAATGTATAACAAGCGGACATTTGAAGTATCACATGAACACTCACACTGGTGAAAAACCCTTTGCATGCAAGGTTTGTGATTACCAATGTATTACAAGCGGAAATATGAAGAGTCACATGAGGACGCACACTGGAGAAAAACCCTTTGCATGCAAGGTTTGCGATTACAAATGTTCACGAAGCGGAGATTTGAAGAAACACATGAACACTCACACTGATGAAAAACCCTTTGCATGCAAGGTTTGTGATTACAAATCAGCGCAGAGACAAAGCTTAAACCGACACATGCGCGCGCGACACTCCGTCGAGAGCGAGACACACAGCATTGTAGCAACATAATGCTCCTACTGAGCGACTCTCACACTGGTGAGAATGATTTTTAAAATGGCTCTTCTGTTTAATGTTTTTGCTATATTTATTTCTTTTTGTCTCAAATACCTATTCCCTAATGACATGTTTCTGTTTGTTAAGCATTTTTGAAATTTTATGTGGGATAAAGGCAAAATAAATGCTTTAATACATACTCAAACTTAGTTTTATTTAAAACACAACGCACCGCACGCGATCCCGACGCCATTTTCTTATCTGGATTCTTTTTTCCGAGGACTCTTTCAGATACTTCTGTCATACGTCATCTCTTATATATCACTCACATCATATCTCTCAGTCGCACACATGCTTGCATACATCTTCCTCCTCATTCCTTTCAACTTACGTTCCGTTCCCACGTTTGATTAAAACAACAACTTTAAGATATTATGTCGACAGGTACTGAGTTGGAAAACCATAGCTTACTACCGTATGCCCGCGACTCCGTCCGCGTGGACTTCCCTCTAGTGTCTCTTTCGTAAGTCCTCGACTATACCTACCCATGCAAAAACCACCTCGAATCGTTGCTGCATGATTGAGGAACAAACCAACAAACAAAAACACTTTCGTATTTATAGTGGATTTGGATATTAAGGATTTGGTAGTTACAATGTTGCTAAAAGGGTATTTGACTACTTTTAGAAAATCATATTAAATTGTTAATAATGCTATGCTGAAGCTAACATAGTTCGAAGAGCTGATGGTCGTTGGGGTCCCAAGGTGTTGGAGTGGCGACCCCGCACCGAGAAACGCAGTGTTGGCAGACCCCCCACCAGGTGGACCGACGACATCAAACGAGTCGCAGGGAGCCGCTGGATTCAAGCGGCGCAAGACCGAAGCCTGTGGAAGTCCATGCAGGAGACCTTTGTCCAGCAGTGGACGTCTATAGGTTGATAAAGAAGAAGAAGAAAAAGAAGTTAACAAAACGTATATTTCGGCATAATTTTCAGTATTTTTCATAAAAATCGAGAAATAAATTCAAAAATCGGCCAAGTGCGAGTCGGGCCTCGCTCTTTTAGGGTTCCGTTAAAAAAATTAAATTAAAAAATTTCCATCTACCCACCTACCCATTTTAATCGACCGAGCGAAGCGAAGGTCTTTGAGTTAACTAGGGCGATTTGCACTTGTCCGTCCGTCCGTCCGTCCGTCCGTCCGTCTGTCAGAGCCTTATAACTTTTGAATTACTGAACGTAATTACTTCAAATTTAGATATAATATGTAAACCGATGGCCTCCAGCCGAAAATGGCTTAAAAAGTTATAAAAATCTTTATTTCAGGGGGGCTCTCATAGAAGCGAATGCGAAGTAAAAAAAAAAAAATCGCGTTACATAAAATTGTTACGTATCATTTTAAAGATAATTTTGAACTGAATACAAAAATATTTTTTTTTTAATTTTTCCCTTAAAATTGACGAAATGGGGGGCTTTCAAAGTGGCGATTTTATACGCTCGCTTGAAGACGCTCTCTAGAAAAATCCGCTATGGATTTTCAAACTGATTTTATGTTTTTAGGTCACTTATATCCTGTACTTGAACAACAAATACTAAAATTATATGAATATTATAAAGAAACGAGATTATTTAATTTTTAATGGGCGTCAGTAATTCATATAGCATCAACATAGCTTCACAATAATGCTAATAGATGGCGCAGTCAGTAACTATTCCCATGGAACTACGAGTTAAATTCAATGTTTGATAAATAATTCAATGTTTTCACTAACGTTCCCTAACCTTTACGGGCTACCTATAAGTTAGGTGATTGATGTTTTCTGTCAACTTATTTATCACGATCCTGTACGGGACACCTAAAAGGATATTGGGACGGATGTTAGGACTTAGGATTGTATTTAGGAGCTACCTACGTTAAGAGACTCCTACTTAGGGGATGATTTAGGTATGTTTGGTGAAAACGGGCATAATAATAATGTCAGTTTTGGTTATCATGTATCGATTGAATGAATAATCATGGGATACCGTTACCGCGAGGTCTCAGTTCGGGGCGAACCACTAGTTTAATTTTTTTAATTAAATTTAATTTTTATTATTTGTTGTTATAGCGGCAATAGAAATACATAATATGTGAAAATTTCATCTGTCTATCTATTACGGTTTACGAGATACAGCCCTCTGACAGACGGACGGACGGACGGACGGACGGACGGACGGACAGCGTAGGCTTAGTAATAGGGTCCCGTTGGTACCCTTTGGGTACGGAACCCTAAAAAATAAATTGCCGCGGACACGTTCCATTTGTTTACATGACGTCACAGTTCACACACAGTTCAATGACAATTCCAAAGCCCAAAGGTGGCGTGAACTGTGACGTCATTCGAGATTCAAGAACGTTTTCGATCTCGTGAACATGGCCAGAATTATAGCAATTTTAATTAATGTTTTCTAATTAAATAAAGCTTTAGTTTTTAGTTTTGTCGTATGGAATAATGTTTTTAGATAATAATCTTTTAGGATGACACCAGATGAAACGATATTTTTAATATAATCAAATACCCTATTCTGTTGTTGTAAACAGTCTGTAAACTAAACCCAGCAGATCTAAGTGCTATCCCTTTCTGCAGTGAACATAATGAAACAGATGGATGGCAGTATTTTAGAGCCGAGCAGCGAGCTGTAAGATAGTACTAACTAGTAGTTAGTACTATCCATCACAATGTTTCTTGCGGAAACGACAGCAATGTTTTAATTTGACTTGTTTGAATTTTTTTTGGAGAATGTACAATCGGATATATACGAAAATTCGCTCGTTTGCGGCAACATTGTTTTGTCCTCAATTTTTCAAAAAAAAAATGAAATCCGGTCGTTAAAACATTTTAGACACCAGCAAAATATAGGCTTTCTTTCTTTCAATAATTGCTGTACCTAATATGACCTAATACTTTCTGCTACAGGGTTTTGTTGAAGCATGGTGCAGGTGACAGGTCAATAGAAAGCAAATTATTTTATACCATATATTATTGTGTAGCTGTGGAAGCAGTGATAGCCTAGTGGTTAGGACTGTGGTCTATTCGGGGGGTCGCAGGTTCGATCCCGGGTACGCACCTCTGACTTTTTGGAGTCAAGTGCGTTTAAGCAATTAACTTGATCACTTGCTTCAACGGTGAAGGAAAACATCGTGAGGAAACCTGCACATCTGAGAGTTCTTCATAATGTTCTCGAAGGTGTATGAAGTTCACAAAGTTGGGCCAGCGTGGTGGACTATGGCCTATAACCCTTCTCTGAGAGGAGACCTGTGCTCAGTAGTGAGCCGTTGATGGGTTGCTAATGATGATGATGATGATGATTATTGTGTAGGTTCAATTTACGAAGACAGACTTTCTGAAAAGTACAGTGTCAATGGGTTTTAATGGTGTGAATTTGAACCTTATGCAAGCACAATATAGTACAAAATAAGTTATGATCTAAAGCTAAGTTATCAGAAAGTAACATAGACTATAATTTATTTTCAAAAAGTTAGAGATCCTTAAGAAAATTGCAATAATGTAACCCAAAGTAGCAAAATTTTGCCTGTAAAATGCATTATTTGGCGTGTACTGAGAAAACTATTGATGTTAAAAATGACGTGATTAAAGTACTCATTATCCTCTACAAAAAAGTTCCCGAAGGAATATATCTCACTATCATATATAAGTCACAATAATAGCTTTTGTGTTCTATTTTATTACATCGCCTTTATTATCGTAGTATCAATTCTTCCTTACTAATACATAATTAAGTATTATAAATGCGAAAGTGTGTGTGTTTGTTGGTTTGTCCGTCAATCACGCAGCAAAAAAGCTACGGATTGACGTGATTTTTTGGATAGGTATAGTTGAGAACATGGTGGGTGACATAGGCATCCCGGAAAATCAAAGATTTCCCGCGGGATTATAAAAACTAAATCCACGCGGACGAAGTCGCAGGCATCAGGTAGTGGTAAATAAAATACCTCCTGCACCCCGATTCAGAACCTTACGATAGCATAATTATCGATCGATTCGGTTTGCTATCGTACGATAAGATGAATTTTCAATAGGGTATTTGACTACTTTTAGAAAATCATCTTAAATTGTTACTTGTTGTAATTGTCTTGTTGTTCCGTAGAATATCAGTTTTTCATTTCTCATTATGTGTGCCAACACAAATAATTTTCTTTATATTACTTTTCCAAATTCTAATTCAATTTCTAAATAAACGGATGTATCTTCACACCATTAATTCCGAACGCAAATCACGCCAACTTCAGACACTTGTCACTTATGTCAGTACCTACTCACGGCGCGGCGGTCAAGCGAACTCGACTCGAATTACATTTCTTTCATAACCGATTTAACCGCCCCTTTTCTCAATACGGCGCGGCGCGAATCTACATAACCAAATTACTTCCGGAGATAGCCAGACAGTGCACAAACCAGCTGAAGGCCTATGGACTCAAGATTTGGGGTACCCCATAGAAAACAACAGAAGTCATCAACGGTAAGTGTTGATACATTCGGATTTCGGCAAAACTTAACTTTCCACAACAACAATGCTATGCTGAAGCTAAGAAAACGTATATTTCGGCATAGCTTTCATTATTTTTCATAAAAATCGAGACATAAATTCAAAAAAATAAATTGCCCCGGAAACGTTCCATTTGCTTACATGACGTCACAGTTCACATTTCAATCAAATGTCAATTTAATGTGTTTAGGCCGAGTGTCGCATACTATTTGGTATTCTTTAATAAAATAGTAGCGACGAAAAACAGACGAAATTAGCCTATTACGCCACACAAACACGTCGAAATGTATTGACAAAATGAGAATTCCACAGGTGGCGTGAACTGTGATGTCATTCGAGATTCAAGCAATCACGGAACGTTTTCGATCTCGTGAACATGGCCAGAAATACAGCAATTTTAATTGATGTTTTCTAATTAAATAAAACTATATTATTTAGTTTTGTCGTATGAAATAATGTTTTTAGATAATAATCTTTTAGGATGGCACCAGATGAAACGAAATTTTTAATATAGTCAAATACCCTATTCAGAATACTCGTATCGACAGAGAAGTTGTCGAAATCGAAACCGAATCGAACCGACGTAGATATCGTTCGATATCTTCTATCAAACGCTATTCACAACAACCTTATCGAATAAGATTTTCCGAACGTCCGATAATTTTAGTTGGTAACTTATCGAAAGCTACAGGGCATCCGGTATCCTTTTGTTTACGTACTGTGTTTACTGGTTTTTCGTATAAAATGATTATGATGAATGATTTTGGTATGTAAATGTTTACTTACCATATTGTACGTATTTTAACATTACACTAACATATTATGTACACCACAACAAAATAAAATAAGAACCCAGAGGGATGAAACATTAACTTAGCGCCATCTATCGACGAGGCTGAAAATTGGCCGTCAATAATTGAACAAGTTATCATTTTAAATAATTACTTCAATGACCTTTTAAAATGATTAAAATCTATTTATTTAGAGTTAACATGAATTTATTATCAAGTGAAATTTTGGTAAAACAACAAACTTCGTAAATCCACTTGTAATTTAATGTAACTAGTCGATACCGATACCGAAGCCGATTCCGTAGTCGACATCGAATCGAATTCTCTAACCGAACGTTCTGAATCGCACTCGGACGAAGAATCGCACGACAAAAAATTTTCGATACGAGATCGATATCTAATCGTATCGAAACGGGAAGTTATCGAAATGTTCTGAATCGGGGTGCAGGTCTGTGCCTACCATGAACCTATTATACAAACAGGACTGATAACTCTGAAAATTTGTATATACGAAAATGAACCCTACAAGTAGTTAAAGTATATTTCCTGTTGCACCTTAGAGGCTAATCCGAGCCGAGAGAGATAGTAACAACGGAGGCCGTGTGTCTCGTTCTTTCATCTTGCCAGCCTAAAAAAATGTGTTTGATCAAAAATTTTGGCTCAAAAAAACTCAGTTGAAACACTTATATTTTAATGTTATTTTAACATTTTTAAGTCACCGTATTTAATTGCATTAATTTCGATAGATATATTCCTTAACAAAAAAGAAAATTTAAATTTTATCTAGTCTGTTTTTTTCGAGCGGTAACCCGTTAAAACATCATATCATGGCGTCACGTCCCACCCGGGCCTAAGGGTTGCACCCTCGGAGAGGGTGCGCGAGAGTGAGAAACAAGCGATAGAGAGGCACGATCGGCCCAAGCGTTGGCTTGTGCCGCCTGCCAGTCATCGTCATTGTTTCTTTATGACGTTATCACGTAAAACTATCGTCCGTAAACCGACTTTACAGACAACCAAAATTAATAAAACTTTATAAATAAAGATTATTATTGTTATTATAGATTTACATTTTGTTATAATCATTATTACAAAAATTGACTATTTCTGCTTCCGTATGGACTACTTACTGCCTTACTTTTTAACCTGTCTCATCTTAAAATAATCAATTTTTTTGTTCCCCGTGCGTTCACCCCATGGAACTAGGAAGACTAGTCGTAATTCCTAGTTCCATGTAAAATAGCTTTGATGGAATAGTTTTTCATCGGTGATTTTCATCTTTTGCTCTGTGGTTTTGTTTTGTCTTGAACAGGACGAACAGGGCTCAGAAGGGCTGGAACCCAGAGCCGTAAAGCCAGTTAACTAAAAAAAAAATTGAACAGTCTTCCTAGTGTTCGTTTGGTGCAGTGTTACCATGTGCACCGTAATTACGGTAATAGCACCGTACTCAGCACAAATTTACCAACTACCGTTGAAGCACGACAACGGTGATGATAATTACCGTAATCAGGGACTGAAATTTTCATATTAAAAATAGTTAAGGAGGTGAGAGTTCGAATTATGCCGTTTATTATTATTTATTTAAATTATGTATTGAAAAACAGTCTGTAATTTGGTAAAACATTGCTCCCTATCGCTCCATATGAACGCATTCCTACGAATGAGTGAAGTTCGTAGTATCCCCATCCTAGTCTCTGGCTCGGGGATTACATTCCCGGTGCATTGCGTTGATATGCTAACAATTTGAATGTGCTTAAATTCATAAAAAAATGTTTTGTAATATTTATATTAATAGTTGGTTTAGCTAATAGAATTACGGGGTGTTTTCCCTATATATTATTATACTCTTTGGGGCTTTGGGGTGTGTTTACTTGATTCTTTCGAGTAGTGAATTCGTTGTCGTTTACAATCTTGAATACTAAACTAAAAGAAAATGAGTAGAAATGACTCTGATTCTAAGTTAGGGGATGAAGTGCCAAACAAGAAGAAGAATGGCTGAAACCAGAGAGGACAGGAAAGATGATTACGTTGCGGTATGTAAGTGTAATAGGTATCAAAACATTTTCGGCTGAAATCAGCAGCCTCAGATTATGAATCAGAATACGTTTTTGCCACCTCTAACAGGTACATTGCTCTTTAAGATTGTTGCACTTTTTAAATGCTCTGAATTACTTGTACCTGTGTTTGTCCTAATTTTTTTATTATTACCTTTGTTAATATGACTATTATGATTCAATATATACCATTCATTCATTTATATGGTCATTTTTAGCTTTCAAATAAAGCAATTTGTGCTTTAAAAAGGGTTGTTTTATTAAAATTAGCCACCGTTATTATTACCGTTTTTCTCCAGGCCCAATCACCGTATTTTCTTAGATACTACCGTATTTTTTGAGCGGAATCACCGTCAACCAGATTTTGGACATGGCAACACTGGTTTGGTGTTCGTGGTCTATGCTTGAAGTGGTCTTGAAATAGTTCGTTTTCTCTTTGAGTTCGTTAAAACTGGTTAAAACTTTCAAATTGGTACAAAAATTTAAGAAAACTAGTAAAATAAATAAAATAAGCCTAATTTGCGATTATAAACTAAATAAAGTTAATATTTGTTATAACAATGACTTCGCCAACCTTTGAAAAAGAATCTTGGTATATTAATATTTGCAAAGAATTGGCTGCGGTTTGTGAGGAAGTAAATGGTTTGTAATTTTCCAAGTTATTTAACAAAATAAAGCGAAATTGGAGTTAAACAAGTACCAATTTTAAACTGTGGAGTTTACTTGTAATGCATTAAACAAAGCAGCGTTGGAAGACTGAGATGTTTGAGTTGGTCTACTGTATTATAATATCGATGGTGACATCAAAGTTTGTCTTTCAGAAAAAACGAAAAAGGAACAGCAGAAGTTGAAGGCATCTGAGGAAAGAAATGAATTGCAAACCAAACTCGCACAAGAACGTAAGCTCAATGTAAGTTTTAAACATATACCCATTCAATTTACTATTTACGGTGGTTGGGTTAACTATTTACGATTGGTAGTCGCTACGCAAGTACTATCTAGAATAGAATAGAATATAAATATTATTGTTCAAATAAACTTTTTACAAGTGCTTTTGAACTGTCGATGAGTCTGCCACTGGTTCGGAATGCCCTTCCTGCCGAGAAGAACCAGCAAGAAACTTGACGGTTACTCTTTTCAAAACAAGTTTACAATACAATAGATACTATGCTATGTATGCAGTGTTTCCACAATGAGGGGAAGTTGCACAAAAGCATGTTAAGACGGACAGACAGAAAGTAGCCCCATTCCTGCCGGTGAAACCCGTTAGTGAGCATGACGCTTGATCCAGCCGTTACTTTGTTCAAAGGGAACGTAACAACCCGCATCACACAAGACCTAGACTAGAACTAGATATCGACTTTCCTAAAAACAATAGCCCCTTTATTGCAGCAATGTATGTATTCTGAAATGTGAAATATTGGTTGCTACAAGACTGACATGGGTATGCCAGCTCAGGCGTACTATGCATTGCCGCAATTTACTAGTACGCCGACGGTATCTAGTGGAGGCGAAGCGACTTTCAATCCTTAATATGCATATACCCTAGATGTGCATTATAGTCTAGTGGTTAAGGACTGTGGCTTTTCATTCAGAAGGCCAGGTTTGAACCCGAAGGCTCATTTTTCGGAGAGTGCATTGAAACAAACATGCTTCAATGGTGAGTATGGTCGCATTTCTTCTTTGTCAACCGATAGACGTTAACTGCTGGGCAAAGGTCTCTTACATGGACTTCCACAGGCCTTGGTCTTGCATCACCTGAATGCTGCTCCCTGCAACTTGTTTGATGTTGTCGGTCCACCTAGTGGGCGGTCTGCTAACACTGCGCTTCCCGGTGCGGGGTCGCCACTCCAGCACCTTGGGACTCCAACTACCATCAGCTCTTCGAACTATGTGCCCCATTTCCACTTCAGTTTCGCGCCTGGCTGAGATGTCGGTGACTGTGGGTCTCCTACAGATCTCCTCATTTCTGATTTGATCTTGCATGGATACTCCGAGCATAGCTCTGGTCTATATACTAAACTTAATTCCAGGCAGAGCTGAAGGAGCAACTGGCTGAGCTGAACGGAAAAATAGTCGATATGGAGGGAATCTGCAAGGACTTCCCCAAGCTCTCCATCCCAGAGAATGATCAGCAACGACTTGACCATTGCAAGTTAGTGCAATGTTCTTGTTTTTATACCTACATAATTACACTTTTTGATGTGAAACATCTATAGCTGCGGGTCAGACCGACTGTCATGTCGGCGTGGCGTCGCGTGTAGTATGTATGTATGTAGTATGAAACAGTGTTGTTTACTACGGTACACGTAACCTGTGTCTTACCTTTAAGAAATCGAAAAATATTTTCTACAAACGAAATTTTTCTTAATTTATTTAGTACCAACCAAGTAAAACCAAGTATTCTAAAATTATTATTTTTCCTCTTTCACTTGATGGCAGTTTGGTTCTGGTTTATGGACACTCAGAATAAAAAACCAGCCTCCATACTGAACTGGGACATGTCTTTTGTTTTTTGGCCGATTTATTTCTATTTTTAACCGACTTCAAAAAAAATTTCTCAATTTGTCGTAATCATTTTTTTTATATATGTTCACTGATTACTCGAAGACGCCTGAACTGATTAGGAAAATTCTGTTTTTGTTTCAAAGAGTATACTTCCCATTGAAATTTTATCGAAATCTGTCAAGCGGTTTTTAAAATATATACTGGCGCGGGACGTTTGAAGTTGATTTTTAAAAAAAAAAATTTATATTAAGTTATTACAAATGTTATTCTTACACATTACATTTTCAGATTATAATTAAAGCATCAACATTCTGACAACAGTCAAATACCCAATTATTGCCCTACATGAAATAAAGAATTAAAGGAGGTTGGCGAATTTTGCCCCAGCATTTTTAAAAACCGTTCCGATTCAAAAAAACATTTAATTTCAATTTATATTTTTCAGATTATTTTTCTGTGTAAACCCCTTATTTTTAGAAGATGGGGATCAAAAATATAATTATTCACAAGTACACACTATAACCGTTACATGGCAATACAAGTGAATACCTTTTTACTCCCAACTTTATTTGATAGACTTTGATTAATTTTTTGTTATGGTTTAATAGAACAAGTATGAGAAGTTTGATTCGTGAATGTGGGCGTTCAGTTCATTTCATCTGGGTCAGAAACTCTATGGAATTCGCCAATCTCCTTTTTAGGGTTCCGTACCCAAAGGGTACCAACGGGACCCTATTACTAAGCCTACGCTGTCCGTCCGTCCGTCCGTCCGTCCGTCCGACCGTCCGTCCGTCCGTCCGTCCGTCTGTCAGCGGGCTGTATCTCGTAAACCGTAATAGATAGACAGATGAAATTTTCACATATTATGTATTTCTATTGCCGCTATAACAACAAATAATAAAAATTAAATTAAATTAAAAAAATTAAATTAAAATGGGTAGATGGGTAGATGGAAATTTTTTAATTTAATTTTTTTAACGGAACCCTAAAAGAGCGAGGCCCGACTCGCACTTGGCCGATTTTTTTTTAATCTATATATTTTTGGGGTTTTTTAAAATAAAGAATTTGATTTTTGAATTTTATTACAGAGAGAATTACGAGTTGGGCAAGGAGCTTACCGGTATAAGATTCGATTACAGTGCGCCAGCCGACAGGATGAAAGGATGTATCCTTTTCTGTTTGTGACAAAACAGTTCTTCAATGTAGTCATTCCTCAATTACGCCTCAAGAAACTCTGATAGTTGTTTGCAGGAATGGGCGTAACATCATACTCCTACTCATCATTTCATCATTAGCAACCCATCAACGGCTCACTACTGAGCGCAGGTCTCCTCTCAGAGAAGGGTTATAGACTGTTCGCGCCATGTGCCTGTCAACAATTCCTTGTTCCATGGTCGTAGCGCTGGCAATCTCTTTGGCTCGCAATGAAGTTGACAGATACTTAGTTTTAAACTTGCCGCTCTTTTGGGGCGTGGTTTTTGCAAGTTCCTTTGGTTTGACAGCTAAATTACACGTTCACGAAAATTCGCCTCGCGCACCGTTTGCTGTTTTTTGAGTGTCTAGATTTAATTTATTTTACGGTTTTGTTGCGCCGTCCAGCGGTCTATGTGTCGACCTAGCTATAAGCATAATTGTTAATTGTTGTCCGTTTTGGACCCAACTAGTGACAAACCAAGTGTACAGTGCTACGCCAGCCCAACGCCCACAGCTGCAGGCCATAGTTGGTCTAACTAGTGATAAACCAAGTGTACAGTGCTACGCCAGCCCGGCGTCCACAGCTGCAGGCCATAACTGGCTGCCTGCCTGCTGCGGCTAGTGGCCTGAGAAGTTCACCTCACACTCAACCTCACAATATACTCACTCACATACTTACCACATACCATCTCAGGCCGTACAAGGATTGACTGCTGCAAGGAAGGTCAGTGCAACCCTACCATCATTAAGTCATCACTACGTTGAGAACAAATCTGATCGCGGTAAAAGGCCCTTAGGGCAGCGACCCTGGACTCAGGTTATAGCTGATGGGCCCCTATACCTAGTGTTCCAGGCCTTGACTCGTTGGCCAAGCCGTTGGCCTCAACATTTGGTAAGCAGAGCGCGGTTAAATTGATTCCGCGGACAGATTTGGCATTACTGTGACTTAACTTGGCCGTTCTAGGGTTAACTCACTAATTGTAAACTTATCAATTTATAACTTATTGATACACAGGCTTATTGAGTTACTAGTACATAGCCTACCTTGTCACATGTAGGCCTGTATAATGATTGCAATTATTGAGATTTTGTTTTGTTAATTTTTGTTGATTAATAATTAATAGTATCTAATTGTTGTTTGTGGCCCGTAACTGGCCAACAGTTAGATGTAGATTGTAATAAATAAACTTAATATTGGTATAATTTGATAATGATAGGTTCTTACCAAGCCAATTTGTAATTTGCAGTGCCTAGTATGAGTCTAGTGGCTTAGTACGGGTAATTAAAAACTTAATTTTTCTTTTATCTTAATTTATGTTATTGATTGACTTAACATAAATTATTGATAGCTTAATTTGTATCTTTTGGAACTTTTAACCAACAAATACTCTGTTTGTTTACTAAAACCCCTCGTGGTTAGGTAACAGAGTAGTTTGTTTGATGTATTTAAAATAAATAATTCTTGTTTTAAAGTAAATAATTCTAATTAATAAATAGTATTTAAGTAGTAATTTGTTTGTGTTTAAAGTGGGTAATTCTTGTTTGATTATTAATTTGTTTGGTTAAAGTTGAAACATAACTTGTAACAAATAACTTTGTTTTGATTTTGTTATCTGTTTGTTGTAACTACCTTTATTTAAGTTGTTTTGTACCTACCTAAGATGGCAGCCCACAAAAAATTGAGCGTGCAAATTCAATCAGAGCTGCGTTGGGCTGCTACAGCCAACGCCTTGGTAGGCCGGGTGGACCGGGCATCCGCACTGCTCCAGCGGTGCGAGCAGGTGCGGACCAGGCAGGCGGTCGTCGAAGAGGCCTTCCGAGACCTCATGGCATTGGAGCTACCTCCGGAATCGCTGGAGTCCTCAGTGCGGGACTACGAACAGTTTTTTGAGCTGACAGACGGTCTGGTGGAGGAGGCCGCGAGGCTCAAGAAGGAGGCGAGAATGAGCTCTATTCTTGAGTCTCCCACCAGACCCACCACGCAGCCTGCGTTACAGGGCAAGTTGCCAACAATAAACTTGCCCCACTTTTCTGGCAACCTGAGCGAGTGGCTAGGCTTTCTCAGCCTCTTTGATAGCCTGGTGGACGCGAGAAGGGACCTGTCTCCCTGCCAGAAACTGGCCTATCTACTCTCTTCCCTGCAGGGAGAGGCTCTGGGTTTAGTTAGCCACCTAGACCTCTCCGAGGAGAGTTATACCACCGCGCGGGAACTACTGACTCGGCGGTATGCCAACGTGCGCCGGTTAGCAGACACACACGTGGCACAAATTCTAGCGCTGCCACGTGTCTATGGGGTGTCCCATTTAAGAGAATCACTCTTAAATCCACTGAATGTAGCTTGCAACGCTCTTAAGCGTTTAGAGCTTCCCGTGGACCAGTGGTCTTTCCTGTTATTACACATTGTGTTGTCCCGCCTACCTCCCGAGTTGAAACTGCGTTTTGAGCAAAGGTATGGTGGGGACGGGGCCAGCTACCTGCCCCCCTTTTCGGACCTTTTAAAGTTCCTTGAGGAAGAGTGCCGGCAGGCTGATAACTCTGGTATTGCTGGTCCTTCAAGGACCCCAGAGCGGCCTGCGCAGCTGAGGAAGGAAAAGGGTCACACTGGCGTCCCTGGTAAAAGGGCCTCCGACCGGAGACCAATGCCCGTTTACACTGGACTTGCTGCCACTGAACCCGCCCCCTGTAACTATTGCAGGCGTCCAGGCCACCGGGTGCTTTCTTGCCCCCAGTTTCTCTCTAAGCGGATCAAGGATCGGAGGGGCATTGCAAGAGACCGCCACTGGTGCTATAGCTGTCTGGGAGCTCACATGCAACGGGACTGCCAACAGCAACGGCCATGCAAAATTTGTAGGGGTAACCACCTGGAGATTTTGTGCGCCAACAAGAATGGTGTTGGCCGCCGGGTGGAGAGTGAGGGCGCGCCCCGCACGGGCGGGGGCGCTCTTACCGATCGCTCCCCGGATTACTTGCGTCGGTCTCCTGATCAGGGCCATGAATCCCGACGCGTCCGGATTTCGACCCCGCCTATGGGGGCTTCACCCCCCCGTGAGGGGGGCGCCAACCCCCCTCGACGTTCTGATGGGAGATTGGTGGCGGCTCCGTCTACGGTTCAGCCTGCCCGCTATTCACCTCCGCTTCATGAGTGGCCACGCCTCGAACGCCGCCCACCTCGAGCGGGTCGACAGCCTTACTACGGCCTACCTACCTCAGCCCGTATGACTAGGCCCGTGCTGCCGCCACGAGATGACGCATGGGTTTACCCAAATGGAGGTCCGTCCCCCTCACCTTTGGAGGTCCCCCCTGAGTCTCAATATGAGATTCCCCGGTCAGAGGACCGGTTTGATGAGGACGACCACCAATAGGTAGTTGCCGCCCTAGCCCCCACCACAGCAACTTCTCCTGAGACCTTGAATCTCCGGCAGTCCGTCTGTCAGACCATTCTTTTGCCGACTGTCTCAGTGAAGGTATTCAACCCGAAGGGTGAATTTTTAATCGTTCGCGCCCTTTTGGATTCGGGTTCACAGCGCTGTATTGCTTCTTCTCGTTTGGTGGGTGAGCTAGGGCTCCCTTGGAGTCCTCGAACAGGACGGGTGATAGGTATCGGGGGTATAGAGCCCTCGACTCCTAACGGGGAAGCGGAATTAATGTTTGGCCCCGTTACGGGCAATCTTAGGGTCTTGGTCAAGGTGTCAGTCCTTGACAATATCTTAGGTCCCCTACCGCAGGTCCGAATAACTGACGCTGCGGTGTCCTGTGCATCAGGCCTAAACCCAGCTGACCCCCACTGGACTAAACCCGGTCCTACGGACCTTTTGTTGGGTTCCGACGTGTTGGGCCTGGTCTTGTCAGGGGAAATTAGGGTTTTGCAGAAGGACGGCCTATGTGCCATGTCCACTATATTCGGTTCTAGCTTTTTTGGACCCGTGCTATGGTCTTCGGACCTACCGGTGCTGGACCAATTGCAAGCAGCCGGCTTGACGCTGTCGGACGTGGTCCAGCGCTTTTGGGAAGTTGAGGAGCCGCCGCATGCCGCACGAGTTGACCCTCTTGACCTTGAATGTGAGTTGTTTTATCAAAACAACACAGGCCGCCGTGTTGATGGGCGATTTGTAACTCGCTTGCCCTTTCTCGCTTCTCGCCCCCCGCTTGGTCAATCGCGGGCCTTGGCGGAAAAGAGGCTCTTGTCTATGGAACGGCGCATGCGGCGCGACTCCACCTTCCGCTCCAAGTATGTTGAATTTATGCGCGAGTACGAGGGCCTGGGGCATATGTCACCATCCAATTTTGATTGGCGCGCACACGAGCACTACTCCTTACCCCACCATGCCGTCTTGAAGACCCCTGGGGGGAAGATTCGAGTGGTTTTTGACGGCTCCGCGGCCACATCCAACGGGGTGACATTGAACCAATGCTTGCACTCCGGTCCTAAGCTGATCAAGGATATCTCCGATATCCTCACGCATTTCCGCCGGCATCAAATTGTTTTCGTAGCTGACATCAAGATGATGTTTAGACAGTCGATGGTACATCGCGATGATCGGAGATACCAAATGATTCTGTGGCGCGAAAATCCTAATGAGCCAATGCGTGTCTTTGAATTGAACACCACGACCTATGGACTCAAGTCAAGCCCCTATATTGCTATCAGGACCTTGTTAGAACTAGCTAACCGGGAGCGGCTGAATTACCCTCGCGCATCAGCCACCTTGGAATCGTCAGTCTATATGGACGATATTTGCACGGGAGCCTCTAGCGTTGAGGAAGCTCTGACTCTTCGCGATGAATTGATTGCAATACTGAAGTCCGGAGGTTATGAGTTGGGCAAGTGGTTGTCCAACTCCCCTCACGTCTTGAAGGATCTTCCGGGAAAGGATCAGCAGGATCCTCATATTTTTGAAAATCCCGAAAATCCCAATTTGCTGACGGTCCTTGGAATACAGTACCAGCCCGTCCAAGACGTTTTCACCTACCGGGTCAAATTAGACCCACCTCCTAAGGTCTGGACTAAGCGTTCCGTCTTGTCTACGGTTGCTCGAACCTTCGATCCCAATGGATGGATCACTCCCGTAATATTTTTGGCTAAATGTTTCCTCCAGAAGCTTTGGATTGCTGAACTCGGTTGGGACGAACCACTCCCTGGGAAGTTATTGAAGGAGTGGAACTCCTTTGTGTCTTCACTTCCTGAAGTTAACCGAATTTCCATGCCTCGACGCTTCCTACCAACAGGAAGGTGTCATGCCAGTCTCCACGGGTTTTGCGACGCCTCCGAACGAGGATACGCCGCCGTGGTATATTTGAGGACTGTCGATGTCGCCGGTGAGGTCGCGACGCATCTCGTCTTGGCAAAAAGCAAGGTGGCCCCTATTCGGTCACGGCTAACTATCCCGAAATTAGAATTGTCTGGCGCCGCCCTTCTGGTACGCCTCTTGAACCACGTCCGCTCCTCTTTGGCATCTGCGGTCGATCTGACCGACGTTTATGCTTGGACGGACAGTGAGATTGTCCTTTGCTGGCTACGAGCCGCGCCTCAAAACTTAGAGGTCTTTGTTGCGAATCGGGTCTCCCAAATTCAGAGCTCTGCAGTACCGGTGATTTGGAGACACGTACCCGGAGAACTGAACCCGGCCGATTGCGCCTCCCGCGGCTGTGAGGCCTCTTCACTGGTCCACCATCACCTTTGGTGGGATCCAAGTTGGCTATCCCAATCCGAGACGACTTGGCCTCAAAATAGGTTTTCCGCTCCCGAAGTATTGCCGGGCTTAAGAGTCGGAGTGGTTGAGGATAAACAGATTCCCGACTTGAACTTTCTTTTGAACCGTTACAGTTCCCTTGATAAACTAATTGGTGTTACCGGTTGGATTCGACGTTTCATCCATAATGGGCGGAATTCAGAAAATAAAAATTTGAGTCCTGTGCTTTCCCCTCTTGAACGCCAAGACGCCCGGAACTACTGGGTGCGTGTGGTTCAGGTGGAGCATTTTTCATCCGTGATTGACACTCTAAAGAGAGGTTTAGTTTTGAAGGGCCCCCTTGCTCGCCTAAGCCCTTTTTTGGACAATAACGGAATGCTACGCGTTGGAGGACGCCTCAAGAATTCCAATCTGCCCTATGGTGCTCGCCACCCCCTTTTGCTACCTAAGGACGGCACCTTTGTCAAATTGCTAGTGACACACTACCATCTTAAAAATGCCCACGCTGGTTGTAATGCACTCTCGGCTATTTTACAGCGCGAGTTTTGGATTCTGGCAGGGAGACGCACTATCCGGAACGTCACTTTCAAATGTATTCCGTGTTACCGCTTGAAGGCTAATACTTCACAGCCGATGATGGGTGATCTGCCCTCCGACCGCGTTCTAGCCACTCGACCCTTTGCTGGGGTTGGCACTGATTTTGCTGGCCCGTTTGCCATCAAGAGCTCTAACCTCCGCAACGCCAGATCGCTCAAGGCCTACCTCTGCGTTTTTGTATGTCTCGCTACCAAGGCGGTACATTTAGAACTTGTGAGTGCCTTAAGCACTGAAGCTTTTGTAGCCACGCTAGGTAGATTTGTCTCTCGTCGAGGATTGCCTGACCTGATTCGCACGGATTGCGGCACAAATTATAAGGGCACTGATAGATACTTAAAAGAGATTGTCGAATTCCTGTCTAGCAATAAGATTAGATTAAGTATAGCATTGTCCAAGATGGGGGTAACCTGGAAGTTTGACCCCCCAGCTTGCCCTCATTGGGGTGGAATATTCGAAGCTGTGGTTAAGGTGGCCAAGACTCATCTCCGGCGCGTTATAGGCGAAACTGTTTTAACCTTTGAAGAACTCGCCACCGTGTTTTGCAAAATTGAGGCTGTACTCAATTCTCGGCTACTCTGTCCCCTCTCATCTGACCCCAATGACCTGGAGGTCTTAACTCCCGGTCATTTTCTGATTGGTCAGCCCCTTAACGCTCTACCCGAATACCCCTTCAGGGACGTGAAGGTCTCACGTTTGTCCCGGTTTGAGCTGCTGCAACAGATGACTCAGAGTTTTTGGCACCGTTGGTCACTAGAGTATTTGCATCTTTTGCAGCAGCGGGTTAAGTGGGCTGACAAATCTGATCCACCCAAAGTTGGTGACCTAGTGCTGATTAAGGAACCTAATTTGTTGCCTTTATACTGGCGCCGTGGGCGCATTCTTAAGCTGATCTACGGGTCTGATGGGGTTCCCAGGGTTGCCGAGGTAATGGTCGGAGACTCTGTCTTGCAGCGAGCCGTTTGCTCCTTATCACGTTTACCCATTTACTAGTAAGTGGACGTAAATCCTTACGACCACAGGCGGGGGGGTTGTTCGCGCCATGTGCCTGTCAACAATTCCTTGTTCCATGGTCGTAGCGCTGGCAATCTCTTTGGCTCGCAATGAAGTTGACAGATACTTAGTTTTAAACTTGCCGCTCTTTTGGGGCGTGGTTTTTGCAAGTTCCTTTGGTTTGACAGCTAAATTACACGTTCACGAAAATTCGCCTCGCGCACCGTTTGCTGTTTTTTGAGTGTCTAGATTTAATTTATTTTACGGTTTTGTTGCGCCGTCCAGCGGTCTATGTGTCGACCTAGCTATAAGCATAATTGTTAATTGTTGTCCGTTTTGGACCCAACTAGACTCACAGCTAAGATTCACAGCGGAATCGTGACGCTCTTGTATTTAAAATCAAAAAGTTGGAATTTAAGTAAAAAACTGGAATAAATATAGTGCTAAAGTGAAGTAGAAAGTGAAAGACGAAAAAAAAATAGTGATATAAACTAATTAGTGATGATAAATAGTATTAAACACCAAAATTAAAACCGTTCCCGCCGTTGAAATAGCGATACAAGCTAAACAGCTGATTCACTCGGCGCAAGGCCGCACGGTGTCCGAGGCCAATGACCGCGTATACGCCCGTCCCATTTGCACCAATTGTATTATACTAACTGCATCCTTATCTTGTTCAGTAAGCAGGTGATTCAAATCACTTATACCTCGCCTATTCAAATAGACACCTAACGGACATTAGCTCGAATGCAAAAACGATGAACTGTATACACTGTGAAAAACAAATTAGAGGAGAAAATAATGTTCTAAAATGCTGCAGCTGCAAAGGAAACTTCCATCTAGAATGCGTAAACATCACAAAGGCTTGCTACGCCGCCCTCTCGGCTGATTTAAAGCAAAACTGGAAATGCACACAATGCGCGCTAATAACACGACGCAAAAGAAATGATAACACCCCAATACGCGGCCAAACAGAGCCGTCCCTAATAAATGACACGAACATGTCTAAAGACGAGTCCCTGCTACAAAATAGCAGCATCTTGAGTGATACGATTCAGGCCAGCGAACATGCGTGTAAAACACCAGAAAAAAATGGAATAGGCGCCATTACAACGGACTCTGTACCTTACACTTTAAAGCAAATCAGCAAACTACTTGACGAAAAACTAGAAAGCAACAAAATCTCCATCCTAACTGAAATTAGAACGACAATCCAAAGCGAAATAAACCAGTCTATTCACAAACTACACGTCGAACTCACACAAAAAACAAGCACACTTTCCGCAGAACAATCAAACATAAGGATGGAATTACAAACGCTTAATGCTAAGATATTAGATATGGAAAGAGAGCGGGAAGATTTAAAAAATGAAGTGAACAACTTAAAAAAGCAGCTAAATACCCAAGAAACTACACCCAGCATTGAATACGACAACAGTAAAAAAATCGTGCTGTACGGCTTAAATGAAATACACAACGAAACAGAACTTGAATTACATCAGAGAATAATAAGTACCTTTGGCCACATCCTAAACATTTACCTAGTAGGATATATCGAAGAAACAACTCGGATAGGGAAAAAAGGAGCCCGACGGCCTATAATGATTGAGCTGATTAGTAAAAGAATGACGAAATATATTTTAAGCAACGGTCGATATTTTAAAAATACAGGTTTCGCCATCTCGGAGTATTTAACTGGGAATTCCTTACGAGAGAGAAATATGATGAGAAAAAGCTTAGAAATCGCTAGGAAAAATGGAAAACACGCAATTATACGCGGAAACAAGCTTATTGTAGACGGGAGAATATCAAATGTAGGTATAAATAGCACACTATGGAATATGAACCAATCTGAAACAATGATACCTACAGATAGCCTCAGTACTAAGCCGAAGCAAAATAACTCAAAACCCCCAGATAATAATACATTTCGCGACTGAACTGAGCATACTTTACCAAAACATGCAAAGCATTAATAACAAACTACACGTCCTTGAAGATTTTTTACAAGAAAACCTATATCAATGCATCTGCGTATCAGAAACATGGCTATCGAATGTAAAAATTGACCAAATTCAGTTCTGTGACTATTCAATTGCGACATCATACTGTCGTAAGAATTACGAAGGAGGCGGGGTTCTAATACTACTGCAAAACAACATAGAATTTACTGAACGAAAGGACATCATAGACTTGACAATTGAATATATTATTGAAGTTTGCGCAGTAGAACTAATTTATTTAAATACTCTTGTAATATGTGTGTATTGTAATGGTAGAGAGACCGATATTATGTTAACCCAATTAAAAAAAATACTAGAATTAATTACTAAAAAATATGCTAAAAAACAAATTATATTCGGCGGCGATTTTAACATAAATGTCATGGAAAATTCAAATAAATCAAATACTTTAATTAACCTCATGTTAGAATACAACTTCGCCCAACACATTACCGAACCTACCCGTGTTACTAAAACTACTTCAACCTGCTTAGACCTCATATTTACAAACTTCAAAGACGATAACCAAAGTACCTATGTACACGACTACGGATTTTCAGACCACAAGGGAACAATATATAAAAAAAAGGGTTAAAAAATAAAGAAACAAATAAATTAATTATAAAGAAAAGAATCTACTGCGAAAGAAACATAAACTATTTTAAATCAGAGCTAGCTAAAATTGATTGGAATAAAATAATAACAATTAATAAAACACTAAATGATAACTACAACTTATTTCATTCAATAATTACAGATCTCTTAAATCAGTGTATACCTATCAAAAAAATTAGAATAAATACGAAAAAGAAAACCTACTTAACAAAAGGTATAAAAATTTCGTGTAAAAATAAAAGACTATTAAAAATTCTCGTAGTAAGCTCTAAAAATAAAATTCTCAAAGATGACTATAAGAAATACACTAAGCTACTGAAACAAACAGTAATACAATCCAAAAAGATCGATAATATTAGGATAATGGCGCGGTCAAACAACATCTCAAAGTCTATGTGGCAAATAATAAGAAACAGTACAAATAAAAACACAATAAGGCCCCGGTCTAACATTACATTAAAGATCCACAATAAACTTACTTCGAAACCAAAGCAGATAGCAAACGCATTCAATACCTATTTTGCTTCCGTTGGAGGGGGCACATGCACCAGTTGCTCGACCAATCACTCGACCGGTCGTCCAATAAACAATCCAATCGAAAATAGTATGTTCTTGCGCCTAGTGGAGCCGCGTGAAATGTACGATATTATACGCTCGCTAAAAAACAAAAACAGCTGCGGAATTGACGAAGTACCACCCTCTCTGCTAAGAAAATGTGCGAAAGAGCTGACACTACCATTATACCTACTTGTTAACCAATCTTTTACTGATGGCGTATTTCCAGACCTCCTTAAAAAATCCGTTATAAGGCCGATATACAAAAAAAAGGGAGAAAAAAGTGATCCAAGCAATTATCGCCCAATAGCCTTACTCCCTGCAGCGTCAAAAATCTTTGAAACAGCTATGTGTCGGCAACTAAATTCGTTTTGTGAAAAGTTTAAAATCTTTGATGAAAGCCAACACGGCTTTCGAAAAAATCGCAGTACAACATTGGCAGTATACAAATACATTCAAGAAGTATACAACATTCTAAATGACAAAAAATATGCAATTGGGATCATGTTAGACATGTCGAAGGCGTATGACAAAGTCCAATATGACATTCTATTAAATAAATTATACGGCATAGGCATACGAGGTACACCACACGAATGGTTCAAATCGTATTTAGGAAACCGCGAACAATATGTTGACATTGAAAATTGTGACCAAGAAACAGGACTAGTAAACTTTATCAGATCGGACGTAACAATCATGACTAACTCAATACCCCAAGGAAGTGTCCTTGGGTGTATTTTGTTTTTAATTTATATAAATGACCTACCAAAAATTTTTGACGAATATTGTATATTATTTGCGGATGACATTTCTTTATTATTTCCTCTATCAAATAATGATAACCTCCATGATACGATGACTCGACTGTTAAACAACATTACTGACTGGATGAATGACCATAAATTAGAAATAAATTACAATAAAACCAAAATAATCCAATTTCGACCTCACCAAAAAAAACAATTACATATTAAATATACTTATAATAAAACAGACATTGAATGCGCCGACAGCCTAACGTTTTTAGGCATTGAAATCGACTCAAATTTAAATTGGAAGGACCATATCGAAAAAACAAAAACTAAATTAAGTAAATTTATTTATGGACTCAGACAATTAAAACGAACCACCAACTTAAAAACTGCACTAGCTGCGTATTATGCCTATGGGTACGCATTTTTGAAATATGGTGTTATTCTCTGGGGCAATAGCACCGATGCCCTGGACCTTTTCAGACAACAAAAAAAGTGCATACGCATATTAGCAAACATAAGAACTACAGACTCATGTCTACCTCATTTTAAAGAATTAAAAATTTTAACACTACCTTCCATCTATATCTATGAAATATGTAAATTTGTTAGAAAAAATCTACACTGTTATAAAAAAAAAGAAGACAAACCTCGTCGATTTCCCGAAAGACATGAAAATAAACTAACCCTACCACCATCAAAACTAAAACTTTACACCTCGAGTCCCTTCGTAATGTCCATAAAAATATATAATAATTTGCCAGACAGCATTCGAAACATAGAAAAAGATAACAAATTTTATAAAACATTAAAAAACTTTTTATTGGAAAAATGTTACTACAAAATAAATGATTATTTTGACGATACAAATAATATTAATAAATAAAATCGGTCTCTCTACTACGGTCGATTTCAGACCAAGTTGCTACACCCTAACGGGGTATGTGTAAACTATCTGCAACTAAAATGAATAAATAAATAAATAAATAAATAAACTAGTGACAAACCAATTGTACAGTGCTACGCCAGCCCAACGCCCGCAGCTGCAGGCCATAGTTGGTCTAACTAGTGATAAACCAAGTGTACAGTGCTACGTCAGCCCGGCGTCCACAGCTGCAGGCCATAACTGGCTGCCTGCCTGCTGCGGCTAGCGGCCTGAGAAGTTCACCTCACACTCAACCTCACAATATACTCACTCACATACTTACCACATACCATCTCAGGCCGTACAAGGATTGACTGCTGCAAGGAAGGTCAGTGCAACCCTACCATCATTAAGTCATCACTACGTTGAGAACAAATCTGACCGCGGTAAAAGGCCCTTAGGGCAGCGACCCTGGACTCAGGTTATAGCTGATGGGCCCCTATACCTAGTGTTCCAGGCCTTGACTCGTTGGCCAAGCCGTTGGCCTCAACATAGACCATAGTCCACCACGCTGGCCCAATGCGAGTTAGCAGACTTCACACACCTTCGAGAACATTATGAAGAACTCTCAGATGTCCGGTTTCCTCACGATGTTTTCCTTCACTGTTGAAGCAAGTGATAGTTAATTGCTTAAACGCACTTGACTCCGAAAAGTCAGAGGTGTGTACCCGGGCTCGAACCTGCGACCCCCCAAATAGGAGACCACAGTCCTAACCACTAGGCTATCACTGCAGCTGACATCCTACTAACCAACTAATATTATAAACTAGATGATGCCCGCGACTTCGCCCGCGTGGATTAAGGTCTTTTAATTCCCGCGGGAACTGTAATTTTCCGGGATAAAAAGTAGCCTATGTGTTAATTCTGGGCTATCTCCATTCCAAATTTCAGCGAAATCGGTTCATTCGTTGTGAAGTTATAGAGTTCCACATCATCCACCACCAACATCCATCCACCCATCGATCCATCCAAACATCATGCATCCATCCATCCATCCATGTAAAGTCGACATCTCCTGAGAATGCTCCGGTGTCGGGGCGAAACGTGCGTCGAGAGTAGTGTAAAAGTCTTGTGTGGTGGTAGCTTAGCTTGTAATTGCATGTTTGACCATACAGATTTTTTCTGTTGACGGATTATAGCAAAATAATTCTAACCTTTTCTTGCTATCCATCCATCCATCCGTACATCCTTACAAACTTTCGCATTTATAATATTACTGGACTAGACTAGAAGTAGAATTAGCAGGATTTGAATGTTTGTGAGCTAGGATGTGTGTTACTCTTTAACGCCACAACAAATTAACCGATTTGCTTGGGAATGGAGATAGCTCATACCCAGGAATATAGGCTCAAGGCTACATTTTATCCCAGAAAATTAAAGAGTTCCCGTGGGAATTAAAAAATCTAATTCTGTATTAAATTCGACGGTTAATGCCTTGCCTTGCGTTCAAGATAAAAGAACTTTTCAAGTAATTTTTAAATAAATATAAACTGTTCACAACCTAATCTTACTAATACTGTAAATGCGAAAGTGTGTACTTTGTTTGTTGGTTTATCCTTCAATCACACTTCAACAGAGCTATGGATCGTGGTTTTAGGGTTCCATACCAAAATGGTAAAAATGGAACCCTTATGGTGAGACTTTCTCCGTCCGTCTGTCCGTCCGTCTGTCACAGTCGATTATTTCAGTAACTATTAAAGCTATCGACATGAAATTTGGCATAGTTGTGTATAATAGTGGCCCAAAATCATTGGAATAAAGAAAAATCGAAAATTATTTTTAGTTTTAATAAAAAAAGGGGGAAAATCGGGGGTTTGAAATTTCAAAGTAAAATAACTATATCGAGTGGGGTATCATATGAAAGGCCTTTACTTGTGCATTCTAAAACAGTTTTTTATTTATTTCTATATATAATAGTTTTTGATTAATCGGCCAAAATGTCGAAAAAAATACCGTTCCCCCCCCCTTATCTCCGAAGTTTACCAATCGAAAAATCTGAAATAATTATGGTCAATAGATGTTTATGTATATTTTACAGGAAAAATAAAAGCAATGTGAAAATTATTTTAGTTTGATTAAAAAAGGGGGAAAATCGGGGGTTTGAAATTTCAAAGTAAGATAACTATACCGAGTGAGGTATCATATGAAAGGCCTTTACTTGTGCATTCTAAAACAGTTTTTTATTTATTTCTATATATAATAGTTTTTGAGTAATCGGCCAAAATGTCGAAAAAAATACCGTTCCCCCCCCCCCCCCCTTATCTCCGAAGTTTACCAATCGAAAAATTTGAAATAATTATGGTCAATAGAGGGTTATGTATATTTTACAGGAAAAATAAAATCAACGCGAAAATTATTTTAGTTTAATTAAAAAATGGGGAAAATCAGGGGTTTGAAATTTCAAAGTAAGATAATTATACCGAGTGGGGTATCATATGAAAGGCCTTTACTTGTGCATTCTAAAACAGTTTTTTTATTTATTTCTAGATATAATAGTTTCTGATTAATCGGCCAAAATGTCGAAAAAAATACCGTTCCCCCCCCCTTATCTCCGAAGTTTACCAATCGAAAAATCTGAAATAATTATGGTCAATAGAAGTTTATGTATATTTTACAGGAAAAATAAAACCAACGCTCTAACTAGCATAGTTTTTTTTATATTAACAATAAACCTCTACAAACAAAGTTAACGATAAATAAGCAAATTAATATAATATTATCGTTTTACTTTTACTTTTGGAGTATGGAACCCTCGGTGCGCGAGTCGGACTCGCACTTGGCCGGCTTTTTTTCATATGGGTGGAGGACCTGGATACCAATTGTCTTAACGTTATTCCATTGATCGTATACGTATTCGATGACATTAGCGTAAAAAAAACTACTAGTACTAGCTTTGGGAAGTTGGCGGTGTATCACTCCCGTGCCTGGGAGAGCACGTAAGGCCGTCGGCCCTGCGCCTGAACTCTCCAGACTATGAGAGTGAGGGGATAGAGCGTGCACCTGTTTGCGCTCTTTTGCACTATAATGTCGCACGCGCCGATCTCTGAGGAGGTTGGCTGCCGTAACATTAACCAAGCAACGGCTGGATCATGAGTCATGCTCGTGAACGGGTTCTGCCGGCGGGAATGGGGCTGCTTTCTGTCTACCCATAACATGTATTGAATAATTGCAGTACACATTTTTGGAACTTCCCCTCACTGTGGAAATATTCTATTCTAACAAAGTTGCATGGGTTAAATCGGCTTGGCATCCAGCTGCCCACAAGATAGTATAACAATGTAATAGCTCCATAATAATATTGTAAAATGAGTATTTTGAAAAGAGCAACTGGTGAGTTTCTTGCCGGCTCTTCTCAGCAGAATCCGCTTTCCGAACCGGTGGTAGAGTCATGACGTGTCTTAAGAGCCACAGGTTGGCCTACATGATACATAATTTTGAATTTTTTAGTATAATATAATATATTATAATATATAAAATATAATATATTAATAATAATTAATATTTTTCTTTCTTTTTTTTCTAAAGTCCTTAACAGACAGCACCAGATATCAAGAACGAGTCTCGCAGATTGCTGTTGCCATTCGACCAGGATATAAACCCCGACGCCATGTGGGACTTGATGCAGACAGCCGCCGACCCCACGTGGTTCCAATAAGAGTACCAGCATTAAAAATAAACTACTGCGATATTACTTGTTATGTTAATGTTTTATTATTTAATATTTATAAAAAAATAAAACTAATGGAGTTTACACATGTCTTTTCTAATGTCTGTTTTTATTCTTTCTTTCTTTATCGCAGCACATTCTATTTTTAAAATAGTTATTATTGACCGAGCGAAGCGAGGTCTCTGAGTCTACTAGAGTGAATTTGCACTTGTCCGTCCGTCCGTCCGTCTGTCAGAGCCTTATAACTTTTGAATTACTGAACGTAATTACTTCAAATTTAGATATAATATGTAAACTGATGGCCTTCAGCCGAATATTGGATAAAAAATTATAAAAACCTTTATTTCAGGGGGGCTCTCATAGAAGTGAATGCGAAGTAAAAAAAATTTTATCGCGTTACATAAAATTGTTACATATCGTTTTAAAGATAATTTTAAACCGAGTACAAAAAAAATTTTTTTAAATTTTTCCCTTAAAATTGACGAAATGGGGGGCTTTCAAAGTGGCGATTTTATACGCTCGCTTGAAGACTAAGAAAATCCGCTATGTATTTTCAAGCGGATTTTAGTTTTTTAGGTCACTTATATCCTGTACTTGAACAACAAATACTAAAATTATATAAATATTATAAAGAAACAAGATTATTTAATTTTTAATGGGCATCAGTAATTCATATAGCATCAACATAGCTTCACAATAATGCTAATAGATGGCGCAGTCAGTAACTATTCCATGGAACTACGAGTTACGACTACGACCTATCCCAAAAACAGTTTTGCGTCGACCATTATTATTTAGTTACATAATATAATACAATAATTGTATTGTAATTTTTTTTGTACCATATTATTCAATTAAAATTATTTTTTAGTTAAATTTTAGTTAAATACCTATTGTATATTTTCTATTCGCGTCGATAGATGACGATTTGTACAGATGTCCGTAACCCGGTTTCACTCGTTAGTACCTACATAATTATTCAATGTTTTCACTAACGTTCCCTAACCTTTACGGCCTACCTATGATAAGTTAGGTGATGTTTTCTGTCAACTTATTTATCACGATCCTGTACGGGACACCTAAAAGGACATTGGGACGAATGTTAGGAATTAGGATTGTATTTAGGAGCTACCTACGTTAAGAGACTCCTACTTAGGGGATGATTTAGGTATGTTTGGTGAAAACGGGCATAATAATAATGTCAGTTTTGGTTATCATGTATCGATTGAATGAATAATCATGGGATACCGTTACCGCGAGGTCTCAGTTCGGGGCGAACCACTAGTAATAAATATAAAAAAGATCTTATTACATCTCCCTTTTTTATTCACGATACCTGAGTGGTGGTCGCACTACACGGCCTGTAGCACATCGCTGTACAAAACTTCGTTTTGTACAGCGATGGTTGAATGGTTGGAGTTATTCCAGTTTCCACATCTTCATCATCATGAATATAAAAAGGTATAAAATTTAAAGGCTTAATATAGAATCTATTCCTTATAAACATTCTCCCATTATCTTGTACATTCTGTTATAAATTTTTCCTTTAGTTATCCCTTTTTTCCCTATTTTAAACAAAACATGTTTTCCAAATTCCAAATCTCTTAAATTAACCTTATTCCTGTTAAAATAATACCTATCCTTTTCCTGTCTATGTACTAAATTTCGCCTTATACTCTTATAAACCCTCGGAAGAAATGCCTTCTTTGCCATTGGTACAATACCTCTTAATTTTCTATTAAATAAATTTTCCGTGGGAGATGCAATTACTTACATTAGAAATGGGACTGTTACGAAATTCTAGCATTATTAAATATGGATCCTTCTTATCATATAGAGCTTTCTTAGGAAGCCTCTTCACTGTTTGTATCTCTCTTTCAACCATACCATTTGATTGAGGATACTCTGGACTTGACCTAGTATGTTTAAAATCATATTCCCTAGCGAAATAGGCTATTTGACTACTTTTAGAAAATCATCTTAAATTGTTAATAATGCTATGCTGAAGCTAACGAAACATATATTTCGGCATAATTTTCATTATTTTTCATAAATATCGAGAAATAAATTCAAAAAAATAAATTGCCGCCGAAACGTTCCATTTGCTCTCATGACGTAACAGTTCACATTTCAAACAATGACAATTTTATAATATGTGTTTAGGCCGCGTGTCGCATACTATTTGGTATTTAATAAAATAGTAACGATGAAAAACAGACGAAATTAGCCTATTACGCCGCACAAACACGTCGAAATGTATTGACAAAATGAGAATTCCATAGGTGGTGTGGACTGTGACGTCATTCGAGATCACGGAACGTTTTCGATCACGTGGCCATGGCCAGAATTATAGCAATTTTATTTAATGTTTTCTAATTAAATAAAGCTTTATTTTTTAGTTTTGTCGTATGGAATAATGTTTTTAGATAATAATCTTTTAGGATGACACCAGTTGAAACGATATTTTTATTATAGTCAAATACCCTATTCTTAAAACTATCACTAAAAAATTGCGGCCCTCCAGCACTAAATAATTCTCGTGGAATTCCATGCCGACTGAAAATCTGTTTTAATTTATCAATAATAAATTCACTTGTAGTAGATCTTAATAAATCTATCTCAGGAAACTTTGAAAAATAATCTATCACAATCATATAATAGGGTATTTGACTATAATAAAAATATCGTTTCAACTGGTGTCATCCTAAAAGATTATTATCTAAGAACAGTATTCCATATGACAAAACTAAAAAATAAAGCTTTATTTAATTAGAAAACATTAAATAAAATTGCTATAATTCTGGCCATGGTCACGTGATCGAAAACGTTCCGTGATCTCGAATGACGTCACAGTCCAAACCACCTATGGAATTCTCATTTTGTCAATACATTTCGACGTGTTTGTGCGGCGTATTAAGCTAATTTCGTCTGTTTTTCATCGTTACTATTTTATTAAATACCAAATAGTATGCGACACGCGGCCTAAACACATATTATAAAATTGTCATTGTTTGAAATGTGAACTGTTACGTCATGAGAGCAAATGGAACGTTTCGGCGGCAATTTATTTTTTTGAATTTATTTCTCGATTTTTATGAAAAATAATGAAAATTATGCCGAAATATATGTTTCGTTAGCTTCAGCATAGCATTATTAACAATTTAAGATGATTTTCTAAAAGTAGTCAAATAGCCTATTACAACCATTTAATTGAAATAAATCTACACCTACTTTCTCCCAAGGTAATTCTGGTTTTTTTTAGGGTTCCGTACCAAAATGGTAAAAATGGAACCCTTATGGTGAGACTTTCTCCATCCGTCCGTCCGTCCGTCCGTCTGTCACAGTCGATTATTTCAGTAACTATTAAAGTTATCGACATGAAATTTGGCTTATTTGTGTATAATAGTGGCCCAACATCATTGGAATAAAGAAAAATCGAAAATTATTTTTAGTTTTATTAAAAAAGGGGGAAAATCGGGGGTTTGAAATTTCAAAGTAAAATAACTATACCGAGTGGGGTATCATATGAAAGGCCTTTACTTATGCATTCTAAAACAGTTTTTTATTTATTTCTATATATAATAGTTTTTGTGAAATCGGCCAAAATGTCGAAAAAAATACCGTTCCCCCCCTTATCTCCGAAGTTTACCAATCGAAAAATCTGAAATAATTATGGTCAGTAGAGGTTTATGTATATTTTACAGGAAAAAAGCAACGCGAAAATTATTTTAGTTTGATTAAAAAAGGGGGAAAATCGGGGGTTTGAAATTTCAAAGTAAGATAACTATACAGAGTGGGGTATCATATGAAAGGCCTTTACTTGTGCATTCTAAAACAGTTTTTTATTTATTTCTATGTATAATAGTTTTTGATTAATCGGCCAAAATGTCGAAAAAAATACCGTTCCCCCCCTTATCTCCGAAGTTTACGAATCGAAAAATCTGAAATAATTATGGTCAATAGAGGTGTATGTATATTTTACAGGAAAAATATAATCAACGCGAAATTATTTTAGTTTAATTAAAAAAGGGGGAAAATCATGGGTTTAAAATTTCAAAGTAAGATAATTATACCAAATGGGGTATCATATGAAAGGCCTTTACTTGTGCATTCTATAACAGTTTTTTATTTATTTCTATATATAATAGTTTTTAAGTAATCGGCCAAAATGTCGAAAAAAATACCGTTCCCCCGCCCCCCCCCCCCTTATCTCCGAAGTTTACCAATCGAAAAATCTGAAATAATTATGGTCAATAGAGGTTTATGTATATTTTACAGGAAAAATAAAACCAACGCTCTAACTAGCATAGTTTTTTTTATAATAACAATAAACCTCTACAAACAAAGTTAACGATAAATAAGCAAATTAATAAAATATTATCGTTTTAATTTTACTTTTGGAGTACGGAACCCTCGGTGCGCGAGTCCGACTCGCACTTGGCCGGCTTTTTTTACTTTCAAAATGGTTGTAACCATTACAACTGACACAACGTTTACCATATGCAGGAGTGATATATATGTGCCTACGGCAATGGAGTGCATTGACGGCGATGTACCGACATCTACATGAAGTCAGTAATAAACAACTGCTCGAGTGAACCGGACTTTCATTTATTACATTGGCGACGAGGATGGGATATTTACCCGCGCGTTTGAGAAAAATGATATAAAATGTCTTATATTGGGAAATTAAATTGTTTCGATTATAAATCTAGTGAGTGGGCAGTATTTAAGGGCCAACTTAACCAGTTTTTTATCGTTAACGATGTGGACGACGCAAAACGGAGTGCAGTTCTTTTGACACACCTAACAGAAGAGTCGTACCGTCTTCTTCGAGATCTTGCGTATCCTAATAAATTGGAAGAATATTCGTTCACGGAGTTAGTTGCATTACTCGATGTTCATTTTAAGCCGCGGAAGTGTTCGTATGCCGAGAGGGCAAAGTTCTACGGAGCGGTGAAGCGACCTGACGAGACGCTGCCAGAGTGGGCGGCACGGCTACGTGGCCTGGCGACCTACTGCGGCTTCGGTACGGCCTTGGAACAGAACCTCACCGACCGCTTCGTGCTTGGGTTGGGTGCTGGTTCTGTGCGAGATAAGCTCTTCGAAAAGGATGCGGCCAACATGCAACTAGCAGAGGCGCTAGACGTGGCGCAAAAGGCAGAAAGCGCATTAGAAGCGAAGAGTGTATCTACTAACGAGGAGGATGTCGCCATCAAGCAAGAACCAATCTATAAGGCAACTTATAAAAAGGGCGTTGGCGGAGGCTCGCGAAGAGGAGGCAGTGCTGGCGGGTCCGATCAGGCCCCTGCATCGGGCGGGGCTGGCTGTGCGGTTTGTGGGTTAAAACACCCTGGCGGCTGCAGATTTAGGAACTATACGTGCAAAAGATGCGGTACTATTGGCCATTTACAGAGGGTCTGTAAAGGTGCAGTTCCACGGGTTAAAGGTGCAGTTTCACGTGTTAATAATATGGAAACGGAAAGTGAATCGGCAGAAAAATGTTGTGGGGAATGCCAAAACTTTAATATAAGGTATGATAAACCTATTAAATTATATGTAACATTAGATAGGGTTAGAATTGCCATGGAGCTAGATTCTGGGTCAGGTGCATCAGTAATATCTGACAGACTATATTACGAAAAGTTCTCAGATATTAAATTAAATCCATGTGATCTGAAAATGTGTTTATATAACGGACATAAAATCACACCCTTAGGATTTTTTGTAATTAATGTAAGTTATAAGGGCGAAACCAAAAGAATAAAATTTTTTGTTATTAAAGGTGGTGGGCCGCCTCTATTAGGGCGAGATTTCATGTCCGCTTTTAATTTATCTTTAACGGTACAAATAAATACAATAAATAATGATACGGAAGTGCAAGCCTTGTTGGAACAATTCTCTGACTTATGGAAGGATGAATTAGGTACCTTCAAAAATTTTAAGGTTAATTTAGTTTTGAAAGAGAATGCGAGTCCTAAATTCTTTAAAGCACGTACGGTCCCTTTTGCGCTAAAAGAGAAGGTCGAAAAAGAGTTGGAACGGCTAGTAGGTGTAGGTATCCTTGTTCCAGTCAGTAGCTCTGATTACGCGACGCCCATCGTGCCGGTTTTAAAGGAAAACGGGAGCGTAAGAATAGCGGGCGATTTTTCAGTTACTTTAAATAAAGATCTAGTAATCGATAAGTACCCGTTGCCTCGGATAGAGGAGGTGTTCGCGAAGTTAGGAGGTGGCGAGCACTACTCCAAATTGGATCTAAAAAATGCGTACAATCAAATTGTGCTCAGTGACTCATCACGAGGTCTTACAACAATCAACACTTCCAAGGGACTTTTTCAATATACAAGGTTGGTGTACGGCTTGGCTAATGCGCCAGCTATTTTTCAAAAGTCCATGGAAACCCTCCTATCGGGCATCGATGGTGTAAGTTGTTGGCTCGACGATATCTGTATAACGGGTCCAAATAAGAAAATTCATTTAGAACGACTTAAAGAGGTGTTAAGTAGGTTAAATGATGCAGGATTACGTTTACGGAAAGAGAAATGCGAATTTTTTAAGAAAAGTGTAACTTATCTCGGTTTCACTATAAACAGTAGCGGTTACAGACCAGCGCGGATAAAGTGAAGGCTATATTAAATGCACCGGAGCCGAAAAACGTCACGGAGGTTAAACGATTCCTGGGTATAGTCAACTATTATAGAAGTTTCATTCCGAACGCGTCCGCCGTGATGAGCCCACTCCACGAGCTGCTGCGCGCCGGCGCGGAGTGGAGGTGGGGCGAGCCGCAGCGGGAGGCCGTGCGGCGCGTGCGGAGCGAGCTGGCGTCGGAGCGCGTGCTGGCGCACTTCGAGCCGGGCGCGCAGCTCGTGCTGAGCGTCGACGCCGGCCCGGCGCGGGGCTCGGCGCGGTGCTCGCGCAGCGCGACCGCGACGGGCGGGAGCGACCGATAGCCTACGCGTCCCGGTCGCTAGGAGCCAGCGAGAGAAACTATAGCCAAATTCAAAAGGAAGCGACAGCCATAATTTTTGGAGTAAAAAAGTTTCATCAGTATTTGTACGGCCTTAGTGAACCTTTCTTACTAAAAACGGATCATCGTCCTCTGGTGTCGATATTTAATAATAAGAATGGCATTTCGGTAACTACGGCACTGCGTTTACAGAGATATGCTATAATACTTTCGGCGTATAATTATAGAATACAATACACATCTAGTGAGAATAATGTCGTAGCGGATTATTTTTCTCGCGCCCCGTTAAACGAGACTTCGTGCGAAAGTGACAGGGAATATGATTCGTATATGTCGATAAAGTTTCTCGATGGCGCTTGGCCCGCCATTAAACTAGATGACGTCATTAGTGCAACTACCGACGATAAAACAATTCAAACGGTGCGTAGATATATGTCGGCAGGTTGGCCAAAGAAAATACATTGTAAATCAATTCTACCTTTTTTTCAATGCAAAACGGACCTTCAGTTCGAACAGGGAATTCTTCTACGTGGACATAGGGTCGTAATTCCTTTGGTGTTGAGGGAGCGCATGTTGAAAGAATTACACAGTACGCACCTCGGAATAAGTAAAAGTAAAAATAATGCAAGGGAGAGGTTCTGGTGGCCCAATCTGGACGCGGACATACAGCGCTGGATTGGCGCTTGCGAGTTGTGCGCCAGTTTAAGGTCCGCGCCGCCGCGTGACGCGCCGGCGCCGTGGCCCGCCGCTTCGGGGCCATGGCAGCGCATACACATCGACTATATGACAGTAGGCCAACGGGTATATTTAGTGATTGTGGACGCATACAGTAAATGGGTGGAATGTCTGTTTATGCAAAACGGGACAGCCACGCAGGCTCTCATTGCCAAATTGAAATATATCTTCTCAATTTTTGGTATTCCGTACACCCTAATATCAGATAACGATGTTAAGATAAATTCAAAAGAATTCATTGAGTTTTGTTCCAGCAATGGTATCAAATATATGACGTCAACTATTTATCACCCAGCGAGTAACGGACAAGCGGAAAATTCCGTACGCACTTGTAAAAAAATGCTGAAATGTATTTTGAGTGAGTGTTCCTCGCAGCATGTTGTACATGAAAAATTATTAGGATACCTGTTTAACTATAGAAATACAGTACATTGCACAACTGGAGAAACACCAGCGAAGTTGATGTTCGGCCGTGGTTTACGAACGCACTTAGATTTAATGTTACCAAACAAAAAAATTAAAAATAATAATTGTAATTGCAAAGGAAAAAGATTTTTTAACAAAGGAGACGTGGTTTGGGCTAGATGTTACGGGGTGAGGAAGGAAAAATGGGAATTATGTACAGTTACAGAAATAATAGGAAATAGAATGTACAAACTACAAACTGTAAATGATTCTAATTGTATTATCAGACATGTAGACCAACTTGTAAAATATAAAGGGGGTTCTTTGCAGGAATCTGACGAGACGGTTGCAAACTGCAGTCCTCCCATCCGCCCACCGGCTCTCAGATCGTCACTGGGCGACCTGAGTGTCGATAACGAGATCGGGTCGGTGGACGAGGAGGGCGGCGATAAAAATCTAGAGTGTAATGTTGGGAATGATGTCTGCGAGGGCGAGTGTGAGCGAAGGCCTGAGGACGTGCCCGGCGCGGACAGTCCCGCGCCCGCTGCGCCGCCGCCGGCCCCGGCACCCGCGCCGCCCGCCGGCGACGGGGCAGTGGCGTCGCCCGCGGTGGCCACGGCCACGTCGTCGCCCACACACGCACCGCGAATGGTTTTACGCCCCAGACGCCTAAAATGAGTTAGTTTAGTTAGTTATAGAAATCCAAAATTGTAAGGTTCAAATTCTTAGACTAGGTATATTTTATTTTTATTAGGTTTCAAAATTAGGGCAGAGGAGTGATATATATGTGCCTACGGCAATGGAGTGCATTGACCGCGATGTACCGACATCTACATGAAGTCAGTAATAAACAACTGCTCGAGTGAACCGGACTTTCATTTATTACAAGGACATTTCCTCATTGGACGATTATAACCACACTTTTGACATACTTTCCTCTTATAAGCTTCATTAAAATCTTTTCTAATATATTTTAATGTTTCATTTCAAACCTATAGAACCTAAGTGCCCTGCTAAGTGGGCACCTGAATATTTCTGTACAACCCTGAACTAACCTAAGATTTTGGCAAATATACCAACCGTGCGGCAACGGAATAAGGCGCGGGAGGGGAAGTGGGGCTGTATTTATTACTTTGGGTGCCTTTGACCAGCTATTATGATTAGTATCCAGAGAAAGTGATTAATTTATCACTAGTTATTATACTATCTAGCAATGTACCTACTCACTATGACTGGACAAATCAATACCGTCGTACTATTATTTATTTCGTAATCGATCCCTTATAAGTACCTAAGAAATTTTCCATTGCTAATGAAAAACTTCAATAACTGTGTTTATAATAAACTAGCTGATGCCCGCGACTTCGTCCGCGTGGATGTAGTTTTTAAAATCCCTCGGGAACTTTTTGATTTTCGGGATAAAAAGGAGCCTATGTCACTCTCCAGGTCCTCAACTATACCCATGCAAAAAATCACGTACATCCGTAGCTCTTTTGCGGCGTGATTGAAGGACAAACAAACAAACACACTTTCGCATTTATAGTATTAGTGTGACGTTTTAGTAAGGAAGAATAATTAATACCAAAAATTAAAGGCGATCTAATTAAATTTTAGAACACAATAGTTACTTTTGTGACTTAAATATGATACTTAGTTAGATATATTCCTCCAGGGAATATTTTGTAGAGAATAATGATCACTTTAATCATATAGTACATCATTTTTATGTATCATATTGATGATAGGTACATAAAAATTGATTTGAAATTGAGAAAACTAATGAGTTTTCTCAGCACACGCCAAATAATGCATTTTATAGGCAAAATTTTCCTACCTTGGGTAACATTATTGCAATTTTCTTAAGGATCTCTATTTTTTTTGACAATATATTATAGCCTATACTTGATAACTTCTTACTACTTCTTGATAACTTCTATTGGTGAAAAAATGGTTAAAATCGGTCCAGTAGTTAAAGGGCCTATTCGGTACAAACAAACAAACAAACAAAAAATCTTTCCTCTTTATAATATTAGTAGACTAATTAGTAGGAAGATTGCAAGATTAAATTTGTCTCACATATCGAAAATCTTATTGTCACCCTGTTAGAAAGGGACGTATATCTAAACAACTAGGTACTTTAATAGAAACTAAGTATATCAGGAAAGTAAATATTTCTGAACGGATAATTTAGTTATGTCGATTAATTTTACTAAGGATCTGAGAGTTTTCTTTAATAATTGTGTGTGAAATAAATAAAAAAATGTGATCATGAAGGAACATGAGAAATAAAACAAATAGATGTATTATGGTAATATTTTATTTTATAAAACGTCGCCGTCTTCGCTATCGCTATCGCTGTCACTTTCTGTAACATGTATTTTATATGTGTCTGTGATATTGTCAATTAAAATATCTAGCCTACCATTTTTTCCTCTTCTTTGACAACATGGGATACGCATTTAGACCATTCGGTAGCCGTAATTTTACTAACTATCTCGCTCGACTCGCTTTTCAGCTGCGAGTACTCGGTCCTGTTTGTATAATAGGTCCATGGTGCCTACTACCGAAAAGAATGGAAAAGAAAAACTTTGTGACCACAGACCAGGGCCCTGATTCTGTAACTCAGTTGCTATCAAAAAATGACAGCCACTGACATATTTTTTATCCATTGAAGGTTAGCTACGAAAATCAAAAATGATACTTTTATTTTCATAGCAAACCTTCAATGGATAAAAAATATATGTCAGTGGCTATCATTTTTTGATAGCAACCATAGAGAAGGATATATATATTGATAGCAACTGAGTTACAGAATCTGGGCCCAGATGATCACCAAAATATGATTTTACTGTATCAATACATACGGAATGATTTTACAATGTAAATCTACATAGTTCTGAGGTGATATGCGACCTCCGCGATACGATCCTCCTATACGATCTCCTTAGTGTTGTCAATACCAAACGTGTCAACTGTCATACTTTGTTATTATGAGTCAATATTTATATAATTGTTATTTATTCGTCTAGTGGAATTCTTTCAGTTAAATAAAACCAATATTTCTCTTGGTTTCTCGTTTATTATGCCACAATTTATTTAACTGAAAATGCCTGACGAAAAACTAGGCAAGCTTACGCTATTAAGATATCTGCGACCCGATAAGTTTGACATCGAGCCTGAAGTCGCGGACGCCGATGCAAAATGGCTACAAAAGGAAACCGACTGTACTCATCAATAAGTATGACAGTTGACACGTTTGGTATTGACAACACTAAGGAGATCGTATAGGAGGATCGTATCGCGGAGGTCGCATATCACCTCATTCTCCCCCGGTTCAGTTTTCACTCTCACTCCCATCAACCACAAAGTCCGTTAGGTAGGAGGGTAATTTCCGCGTCCTATTAGATCTCCTGGGGAGTCCAGTCCGAAGAACTGGCGAGGACGTCGTCGACTCTTCTACACGAGACGATGACGAAGGAGCGTTATTTTCAGGTGGAGGTGTGGAGTTATTTTCAGATGGAAACGTGAGGTGATCATCTTCGGAGGCCGTTTCAAAGCTATCGTTTCTGCTATTATCAGTAGTACTGGGGCAAGGAGACAATTGACGGTTTGATACCATTGAGGTTTCTCCATTATCCCGTCTTATGAGAGAGTAGTAGGGATTGATCTCTAAGAGCTCAGCTTCCTCGACAAGAGGGTCCGTTTTTGAAGAGCGGACGTTCTTTTTAACAAAGATCGGTCCCGGCGTGAACCAAGATGGCAGTGAATCTCCGTTCGGGGATCTTCTAGGGTATTTGAAAAGTTTTTCGTGCGGAGTGGCGTTTGTTGCCGTACACAGGAGGGAGCGGATACAATGCAATGCGTCCTTCAGTACTACTTCCCAATTTTCTATCGATAATCCCTTTGACCGAAGGCTAAGTTGAATAGTTCGCCAGAGTGTTCCGTTTAGTCGCTCCACTTGGCCATTACCCTGGGGGTTATAGGGCGTCGTTCTGGATGAGGCTATGTTTGACTGTCGTAGGAATGATTTGAACTCTTCGGACATGAATGACGATCCTCTATCACTATGAATATAGAGAGGTTGGCCAAATGTCAGAAAAAGATCTTTCAGGCAAGTAATGACAGTGGCTGAGGTCATATCCTTACATGGGTAAGCAAAAGGAAACCGACTGTACTCATCAATAATCGTCAGTATGTACTTGTTGGCTGTTTCAGAAGGTAGTGGTCCTTTAAAATCTATGTTGATCCGTTCAAACGGCGACGTAGCTTTTATCAATTGACCCTTGGCCTTTAGAAATCTCGGTTTTATTTCGGCGCAGGTAGGGCACGAGGCGGTCATCTCCTTGACATCATTAACTGAGTAGGGTAAGTTTTTAAATTTTACCCAGTGATACATTCTAGTTACCCCCGGGTGGCAGAGTGCGTCATGTAGTTCTTTCAACTTGTTTATATTCATGTAGGCGCATACGCGAGATAGAGCGTCCGCAACAGCGTTTTCAGTGCCTGGTCTATAAACTATATCAAATTTGAAGCATGACAGTTCCAACCGCCAACGTTGGATCTTCTCATTTTTTATTTTACTGTTATGATTTTGATTGAACATGAAGGCTACCGATTGTTGGTCTGTTATAAGAAGAAAATGTCTACCAATCAGGTAGTGTCTCCATTTCTTTAGGCTCTCTACTATCGCACAAGCCTCTTTTTCGATTGAGGATTGTTTGCATTCCGAGTTATTCAGTGTCCGAGAGAAAAAGGCAACTGGTCTTCCAAGTTGAGTCAGCGTAGCCCCTAGCGCGAATTCCGAAGCGTCTGTTTCGACTGTAAACATTTCATTGTCGTTAATGGCTACTAGAGCGGCTGCCTTGATATCTTGCTTGAGTTCTTCAAAACTCTTTAGCGCATCAGGCGACAACGGGAAAGTAGTCACGCATGTAAGTGGCTTTATTTTTTCGGAGAAACGCGCAATCCATTTAGCGTAATGAGCAAGCATACCTAGGACTCGTCTTAGTTCACTAGTTTTAGTTGGAGCAGGAAGCTCTAAAAGAGGTTTTAGCCTTTCCGGGTCAGGACTGATTGTATTATTTTCAACAGTATATCCAAGCAAGTTGATTTTAGTCTTATTGAAAACACTCTTCTGTTCGTTTAGAGTTAAATGAAATTTATTAGCGGCGTCCATAAAGCGTTTTAGATTACGGTCATGATCCCTTTGATCTTTACCGCAGACGGTTACATCGTCTAAGTAAGCGAACGTTCCTTCTAGTCTCTCTTCTGTTATGATGAAGTCCAGGGTTCGTTGAAAAGCCGCAACGCCATTAGTCACGCCAAATGGAATGCGTGTAAACTGGTACAATTTGCCGCATGCTTCGAAAGCTGTATATCTCTTTTCATTTTCTAAGATGGGTACTTGATGATATGCGCTCTTTAAGTCAATTTGACTGAACACTTTAAATCTTGATACGTTATTAACGACTGATTCTATGTTTGGCAAAGGGAAGGCATCCAGTTCGGTGAATTTGTTTATGGTCATGGAGTAATCAATGACAAGTCGTTTTCGATGAACCTTTCCTCCTGCTACAAGGACTTGGGCTCTCCAGGGGGAAATACTTGTTTCAATGACCCCGTCTTCAAGTAATTTAGACACTTCTTGTTTTATAAAGTCCTCATCTTCCTTACTGTATCGCCGACTTCTCACGGCGATCGGTCTAATGTTCGGCGATAGATTCGTAAATACGGAGACTGACGGTACCGAAGCTCGTAACACGTTGCATATCTCTAAAGGTTCGCCAGGCCCACCAATATTTCTCTTGGTTTCTCGTTTATTATGCCACAATTTATTTAACTGAAAATGCCTGACGAAAAACTAGGCAAGTCTACGCTATTAAGATATCTGCGACCCGATAAGTTTGACATCGAGCCTGAAGTCGCGGACGCCGATGCAAAATGGCTACATTGGAAATCGACATTCAAAAGCTTCTTAGCAGAAGAGATTACCGAAGATGTACCAGACTCTCTTAAGCGTAAGCTGCTAGTTAACCACTTATCGGCATCGATTTACAAGCATATCAAAACTTGCTCCACTTATAAAGATTCAATGAAAGTTCTAGAAGACATCTATGTCAAACCGAAAAATACTATTCTAGCTCGACACATTCTCTTCAATCGCAAGCAACGAGCCGACGAAACGATCTCTGACTATGTTAGAGCTCTCCGGCTTTCCGCGAAAGATTGTAAATTCGAAGACGTCATAGCCCAAGAGCATGAAGACCAAGCAGTTCGTAGCGCTCTCATATCCGGCTTACTATCACGAAGGATTCGCGAGCGGTTACTAGAAAACTCTAAACTCACTCTCTCAGAAGCAATTAACCAAGCCGTAGCTCTAGAAACGGCAGAGAAGGATGCAGTTGCTATTGGTGACAGATCTCCGCAACTTACTGCCATATCGCAAGGTAGTTCACGAGACGAGGAATCCGAAAATCTAGCAGCAGCTCCATCGTCACGAACTTTTCAAGCCGCTCCGACCACGCCACCTCCGGCTAAACCCTGCTTCTTTTGCGGTGGGAGTCTTCATCCAAGGTTCAGATGTCCAGCCAACAAATCCACCTGCAAAAAGTGCTCAAAGAAAGGACACTTCGCAAGCGTCTGTAGATCGGGCAATAGTAATAGGAACTTGAACATCACGACAGTTGAAGATCCTACGATCTCTAACAACGACCGGTTCTACAGTGGAGCTATTTCTGCTGCCTCTCCTTCGAGTCTTAGAAGTGCGACAATTCCAATAATGGTCAACGATTACAAGGCTGATGCACTCATCGATACAGGAAGTTCAGTCAGCTTCATTAACGCTAAAGTTGCTCGCATAATGAAACTACGCAAAAAACCCTGCAAGCAGACAGTCAATCTCGCTTCTCTCAATCAAGTTTCCTTTGTCGAAGGTATCTGTTTTGCTACCATTGCGATGAATAAGCATACTTACAAACAAACACCTCTTCTAGTTGTCGACAACCTCTGTGCCGACGTCATAATTGGCCATGACTTGCTTAAACATCACTCGAGTATTCATTTCAATCTGGTTTTATTTCGGCGCAGGTAGGGCACGAGGCGGTCATCTCCTTGACATCATTAACTGAGTAGGGTAAGTTTTTAAATTTTACCCAGTGATACATTCTAGTTACCCCCGGGTGGCAGAGTGCGTCATGTAGTTCTTTCAACTTGTTTATATTCATGTAGGCGCATACGCGAGATAGAGCGTCCGCAACAGCGTTTTCAGTGCCTGGTCTATAAACTATATCAAATTTGAAGCATGACAGTTCCAACCGCCAACGTTGGATCTTCTCATTTTTTATTTTACTGTTATGATTTTGATTGAACATGAAGGCTACCGATTGTTGGTCTGTTATAAGAAGAAAATGTCTACCAATCAGGTAGTGTCTCCATTTCTTTAGGCTCTCTACTATCGCACAAGCCTCTTTTTCAATTGAGGATTGTTTGCATTCCGAGTTATTCAGTGTCCGAGAGAAAAAGGCAACTGGTCTTCCAAGTTGAGTCAGCGTAGCCCCTAGCGCGAATTCCGAAGCGTCTGTTTCGACTGTAAACATTTCATTGTCGTTAATGGCTACTAGAGCGGCTGCCTTGATATCTTGCTTCAGTTCTTCAAAACTCTTTAGCGCATCAGGCGACAACGGGAAAGTAGTCACGCATGTAAGTGGCTTTATTTTTTCGGAGAAACGCGCAATCCATTTAGCGTAATGAGCAAGCATACCTAGGACTCGTCTTAGTTCACTAGTTTTAGTTGGAGCAGGAAGCTCTAAAAGAGGTTTTAGTCTTTCCGGGTCAGGACTGATTGTATTATTTTCAACAGTATATCCAAGCAAGTTGATTTTAGTCTTATTGAAAACACTCTTCTGTTCGTTTAGAGTTAAATGAAATTTATTAGCGGCGTCCATAAAGCGTTTTAGATTACGGTCATGATCCCTTTGATCTTTACCGCAGACGGTTACATCGTCTAAGTAAGCGAACGTTCCTTCTAGTCTCTCTTCTGTTATGATGAAGTCCAGGGTTCGTTGAAAAGCCGCAACGCCATTAGTCACGCCAAATGGAATGCGTGTAAACTGGTACAATTTGCCGCATGCTTCGAAAGCTGTATATCTCTTTTCATTTTCTAAGATGGGTACTTGATGATATGCGCTCTTTAAGTCAATTTGACTGAACACTTTAAATCTTGATACGTTGTTAACGACTGATTCTATGTTTGGCAAAGGGAAGGCATCCAGTTCGGTGAATTTGTTTATGGTCATGGAGTAATCAATGACAAGTCGTTTTCGATGAACCTTTCCTCCTGCTACAAGGACTTGGGCTCTCCAGGGGGAAATACTTGTTTCAATGACCCCGTCTTCAAGTAATTTAGACACTTCTTGTTTTATAAAGTCCTCATCTTCCTTACTGTATCGCCGACTTCTCACGGCGATCGGTCTAATGTTCGGCGATAGATTCGTAAATACGGAGACTGACGGTACCGAAGCTCGTAACACGTTGCATATCTCTAAAGGTTCGCCAGGCCCACCAAGATTGAAATGAATACTCGAGTGATGTTTAAGCAAGTCATGGCCAATTATGACGTCGGCACAGAGGTTGTCGACAACTAGAAGAGGTGTTTGTTTGTAAGTATGCTTATTCATCGCAATGGTAGCAAAACAGATACCTTCGACAAAGGAAACTTGATTGAGAGAAGCGAGATTGACTGTCTGCTTGCAGGGTTTTTTGCGTAGTTTCATTATGCGAGCAACTTTAGCGTTAATGAAGCTGACTGAACTTCCTGTATCGATGAGTGCATCAGCCTTGTAATCGTTGACCATTATTGGAATTGTCGCACTTCTAAGACTCGAAGGAGAGGCAGCAGAAATAGCTCCACTGTAGAACCGGTCGTTGTTAGAGATCGTAGGATCTTCAACTGTCGTGATGTTCAAGTTCCTATTACTATTGCCCGATCTACAGACGCTTGCGAAGTGTCCTTTCTTTGAGCACTTTTTGCAGGTGGATTTGTTGGCTGGACATCTGAACCTTGGATGAAGACTCCCACCGCAAAAGAAGCAGGGTTTAGCCGGAGGTGGCGTGGTCGGAGCGGCTTGAAAAGTTCGTGACGATGGAGCTGCTGCTAGATTTTCGGATTCCTCGTCTCGTGAACTACCTTGCGATATGGCAGTAAGTTGCGGAGATCTGTTACCAATAGCAACTGCATCCTTCTCTGCCGTTTCTAGAGCTATCGTCTCTGCTATTATCAGTAGTACTGGGGCAAGGAGACAATTGACGGTTTGATACCATTGAGGTTTCTCCATTATCCCGTCTTATGAGAGAGTAGTAGGGATTGATCTCTAAGAGCTCAGCTTCCTCGACAAGAGGGTCCGTTTTTGAAGAGCGGACGTTCTTTTTAACAAAGATCGGTCCCGGCGTGAACCAAGATGGCAGTGAATCTCCGTTCGGGGATCTTCTAGGGTATTTGAAAAGTTTTTCGTGCGGAGTGGCGTTTGTTGCCGTACACAGGAGGGAGCGGATACAATGCAATGCGTCCTTCAGTACTACTTCCCACTTTTCTATCGATAATCCCTTTGACCGAAGGCTAAGTTGAATAGTTCGCCAGAGTGTTCCGTTTAGTCGCTCCACTTGGCCATTACCCTGGGGGTTATAGGGCGTCGTTCTGGATGAGGCTATGTTTGACTGTCGTAGGAATGATTTGAACTCTTCGGACATGAATGACGATCCTCTATCACTATGAATATAGAGAGGTTGGCCAAATGTCAGAAAAAGATCTTTCAGGCAAGTAATGACAGTGGCTGAGGTCATATCCTTACATGGGTAAGCAAAAGGAAACCGACTGTACTCATCAATAATCGTAAGTATGTACTTGTTGGCTGTTTCAGAAGGTAGTGGTCCTTTAAAATCTATGTTGATCCGTTCAAACGGCGACGTAGCTTTTATCAATTGACCCTTGGCCTTTAGAAATCTCGGTTTTATTTCGGCGCAGGTAGGGCACGAGGCGGTCATCTCCTTGACATCATTAACTGAGTAGGGTAAGTTTTTAAATTTTACCCAGTGATACATTCTAGTTACCCCCGGGTGGCAGAGTGCGTCATGTAGTTCTTTCAACTTGTTTATATTCATGTAGGCGCATACGCGAGATAGAGCGTCCGCAACAGCGTTTTCAGTGCCTGGTCTATAAACTATATCAAATTTGAAGCATGACAGTTCCAACCGCCAACGTTGGATCTTCTCATTTTTTATTTTACTGTTATGATTTTGATTGAACATGAAGGCTACCGATTGTTGGTCTGTTATAAGAAGAAAATGTCTACCAATCAGGTAGTGTCTCCATTTCTTTAGGCTCTCTACTATCGCACAAGCCTCTTTTTCAATTGAGGATTGTTTGCATTCCGAGTTATTCAGTGTCCGAGAGAAAAAGGCAACTGGTCTTCCAAGTTGAGTCAGCGTAGCCCCTAGCGCGAATTCCGAAGCGTCTGTTTCGACTGTAAACATTTCATTGTCGTTAATGGCTACTAGAGCGGCTGCCTTGATATCTTGCTTCAGTTCTTCAAAACTCTTTAGCGCATCAGGCGACAACGGGAAAGTAGTCACGCATGTAAGTGGCTTTATTTTTTCGGAGAAACGCGCAATCCATTTAGCGTAATGAGCAAGCATACCTAGGACTCGTCTTAGTTCACTAGTTTTAGTTGGAGCAGGAAGCTCTAAAAGAGGTTTTAGTCTTTCCGGGTCAGGACTGATTGTATTATTTTCAACAGTATATCCAAGCAAGTTGATTTTAGTCTTATTGAAAACACTCTTCTGTTCGTTTAGAGTTAAATGAAATTTATTAGCGGCGTCCATAAAGCGTTTTAGATTACGGTCATGATCCCTTTGATCTTTACCGCAGACGGTTACATCGTCTAAGTAAGCGAACGTTCCTTCTAGTCTCTCTTCTGTTATGATGAAGTCCAGGGTTCGTTGAAAAGCCGCAACGCCATTAGTCACGCCAAATGGAATGCGTGTAAACTGGTACAATTTGCCGCATGCTTCGAAAGCTGTATATCTCTTTTCATTTTCTAAGATGGGTACTTGATGATATGCGCTCTTTAAGTCAATTTGACTGAACACTTTAAATCTTGATACGTTGTTAACGACTGATTCTATGTTTGGCAAAGGGAAGGCATCCAGTTCGGTGAATTTGTTTATGGTCATGGAGTAATCAATGACAAGTCGTTTTCGATGAACCTTTCCTCCTGCTACAAGGACTTGGGCTCTCCAGGGGGAAATACTTGTTTCAATGACCCCGTCTTCAAGTAATTTAGACACTTCTTGTTTTATAAAGTCCTCATCTTCCTTACTGTATCGCCGACTTCTCACGGCGATCGGTCTAATGTTCGGCGATAGATTCGTAAATACGGAGACTGACGGTACCGAAGCTCGTAACACGTTGCATATCTCTAAAGGTTCGCCAGGCCCACCAAGATTGAAATGAATACTCGAGTGATGTTTAAGCAAGTCATGGCCAATTATGACGTCGGCACAGAGGTTGTCGACAACTAGAAGAGGTGTTTGTTTGTAAGTATGCTTATTCATCGCAATGGTAGCAAAACAGATACCTTCGACAAAGGAAACTTGATTGAGAGAAGCGAGATTGACTGTCTGCTTGCAGGGTTTTTTGCGTAGTTTCATTATGCGAGCAACTTTAGCGTTAATGAAGCTGACTGAACTTCCTGTATCGATGAGTGCATCAGCCTTGTAATCGTTGACCATTATTGGAATTGTCGCACTTCTAAGACTCGAAGGAGAGGCAGCAGAAATAGCTCCACTGTAGAACCGGTCGTTGTTAGAGATCGTAGGATCTTCAACTGTCGTGATGTTCAAGTTCCTATTACTATTGCCCGATCTACAGACGCTTGCGAAGTGTCCTTTCTTTGAGCACTTTTTGCAGGTGGATTTGTTGGCTGGACATCTGAACCTTGGATGAAGACTCCCACCGCAAAAGAAGCAGGGTTTAGCCGGAGGTGGCGTGGTCGGAGCGGCTTGAAAAGTTCGTGACGATGGAGCTGCTGCTAGATTTTCGGATTCCTCGTCTCGTGAACTACCTTGCGATATGGCAGTAAGTTGCGGAGATCTGTTACCAATAGCAACTGCATCCTTCTCTGCCGTTTCTAGAGCTACGGCTTGGTTAATTGCTTCTGAGAGAGTGAGTTTAGAGTTTTCTAGTAACCGCTCGCGAATCCTTCGTGATAGTAAGCCGGATATGAGAGCGCTACGAACTGCTTGGTCTTCATGCTCTTGGGCTATGACGTCTTCGAATTTACAATCTTTCGCGGAAAGCCGGAGAGCTCTAACATAGTCAGAGATCGTTTCGTCGGCTCGTTGCTTGCGATTGAAGAGAATGTGTCGAGCTAGAATAGTATTTTTCGGTTTGACATAGATGTCTTCTAGAACTTTCATTGAATCTTTATAAGTGGAGCAAGTTTTGATATGCTTGTAAATCGATGCCGATAAGTGGTTAACTAGCAGCTTACGCTTAAGAGAGTCTGGTACATCTTCGGTAATCTCTTCTGCTAAGAAGCTTTCGAATGTCGATTTCCAATGTAGCCATTTTGCATCGGCGTCCGCGACTCCAGGCTCGATGTCAAACTTATCGGGTCGCAGATATCTTAATAGCGTAGACTTGCCTAGTTTTTCGTCAGGCATTTTCAGTTAAATAAAGTTTACATTGTGGCATAATAAACGAGAAACCAAGAGAAATATTGGTTTTATTTAACTGAAAGAATTCCACTAGACGAATAAATAACAATTATATAAATATTGACTCATAATAACAAAGTATGACAGTTGACACGTTTGGTATTGACAACACTAAGGAGATCGTATAGGAGGATCGTATCGCGGAGGTCGCATATCACCTCATTCTCCCCCGGTTCAGTTTTCACTCTCACTCCCATCAACCACAAAGTCCGTTAGGTAGGAGGGTAATTTCCGCGTCCTATTAGATCTCCTGGGGAGTCCAGTCCGAAGAACTGGCGAGGACGTCGTCGACTCTTCTACACGAGACGATGACGAAGGAGCGTTATTTTCAGGTGGAGGTGTGGAGTTATTTTCAGATGGAAACGTGAGGTGATCATCTTCGGAGGCCGTTTCAAAGCTATCGTCTCTGCTATTATCAGTAGTACTGGGGCAAGGAGACAATTGACGGTTTGATACCATTGAGGTTTCTCCATTATCCCGTCTTATGAGAGAGTAGTAGGGATTGATCTCTAAGAGCTCAGCTTCCTCGACAAGAGGGTCCGTTTTTGAAGAGCGGACGTTCTTTTTAACAAAGATCGGTCCCGGCGTGAACCAAGATGGCAGTGAATCTCCGTTCGGGGATCTTCTAGGGTATTTGAAAAGTTTTTCGTGCGGAGTGGCGTTTGTTGCCGTACACAGGAGGGAGCGGATACAATGCAATGCGTCCTTCAGTACTACTTCCCACTTTTCTATCGATAATCCCTTTGACCGAAGGCTAAGTTGAATAGTTCGCCAGAGTGTTCCGTTTAGTCGCTCCACTTGGCCATTACCCTGGGGGTTATAGGGCGTCGTTCTGGATGAGGCTATGTTTGACTGTCGTAGGAATGATTTGAACTCTTCGGACATGAATGACGATCCTCTATCACTATGAATATAGAGAGGTTGGCCAAATGTCAGAAAAAGATCTTTCAGGCAAGTAATGACAGTGGCTGAGGTCATATCCTTACATGGGTAAGCAAAAGGAAACCGACTGTACTCATCAATAATCGTAAGTATGTACTTGTTGGCTGTTTCAGAAGGTAGTGGTCCTTTAAAATCTATGTTGATCCGTTCAAACGGCGACGTAGCTTTTATCAATTGACCCTTGGCCTTTAGAAATCTCGGTTTTATTTCGGCGCAGGTAGGGCACGAGGCGGTCATCTCCTTGACATCATTGACTGAGTAGGGTAAGTTTTTAAATTTTACCCAGTGATACATTCTAGTTACCCCCGGGTGGCAGAGTGCGTCATGTAGTTCTTTCAACTTGTTTATATTCATGTAGGCGCATACGCGAGATAGAGCGTCCGCAACAGCGTTTTCAGTGCCTGGTCTATAAACTATATCAAATTTGAAGCATGACAGTTCCAACCGCCAACGTTGGATCTTCTCATTTTTTATTTTACTGTTATGATTTTGATTGAACATGAAGGCTACCGATTGTTGGTCTGTTATAAGAAGAAAATTTCTACCAATCAGGTAGTGTCTCCATTTCTTTAGGCTCTCTACTATCGCACAAGCCTCTTTTTCGATTGAGGATTGTTTGCATTCCGAGTTATTCAGTGTCCGAGAGAAAAAGGCAACTGGTCTTCCAAGTTGAGTCAGCGTAGCCCCTAGCGCGAATTCCGAAGCGTCTGTTTCGACTGTAAACATTTCATTGTCGTTAATGGCTACTAGAGCGGCTGCCTTGATATCTTGCTTGAGTTCTTCAAAACTCTTTAGCGCATCAGGCGACAACGGGAAAGTAGTCACGCATGTAAGTGGCTTTATTTTTTCGGAGAAACGCGCAATCCATTTAGCGTAATGAGCAAGCATACCTAGGACTCGTCTTAGTTCACTAGTTTTAGTTGGAGCAGGAAGCTCTAAAAGAGGTTTTAGTCTTTCCGGGTCAGGACTGATTGTATTATTTTCAACAGTATATCCAAGCAAGTTGATTTTAGTCTTATTGAAAACACTCTTCTGTTCGTTTAGAGTTAAATGAAATTTATTAGCGGCGTCCATAAAGCGTTTTAGATTACGGTCATGATCCCTTTGATCTTTACCGCAGACGGTTACATCGTCTAAGTAAGCGAACGTTCCTTCTAGTCTCTCTTCTGTTATGATGAAGTCCAGGGTTCGTTGAAAAGCCGCAACGCCATTAGTCACGCCAAATGGAATGCGTGTAAACTGGTACAATTTGCCGCATGCTTCGAAAGCTGTATATCTCTTTTCATTTTCTAAGATGGGTACTTGATGATATGCGCTCTTTAAGTCAATTTGACTGAACACTTTAAATCTTGATACGTTGTTAACGACTGATTCTATGTTTGGCAAAGGGAAGGCATCCAGTTCGGTGAATTTGTTTATGGTCATGGAGTAATCAATGACAAGTCGTTTTCGATGAACCTTTCCTCCTGCTACAAGGACTTGGGCTCTCCAGGGGGAAATACTTGTTTCAATGACCCCGTCTTCAAGTAATTTAGACACTTCTTGTTTTATAAAGTCCTCATCTTCCTTACTGTATCGCCGACTTCTCACGGCGATCGGTCTAATGTTCGGCGATAGATTCGTAAATACGGAGACTGACGGTACCGAAGCTCGTAACACGTTGCATATCTCTAAAGGTTCGCCAGGCCCACCAAGATTGAAATGAATACTCGAGTGATGTTTAAGCAAGTCATGGCCAATTATGACGTCGGCACAGAGGTTGTCGACAACTAGAAGAGGTGTTTGTTTGTAAGTATGCTTATTCATCGCAATGGTAGCAAAACAGATACCTTCGACAAAGGAAACTTGATTGAGAGAAGCGAGATTGACTGTCTGCTTGCAGGGTTTTTTGCGTAGTTTCATTATGCGAGCAACTTTAGCGTTAATGAAGCTGACTGAACTTCCTGTATCGATGAGTGCATCAGCCTTGTAATCGTTGACCATTATTGGAATTGTCGCACTTCTAAGACTCGAAGGAGAGGCAGAAGAAATAGCTCCACTGTAGAACCGGTCGTTGTTAGAGATCGTAGGATCTTCAACTGTCGTGATGTTCAAGTTCCTATTACTATTGCCCGATCTACAGACGCTTGCGAAGTGTCCTTTCTTTGAGCACTTTTTGCAGGTGGATTTGTTGGCTGGACATCTGAACCTTGGATGAAGACTCCCACCGCAAAAGAAGCAGGGTTTAGCCGGGGGTGGCGTGGTCGGAGCGGTTTGAAAAGTTCGTGACGATGGAGCTGCTGCTAGATTTTCGGATTCCTCGTCTCGTGAACTACCTTGCGATATGGCAGTAAGTTGCGGAGATCTGTCACCAATAGCAACTGCATCCTTCTCTGCCGTTTCTAGAGCTACGGCTTGGTTAATTGCTTCTGAGAGAGTGAGTTTAGAGTTTTCTAGTAACCGCTCGCGAATCCTTCGTGATAGTAAGCCGGATATGAGAGCGCTACGAACTGCTTGGTCTTCATGCTCTTGGGCTATGACGTCTTCGAATTTACAATCTTTCGCGGAAAGCCGGAGAGCTCTAACATAGTCAGAGATCGTTTCGTCGGCTCGTTGTTTGCGATTGAAGAGAATGTGTCGAGCTAGAATAGTATTTTTCGGTTTGACATAGATGTCTTCTAGAACTTTCATTGAATCTTTATAAGTGGAGCAAGTTTTGATATGCTTGTAAATCGATGCCGATAAGTGGTTAACTAGCAGCTTACGCTTAAGAGAGTCTGGTACATCTTCGGTAATCTCTTCTGCTAAGAAGCTTTCAAATGTCGATTTCCAATGTAGCCATTTTGCATCGGCGTCCGCGACTTCAGGCTCGATGTCAAACTTATCGGGTCGCAGATATCTTAATAGCGTAGACTTGCCTAGTTTTTCGTCAGGCATTTTCAGTTAAATAAATTGTGGCATAATAAACGAGAAACCAAGAGAAATATTGGTTTTATTTAACTGAAAGAATTCCACTAGACGAATAAATAACAATTATATAAATATTGACTCATAATAACAAAGTATGACAGTTGACACGTTTGGTATTGACAACACTAAGGAGATCGTATAGGAGGATCGTATCGCGGAGGTCGCATATCACCTCATTCTCCCCCGGTTCAGTTTTCACTCTCACTCCCATCAACCACAAAGTCCGTTAGGTAGGAGGGTAATTTCCGCGTCCTATTAGATCTCCTGGGGAGTCCAGTCCGAAGAACTGGCGAGGACGTCGTCGACTCTTCTACACGAGACGATGACGAAGGAGCGTTATTTTCAGGTGGAGGTGTGGAGTTATTTTCAGATGGAAACGTGAGGTGATCATCTTCGGAGGCCGTTTCAAAGCTATCGTCTCTGCTATTATCAGTAGTACTGGGGCAAGGAGACAATTGACGGTTTGATACCATTGAGGTTTCTCCATTATCCCGTCTTATGAGAGAGTAGTAGGGATTGATCTCTAAGAGCTCAGCTTCCTCGACAAGAGGGTCCGTTTTTGAAGAGCGGACGTTCTTTTTAACAAAGATCGGTCCCGGCGTGAACCAAGATGGCAGTGAATCTCCGTTCGGGGATCTTCTAGGGTATTTGAAAAGTTTTTCGTGCGGAGTGGCGTTTGTTGCCGTACACAGGAGGGAGCGGATACAATGCAATGCGTCCTTCAGTACTACTTCCCACTTTTCTATCGATAATCCCTTTGACCGAAGGCTAAGTTGAATAGTTCGCCAGAGTGTTCCGTTTAGTCGCTCCACTTGGCCATTACCCTGGGGGTTATAGGGCGTCGTTCTGGATGAGGCTATGTTTGACTGTCGTAGGAATGATTTGAACTCTTCGGACATGAATGACGATCCTCTATCACTATGAATATAGAGAGGTTGGCCAAATGTCAGAAAAAGATCTTTCAGGCAAGTAATGACAGTGGCTGAGGTCATATCCTTACATGGGTAAGCAAAAGGAAATCGACTGTACTCATCAATAATCGTAAGTATGTACTTGTTGGCTGTTTCAGAAGGTAGTGGTCCTTTAAAATCTATGTTGATCCGTTCAAACGGCGACGTAGCTTTTATCAATTGACCCTTGGCCTTTAGAAATCTCGGTTTTATTTCGGCGCAGGTAGGGCACGAGGCGGTCATCTCCTTGACATCATTAACTGAGTAGGGTAAGTTTTTAAATTTTACCCAGTGATACATTCTAGTTACCCCCGGGTGGCAGAGTGCGTCATGTAGTTCTTTCAACTTGTTTATATTCATGTAGGCGCATACGCGAGATAGAGCGTCCGCAACAGCGTTTTCAGTGCCTGGTCTATAAACTATATCAAATTTGAAACATGACAGTTCCAACCGCCAACGTTGGATCTTCTCATTTTTTATTTTACTGTTATGATTTTGATTGAACATGAAGGCTACCGATTGTTGGTCTGTTATAAGAAGAAAATGTCTACCAATCAGGTAGTGTCTCCATTTCTTTAGGCTCCTACTATCGCACAAGCCTCTTTTTCGATTGAGGATTGTTTGCATTCCGAGTTATTCCGTGTCCGAGAGAAAAAGGCAACTGGTCTTCCAAGTTGAGTCAGCGTAGCCCCTAGCGCGAATTCCGAAGCGTCTGTTTCGACTGTAAACATTTCATTGTCGCTAATGGCTACTAGAGCGGCTGCCTTGATATCTTGCTTCAGTTCTTCAAAACTCTTTAGCGCATCAGGCGACAACGGGAAAGTAGTCACGCATGTAAGTGGCTTTATTTTTTCGGAGAAACGCGCAATCCATTTAGCGTAATGAGCAAGCATACCTAGGACTCGTCTTAGTTCACTAGTTTTAGTTGGAGCAGGAAGCTCTAAAAGAGGTTTTAGTCTTTCCGGGTCAGGACTGATTGTATTATTTTCAACAGTATATCCAAGCAAGTTGATTTTAGTCTTATTGAAAACACTCTTCTGTTCGTTTAGAGTTAAATGAAATTTATTAGCGGCGTCCATAAAGCGTTTTAGATTACGGTCATGATCCCTTTGATCTTTACCGCAGACGGTTACATCGTCTAAGTAAGCGAACGTTCCTTCTAGTCTCTCTTCTGTTATGATGAAGTCCAGGGTTCGTTGAAAAGCCGCAACGCCATTAGTCACGCCAAATGGAATGCGTGTAAACTGGTACAATTTGCCGCATGCTTCGAAAGCTGTATATCTCTTTTCATTTTCTAAGATGGGTACTTGATGATATGCGCTCTTTAAGTCAATTTGACTGAACACTTTAAATCTTGATACGTTGTTAACGACTGATTCTATGTTTGGCAAAGGGAAGGCATCCAGTTCGGTGAATTTGTTTATGGTCATGGAGTAATCAATGACAAGTCGTTTTCGATGAACCTTTCCTCCTGCTACAAGGACTTGGGCTCTCCAGGGGGAAATACTTGTTTCAATGACCCCGTCTTCAAGTAATTTAGACACTTCTTGTTTTATAAAGTCCTCATCTTCCTTACTGTATCGCCGACTTCTCACGGCGATCGGTCTAATGTTCGGCGATAGATTCGTAAATACGGAGACTGACGGTACCGAAGCTCGTAACACGTTGCATATCTCTAAAGGTTCGCCAGGCCCACCAAGATTGAAATGAATACTCGAGTGATGTTTAAGCAAGTCATGGCCAATTATGACGTCGGCACAGAGGTTGTCGACAACTAGAAGAGGTGTTTGTTTGTAAGTATGCTTATTCATCGCAATGGTAGCAAAACAGATACCTTCGACAAAGGAAACTTGATTGAGAGAAGCGAGATTGACTGTCTGCTTGCAGGGTTTTTTGCGTAGTTTCATTATGCGAGCAACTTTAGCGTTAATGAAGCTGACTGAACTTCCTGTATCGATGAGTGCATCAGCCTTGTAATCGTTGACCATTATTGGAATTGTCGCACTTCTAAGACTCGAAGGAGAGGCAGCAGAAATAGCTCCACTGTAGAACCGGTCGTTGTTAGAGATCGTAGGATCTTCAACTGTCGTGATGTTCAAGTTCCTATTACTATTGCCCGATCTACAGACGCTTGCGAAGTGTCCTTTCTTTGAGCACTTTTTGCAGGTGGATTTGTTGGCTGGACATCTGAACCTTGGATGAAGACTCCCACCGCAAAAGAAGCAGGGTTTAGCCGGAGGTGGCGTGGTCGGAGCGGCTTGAAAAGTTCGTGACGATGGAGCTGCTGCTAGATTTTCGGATTCCTCGTCTCGTGAACTACCTTGCGATATGGCAGTAAGTTGCGGAGATCTGTCACCAATAGCAACTGCATCCTTCTCTGCCGTTTCTAGAGCTACGGCTTGGTTAATTGCTTCTGAGAGAGTGAGTTTAGAGTTTTCTAGTAACCGCTCGCGAATCCTTCGTGATAGTAAGCCGGATATGAGAGCGCTACGAACTGCTTGGTCTTCATGCTCTTGGGCTATGACGTCTTCGAATTTACAATCTTTCTGTTCGTTTAGAGTTAAATGAAATTTATTAGCGGCGTCCATAAAGCGTTTTAGATTACGGTCATGATCCCTTTGATCTTTACCGCAGACGGTTACATCGTCTAAGTAAGCGAAAGTTCCTTCTAGTCTCTCTTCTGTTATGATGAAGTCCAGGGTTCGTTGAAAAGCCGCAACGCCATTAGTCACGCCAAATGGAATGCGTGTAAACTGGTACAATTTGCCGCATGCTTCGAAAGCTGTATATCTCTTTTCATTTTCTAAGATGGGTACTTGATGATATGCGCTCTTTAAGTCAATTTGACTGAACACTTTAAATCTTGATACGTTGTTAACGACTGATTCTATGTTTGGCAAAGGGAAGGCATCCAGTTCGGTGAATTTGTTTATGGTCATGGAGTAATCAATGACAAGTCGTTTTCGATGAACCTTTCCTCCTGCTACAAGGACTTGGGCTCTCCAGGGGGAAATACTTGTTTCAATGACCCCGTCTTCAAGTAATTTAGACACTTCTTGTTTTATAAAGTCCTCATCTTCCTTACTGTATCGCCGACTTCTCACGGCGATCGGTCTAATGTTCGGCGATAGATTCGTAAATACGGAGACTGACGGTACCGAAGCTCGTAACACGTTGCATATCTCTAAAGGTTCGCCAGGCCCACCAAGATTGAAATGAATACTCGAGTGATGTTTAAGCAAGTCATGGCCAATTATGACGTCGGCACAGAGGTTGTCGACAACTAGAAGAGGTGTTTGTTTGTAAGTATGCTTATTCATCGCAATGGTAGCAAAACAGATACCTTCGACAAAGGAAACTTGATTGAGAGAAGCGAGATTGACTGTCTGCTTGCAGGGTTTTTTGAGTAGTTTCATTATGCGAGCAACTTTAGCGTTAATGAAGCTGACTGAACTTCCTGTATCGATGAGTGCATCAGCCTTGTAATCGTTGACCATTATTGGAATTGTCGCACTTCTAAGACTCGAAGGAGAGGCAGCAGAAATAGCTCCACTGTAGAACCGGTCGTTGTTAGAGATCGTAGGATCTTCAACTGTCGTGATGTTCAAGTTCCTATTACTATTGCCCGATCTACAGACGCTTGCGAAGTGTCCTTTCTTTGAGCACTTTTTGCAGGTGGATTTGTTGGCTGGACATCTGAACCTTGGATGAAGACTCCCACCGCAAAAGAAGCAGGGTTTAGCCGGAGGTGGCGTGGTCGGAGCGGCTTGAAAAGTTCGTGACGATGGAGCTGCTGCTAGATTTTCGGATTCCTCGTCTCGTGAACTACCTTGCGATATGGCAGTAAGTTGCGGAGATCTGTCACCAATAGCAACTGCATCCTTCTCTGCCGTTTCTAGAGCTACGGCTTGGTTAATTGCTTCTGAGAGAGTGAGTTTAGAGTTTTCTAGTAACCGCTCGCGAATCCTTCGTGATAGTAAGCCGGATATGAGAGCGCTACGAACTGCTTGGTCTTCATGCTCTTGGGCTATGACGTCTTCGAATTTACAATCTTTCGCGGAAAGCCGGAGAGCTCTAACATAGTCAGAGATCGTTTCTTCGGCTCGTTGCTTGCGATTGAAGAGAATGTGTCGAGCTAGAATAGTATTTTTCGGTTTGACATAGATGTCTTCTAGAACTTTCATTGAATCTTTATAAGTGGAGCAAGTTTTGATATGCTTGTAAATCGATGCCGATAAGTGGTTAACTAGCAGCTTACGCTTAAGAGAGTCTGGTACATCTTCGGTAATCTCTTCTGCTAAGAAGCTTTCGAATGTCGATTTCCAATGTAGCCATTTTGCATCGGCGTCCGCGACTTCAGGCTCGATGTCAAACTTATCGGGTCGCAGATATCTTAATAGCGTAGACTTGCCTAGTTTTTCGTCAGGCATTTTCAGTTAAATAAATTGTGGCATAATAAACGAGAAACCAAGAGAAGAGTGTTTTCAATAAGACTAAAATCAACTTGCTTGGATATACTGTTGAAAATAATACAATCAGTCCTGACCCGGAAAGACTAAAACCTCTTTTAGAGCTTCCTGCTCCAACTAAAACTAGTGAACTAAGACGAGTCCTAGGTATGCTTGCTCATTACGCTAAATGGATTGCGCGTTTCTCCGAAAAAATAAAGCCACTTACATGCGTGACTACTTTCCCGTTGTCGCCTGATGCGCTAAAGAGTTTTGAAGAACTGAAGCAAGATATCAAGGCAGCCGCTCTAGTAGCCATTAGCGACAATGAAATGTTTACAGTCGAAACAGACGCTTCGGAATTCGCGCTAGGGGCTACGCTGACTCAACTTGGAAGACCAGTTGCCTTTTTCTCTCGGACACTGAATAACTCGGAATGCAAACAATCCTCAATCGAAAAAGAGGCTTGTGCGATAGTAGAGAGCCTAAAGAAATGGAGACACTACCTGATTGGTAGACATTTTCTTCTTATAACAGACCAACAATCGGTAGCCTTCATGTTCAATCAAAATCATAACAGTAAAATAAAAAATGAGAAGATCCAACGTTGGCGGTTGGAACTGTCATGCTTCAAATTTGATATAGTTTATAGACCAGGCACTGAAAACGCTGTTGCGGACGCTCTATCTCGCGTATGCGCCTACATGAATATAAACAAGTTGAAAGAACTACATGACGCACTCTGCCACCCGGGGGTAACTAGAATGTATCACTGGGTAAAATTTAAAAACTTACCCTACTCAGTTAATGATGTCAAGGAGATGACCGCCTCGTGCCCTACCTGCGCCGAAATAAAACCGAGATTTCTAAAGGCCAAGGGTCAATTGATAAAAGCTACGTCGCCGTTTGAACGGATCAACATAGATTTTAAAGGACCACTACCTTCTGAAACAGCCAACAAGTACATACTTACGATTATTGATGAGTACAGTCGGTTTCCTTTTGCTTACCCATGTAAGGATATGACCTCAGCCACTGTCATTACTTGCCTGAAAGATCTTTTTCTGACATTTGGCCAACCTCTCTATATTCATAGTGATAGAGGATCGTCATTCATGTCCGAAGAGTTCAAATCATTCCTACGACAGTCAAACATAGCCTCATCCAGAACGACGCCCTATAACCCCCAGGGTAATGGCCAAGTGGAGCGACTAAACGGAACACTCTGGCGAACTATTCAACTTAGCCTTCGGTCAAAGGGATTATCGATAGAAAAGTGGGAAGTAGTACTGAAGGACGCATTGCATTGTATCCGCTCCCTCCTGTGTACGGCAACAAACGCCACTCCGCACGAAAAACTTTTCAAATACCCTAGAAGATCCCCGAACGGAGATTCACTGCCATCTTGGTTCACGCCGGGACCGATCTTTGTTAAAAAGAACGTCCGCTCTTCAAAAACGGACCCTCTTGTCGAGGAAGCTGAGCTCTTAGAGATCAATCCCTACTACTCTCTCATAAGACGGGATAATGGAGAAACCTCAATGGTATCAAACCGTCAATTGTCTCCTTGCCCCAGTACTACTGATAATAGCAGAGACGATAGCTTTGAAACGGCCTCCGAAGATGATCACCTCACGTTTCCATCTGAAAATAACTCCACACCTCCACCTGAAAATAACGCTCCTTCGTCATCGTCTCGTGTAGAAGAGTCGACGACGTCCTCGCCAGTTCTTCGGACTGGACTCCCCAGGAGATCTAATAGGACGCGGAAATTACCCTCCTACCTAACGGACTTTGTGGTTGATGGGAGTGAGAGTTAAAACTGAACCGGGGGAGAATGAGGTGATATGCGACCTCCGCGATACGATCCTCCTATACGATCTTCTTAGTGTTGTCAATACCAAACGTGTCAATCTGCTGCCTCTCCTTCGAGTCTTAGAAGTGCGACAATTCCAATAATGGTCAACGATTACAAGGCTGATGCACTCATCGATACAGGAAGTTCAGTCAGCTTCATTAACGCTAGAGTTGCTCGCATAATGAAACTACGCAAAAAACCCTGCAAGCAGACAGTCAATCTCGCTTCTCTCAATCAAGTTTCCTTTGTCGAAGGTATCTGTTTTGCTACCATTGCGATGAATAAGCATACTTACAAACAAACACCTCTTCTAGTTGTCGACAACCTCTGTGCCGACGTCATAATTGGCCATGACTTGCTTAAACATCACTCGAGTATTCATTTCAATCTTGGTGGGCCTGGCGAACCTTTAGAGATATGCAACGTGTTACGAGCTTCGGTACCGTCAGTCTCCGTATTTACGAATCTATCGCCGAACATTAGACCGATCGCCGTGAGAAGTCGGCGATACAGTAAGGAAGATGAGGACTTTATAAAACAAGAAGTGTCTAAATTACTTGAAGACGGGGTCATTGAAACAAGTATTTCCCCCTGGAGAGCCCAAGTCCTTGTAGCAGGAGGAAAGGTTCATCGAAAACGACTTGTCATTGATTACTCCATGACCATAAACAAATTCACCGAACTGGATGCCTTCCCTTTGCCAAACATAGAATCAGTCATTAACAACGTATCAAGATTTAAAGTGTTCAGTCAAATTGACTTAAAGAGCGCATATCATCAAGTACCCATCTTAGAAAATGAAAAGAGATATACAGCTTTCGAAGCATGCGGCAAATTGTACCAGTTTACACGCATTCCATTTGGCGTGACTAATGGCGTTGCGGCTTTTCAACGAACCCTGGACTTCATCATAACAGAAGAGAGACTAGAAGGAACGTTCGCTTACTTAGACGATGTAACCGTCTGCGGTAAAGATCAAAGGGATCATGACCGTAATCTAAAACGCTTTATGGACGCCGCTAATAAATTTCATTTAACTCTAAACGAACAGAAGAGTGTTTTCAAAAAGACTAAAATCAACTTGCTTGGATATACTGTTGAAAATAATACAATCAGTCCTGACCCGGAAAGACTAAAACCTCTTTTAGAGCTTCCTGCTCCAACTAAAACTAGTGAACTAAGACGAGTCCTAGGTATGCTTGCTCATTACGCTAAATGGATTGCGCGTTTCTCCGAAAAAATAAAGCCACTTACATGCGTGACTACTTTCCCGTTGTCGCCTGATGCGCTAAAGAGTTTTGAAGAACTGAAGCAAGATATCAAGGCAGCCGCTCTAGTAGCCATTAACGACAATGAAATGTTTACAGTCGAAACAGACGTTTCGGAATTCGCGCTAGGGGCTACGCTGACTCAACTTGGAAGACCAGTTGCCTTTTTCTCTCGGACACTGAATAACTCGGAATGCAAACAATCCTCAATTGAAAAAGAGGCTTGTGCGATAGTAGAGAGCCTAAAGAAATGGAGACACTACCTGATTGGTAGACATTTTCTTCTTATAACAGACCAACAATCGGTAGCCTTCATGTTCAATCAAAATCATAACAGTAAAATAAAAAATGAGAAGATCCAACGTTGGCGGTTGGAACTGTCATGCTTCAAATTTGATATAGTTTATAGACCAGGCACTGAAAACGCTGTTGCGGACGCTCTATCTCGCGTATGCGCCTACATGAATATAAACAAGTTGAAAGAACTACATGACGCACTCTGCCACCCGGGGGTAACTAGAATGTATCACTGGGTAAAATTTAAAAACTTACCCTACTCAGTTAATGATGTCAAGGAGATGACCGCCTCGTGCCCTACCTGCGCCGAAATAAAACCGAGATTTCTAAAGGCCAAGGGTCAATTGATAAAAGCTACGTCGCCGTTTGAACGGATCAACATAGATTTTAAAGGACCACTACCTTCTGAAACAGCCAACAAGTACATACTTACGATTATTGATGAGTACAGTCGGTTTCCTTTTGCTTACCCATGTAAGGATATGACCTCAGCCACTGTCATTACTTGCCTGAAAGATCTTTTTCTGACATTTGGCCAACCTCTCTATATTCATAGTGATAGAGGATCGTCATTCATGTCCGAAGAGTTCAAATCATTCCTACGACAGTCAAACATAGCCTCATCCAGAACGACGCCCTATAACCCCCAGGGTAATGGCCAAGTGGAGCGACTAAACGGAACACTCTGGCGAACTATTCAACTTAGCCTTCGGTCAAAGGGATTATCGATAGAAAAGTGGGAAGTAGTACTGAAGGACGCATTGCATTGTATCCGCTCCCTCCTGTGTACGGCAACAAACGCCACTCCGCACGAAAAACTTTTCAAATACCCTAGAAGATCCCCGAACGGAGATTCACTGCCATCTTGGTTCACGCCGGGACCGATCTTTGTTAAAAAGAACGTCCGCTCTTCAAAAACGGACCCTCTTGTCGAGGAAGCTGAGCTCTTAGAGATCAATCCCTACTACTCTCTCATAAGACGGGATAATGGAGAAACCTCAATGGTATCAAACCGTCAATTGTCTCCTTGCCCCAGTACTACTGATAATAGCAGAGACGATAGCTTTGAAACGGCCTCCGAAGATGATCACCTCACGTTTCCATCTGAAAATAACTCCACACCTCCACCTGAAAATAACGCTCCTTCGTCATCGTCTCGTGTAGAAGAGTCGACGACTTCCTCGCCAGTTCTTCGGACTGGACTCCCCAGGAGATCTAATAGGACGCGGAAATTACCCTCCTACCTAACGGACTTTGTGGTTGATGGGAGTGAGAGTGAAAACTGAACCGGGGGAGAATGAGGTGATATGCGACCTCCGCGATACGATCCTCCTATACGATCTCCTTAGTGTTGTCAATACCAAACGTGTCAACTGTCATACTTTGTTATTATGAGTCAATATTTATATAATTGTTATTTATTCGTCTAGTGGAATTCTTTCAGTTAAGTAGCGCTCTCATATCCGGCTTACTATCACGAAGGATTCGCGAGCGGTTACTAGAAAACTCTAAACTCACTCTCTCAGAAGCAATTAACCAAGCCGTAGCTCTAGAAACGGCAGAGAAGGATGCAGTTGCTATTGGTGACAGATCTCCGCAACTTACTGCCATATCGCAAGGTAGTTCACGAGACGAGGAATCCGAAAATCTAGCAGCAGCTCCATCGTCACGAACTTTTCAAGCCGCTCCGACCACGCCACCTCCGGCTAAACCCTGCTTCTTTTGCGGTGGGAGTCTTCATCCAAGGTTCAGATGTCCAGCCAACAAATCCACCTGCAAAAAGTGCTCAAAGAAAGGACACTTCGCAAGCGTCTGTAGATCGGGCAATAGTAATAGGAACTTGAACATCACGACAGTTGAAGATCCTACGATCTCTAACAACGACCGGTTCTACAGTGGAGCTATTTCTGCTGCCTCTCCTTCGAGTCTTAGAAGTGCGACAATTCCAATAATGGTCAACGATTACAAGGCTGATGCACTCATCGATACAGGAAGTTCAGTCAGCTTCATTAACGCTAAAGTTGCTCGCATAATGAAACTACGCAAAAAACCCTGCAAGCAGACAGTCAATCTCGCTTCTCTCAATCAAGTTTCCTTTGTCGAAGGTATCTGTTTTGCTACCATTGCGATGAATAAGCATACTTACAAACAAACACCTCTTCTAGTTGTCGACAACCTCTGTGCCGACGTCATAATTGGCCATGACTTGCTTAAACATCACTCGAGTATTCATTTCAATCTTGGTGGGCCTGGCGAACCTTTAGAGATATGCAACGTGTTACGAGCTTCGGTACCGTCAGTCTCCGTATTTACGAATCTATCGCCGAACATTAGACCGATCGCCGTGAGAAGTCGGCGATACAGTAAGGAAGATGAGGACTTTATAAAACAAGAAGTGTCTAAATTACTTGAAGACGGGGTCATTGAAACAAGTATTTCCCCCTGGAGAGCCCAAGTCCTTGTAGCAGGAGGAAAGGTTCATCGAAAACGACTTGTCATTGATTACTCCATGACCATAAACAAATTCACCGAACTGGATGCCTTCCCTTTGCCAAACATAGAATCAGTCGTTAACAACGTATCAAGATTTAAAGTGTTCAGTCAAATTGACTTAAAGAGCGCATATCATCAAGTACCCATCTTAGAAAATGAAAAGAGATATACAGCTTTCGAAGCATGCGGCAAATTGTACCAGTTTACACGCATTCCATTTGGCGTGACTAATGGCGTTGCGGCTTTTCAACGAACCCTGGACTTCATCATAACAGAAGAGAGACTAGAAGGAACGTTCGCTTACTTAGACGATGTAACCGTCTGCGGTAAAGATCAAAGGGATCATGACCGTAATCTAAAACGCTTTATGGACGCCGCTAATAAATTTAATTTAACTCTAAACGAACAGAAGAGTGTTTTCAATAAGACTAAAATCAACTTGCTTGGATATACTGTTGAAAATAATACAATCAGTCCTGACCCGGAAAGACTAAAACCTCTTTTAGAGCTTCCTGCTCCAACTAAAACTAGTGAACTAAGACGAGTCCTAGGTATGCTTGCTCATTACGCTAAATGGATTGCGCGTTTCTCCGAAAAAATAAAGCCACTTACATGCGTGACTACTTTCCCGTTGTCGCCTGATGCGCTAAAGAGTTTTGAAGAACTGAAGCAAGATATCAAGGCAGCCGCTCTAGTAGCCATTAACGACAATGAAATGTTTACAGTCGAAACAGACGCTTCGGAATTCGCGCTAGGGGCTACGCTGACTCAACTTGGAAGACCAGTTGCCTTTTTCTCTCGGACACTGAATAACTCGGAATGCAAACAATCCTCAATTGAAAAAGAGGCTTGTGCGATAGTAGAGAGCCTAAAGAAATGGAGACACTACCTGATTGGTAGACATTTTCTTCTTATAACAGACCAACAATCGGTAGCCTTCATGTTCAATCAAAATCATAACAGTAAAATAAAAAATGAGAAGATCCAACGTTGGCGGTTGGAACTGTCATGCTTCAAATTTGATATAGTTTATAGACCAGGCACTGAAAACGCTGTTGCGGACGCTCTATCTCGCGTATGCGCCTACATGAATATAAACAAGTTGAAAGAACTACATGACGCACTCTGCCACCCGGGGGTAACTAGAATGTATCACTGGGTAAAATTTAAAAACTTACCCTACTCAGTTAATGATGTCAAGGAGATGACCGCCTCGTGCCCTACCTGCGCCGAAATAAAACCGAGATTTCTAAAGGCCAAGGGTCAATTGATAAAAGCTACGTCGCCGTTTGAACGGATCAACATAGATTTTAAAGGACCACTACCTTCTGAAACAGCCAACAAGTACATACTTACGATTATTGATGAGTACAGTCGGTTTCCTTTTGCTTACCCATGTAAGGATATGACCTCAGCCACTGTCATTACTTGCCTGAAAGATCTTTTTCTGACATTTGGCCAACCTCTCTATATTCATAGTGATAGAGGATCGTCATTCATGTCCGAAGAGTTCAAATCATTCCTACGACAGTCAAACATAGCCTCATCCAGAACGACGCCCTATAACCCCCAGGGTAATGGCCAAGTGGAGCGACTAAACGGAACACTCTGGCGAACTATTCAACTTAGCCTTCGGTCAAAGGGATTATCGATAGAAAAGTGGGAAGTAGTACTGAAGGACGCATTGCATTGTATCCGCTCCCTCCTGTGTACGGCAACAAACGCCACTCCGCACGAAAAACTTTTCAAATACCCTAGAAGATCCCCGAACGGAGATTCACTGCCATCTTGGTTCACGCCGGGACCGATCTTTGTTAAAAAGAACGTCCGCTCTTCAAAAACGGACCCTCTTGTCGAGGAAGCTGAGCTCTTAGAGATCAATCCCTACTACTCTCTCATAAGACGGGATAATGGAGAAACCTCAATGGTATCAAACCGTCAATTGTCTCCTTGCCCCAGTACTACTGATAATAGCAGAGACGATAGCTTTGAAACGGCCTCCGAAGATGATCACCTCACGTTTCCATCTGAAAATAACTCCACACCTCCACCTGAAAATAACGCTCCTTCGTCATCGTCTCGTGTAGAAGAGTCGACGACGTCCTCGCCAGTTCTTCGGACTGGACTCCCCAGGAGATCTAATAGGACGCGGAAATTACCCTCCTACCTAACGGACTTTGTGGTTGATGGGAGTGAGAGTGAAAACTGAACCGGGGGAGAATGAGGTGATATGCGACCTCCGCGATACGATCCTCCTATACGATCTCCTTAGTGTTGTCAATACCAAACGTGTCAACTGTCATACTTTGTTATTATGAGTCAATATTTATATAATTGTTATTTATTCGTCTAGTGGAATTCTTTCAGTTAAATAAAACCAATATTTCTCTTGGTTTCTCGTTTATTATGCCACAAGTTCCAAACGTGTTGATTGATTTCCAGTGCCCATTATAAATAAGTGTGAGTTTCCAACAGTGCTGTGTCGCCAAGTATCAAAGAATTATGTAGTTCAATACCTTTTACTATTCTCTACTTACGAGAACCTGTGCAGCGGATGTTAAAGATATTAAACTCATAAAAGATGATGAGCACATCCTTTCACTTCTGATAATCATGATGGAGTGTTACAGTGAACAGAGAGCTGTGCCTTTACCTGCGCAGGTGAGAGTTCAGCTGCTTCCTCATGCAGGATGGACAGAGTTAGGATTAGGTAGTTCGTTGGCGTAACTTACCAGGAGAAAATCACTCTAAAGCGCTAGTTAGATCCTTCCAATAGAATAGAAATGTTTTTATTCAAATAAACTTTTTTACAAGTGCTTTTGAATCGTCGATGAGTCTACTTCTGGTTCGGAATGCCCTTCCTGCCGAGAAGAACCAGCAAGAAACTCGGCCGTTGCTCTTTACAAAATAATTTTATAATTCAATAGATACTATGCTATGTATGCAGTGTTTCCACAAAGAGTTCCACAAAAGCATACCTAATTATAATTCAAGTTTCAACACATGTAAGACGGGCAGACAAAAAGTAGCCCCATTCCCGCTGGTAGGATGATCCAGCCATTGCTTCGCTCCACCATATTTGAGGGAACGTAACAACCCGCATCACACAGAAATTTTTTTAAGAGCCACAGATTGGCCTACGTGAAATAAATAATTTGAATTCAAGTTAAACTTTAAAACTGAGTCTTTATAAATAAAATTTACTAAGTACTGTATGTTCAACTTTTTTTACAGTTCTGCATGGTATGTTTAAATATAAATGATGAGTGTAGACTGCATCCAGTGAATCAATATAACTTGGATTTGGAATTTGAAAAATTGACTGGAATTTCTGTAAGTGTTTTTGTGTTTTTTTTAATTGACCCACAGGTTACAATCAGAAAATCAAAACAAAATGTGTTTTGTTTTGATTTTCTCTTCTCTTACCATGGGTTGCTAAATGCTAGCAGTGACCTCTATAAATAATTAATCTATGATTAACACTGGAGAGACTGCTGTTCTTTATTTTTTATTAAAGTGTTAACCTACACTTAAGGATCTCTACAATATCAGGATCACTACAATATCAGGATAAATTTATAAACACATGAAAAATTCCCAGGCCGGTGAGACTCAAATCCACATCTCTTGGGAATCGCACCGGAGTGTGTTGGCTCGCCAACACAGCACACAACACAGCTGCGGTCGAACTACATGTCAGCATCGAAAATAAATAATAAAAAGCAATGTGGCATCTCTAGTTTCTAAAGAGCTTCATTGTAATATGGGTCTTGGAAAAAGTAGATCAACAACTGTAACGTGTTGCTACTAGATGTCGCTAACAGTTGCTTAAACTGATTGAAAACGTAGATAATTATCACTAATTTTGATGCTGACGTGTAGTTTGACTGCGACTGTGGTGTAAAGCTAACACACTCGGACGCAATTACCAAGAGATGTGGGTTCGAATCATGCCGGCCTCCGAAATGTGCTTATAAATTTATTCAGACTCCTGTTGTATTTTTGGACTTAATTTATTGACGCCATTTTGGCTCTGTAAACAGTTACGGGTGTCCGAGGAACTAAAATTAGTGAGGGCTCTAGTTGACAACTGATAGTTGATACTTTTGGCATTTCCTGCATCCTTAAATTAATAGTTCCAGAGACACTCGTAAGTCAAATGTAGCGCTTCAAATTGATCCATAATTTAAGCTGTCATTTGTATAGGGACAGCGGGTCCAGTGTTAATTGTAGATTAGTTTTATAGATTAGTGGTAAGTGGTTACCTGAGAAAGATGGCTTTTTAGCGTCGCGACACACCTACGGAACGTACGGCGCCGAAAATTCGGTTGGTTACGCTCGCAATGTAAATTCAATTACCCGTGACACACCAGCCGAACCTTCCGTATACAATCATTTGTTTATGTCAACGGTACAGTACGACGTCATTTTTAACGTTCGTCGACGGCCTACTTAAGTCAGACGTGTAGTACTCTGTTTTGTTTAATTTTTATATTATGTACGTTGTTTTTTCTTCTTTGATGTACAATAAAGAATACTTCATCCATTCAGCTGCAAGGCATGACGCACTTTACGCCGCAGTTCTGCGCGGAGTGCGCTCAGAGGCTGAGCAACTGCGTCAAGTTCCGAGACAAGAGTCTCAGAGTCTACCATTTGCTGATGAGATTGGTTGACAACCATGACATGGTAAGAGACTAGGTTACTAGGAAGACTACATTTCGCATCCCTCTCTCTCGCACATTCTAATATTTACAATGATTGTAAAAATCTCAAAATGTGGTCAATTATTAATCTTCGACAGTTAAATTACGGATATTTTAGACATAGTTTTATTATTATACAGGGTTACTGGAAATTCGATACATTCCCTTGGAGGGATAGAAGTAGAGCTCATTTGCGATAGATTTTGTCATGTGGTACCCTAGCCGATAGTGATTAGTTTTTGAGATAGTTAAATTTTTTTGTTTTTATTTCTAAATGCCGATTTTTGGTAAAAAAAATCTGTACCTAAAAGAATGCTCTATTTTAACCTTTTTTTTTTGCATTATCTGATAGCTAACATTTCAACACTTCCTTGAGATAACAATAAGCTGAAGTAATCCTATTAAACTTCCTGTTGTGGACTTGGAATCGCAAAAGATTAATGAAAAAAAGGCTGTTTATTGCCACTTTATCGTGAATTTGCTTAAAAAAAATGTATGGAATGTGTCGTACAAATTATTAAAATAAATGACTTACTTCACTAGCTATCTAAAATGGTATGAAAGTTCCCATCTTCATTACAAATTACAAAAATAAAGTACAAACTACTACAAATGGGTCTATCAGCTGAGAGTTGCGTGTTATGCTTTTGTTAGCTTTTTTTTACCTGGGGTGGAACAATGGTTGTCTGTTAGCTAGCTTTAACTTGTGATTGGGCGTAGCAAAGTCAAAACAACAAATTATTGTTTTATGTGTGCAGCGGAGGGCGGGGGAGATGCAATGCAGCGCTTTGTTTAGTTGTTATTATTCAATTCATTCAACGTCTTATCTTCGCAAGTGAACATTTCGTTGCATTAGTGATTTTTTGTTTCGGATTTAACGTAATGGCTACTTTTACAAACGAAGAGTATGCTGATATCATCTTTTGCTATGGGCTTTGTAATGGAGATGCTGCAGCAGCGAAAAAGGAATACGAGCGTCGTTATCCAAATCGTCGTGCACCCAATGATCGCGTCTTTTCTGGGACATTCCGCCGCCTTAGAGAAACTGGGAGCTTTCGAATAAGACGAAGTGATGCTGGTAGACCTCGCATTTACGATCCTCAGGATGAAGACGAAATACTCGAGCAATTTCAACGAGATCCCACAGTGTCTACTACAGTCGTGACCAGGCGTCTTGGATTTACTCAATGGAAGGTATGGTTCACAGTGCATACAGCGGGGTTGTACCCTTACCATTACACGCCTGTTCACGCTTTAGAGGAGGGAGACCCAGCAAGAAGAATTGACTTTTGCCGCTTCATTTTAGATAATGATGTAGAGAATCCTGAATATCTCAACAAAATTTTGTGGACGGATGAGTCCAAGTTTGATCGCGACGGAATCACTAACTACCATAATAGTCACTTTTGGACTCAAAAAGGTTCCAACCCAAGAAAGAAAAATGAAAAGGCTCATCAATATCGTTTTTCTCTAAACGTATGGATGGGAATAATCCATGACAACCTCATAGGACCCTACTTTTTTCCCCAAAATTTAAATGGCGAAACGTATGAGAATTTTTTACGTAATGATATGGCGTTATTGCTGGAAGATGTCCCACTTGCATTGAGAAGGGAGATGATTTACCAGCACGACGGCTGTCCAGCCCACTTCCGCCGGGGAGTGCGTGAGTGGCTCGACCAAAATTATCCCCACCGTTGGATTGGTCGTGGAGGGCCAATTCCGTGGCCGGCAAGGTGTCCTGATTTGACACCTTGCGATTTTTATCTTTGGGGTCACATGAAGGAGCTCGTTTACTCTGTTAACAACCCAATTAATAACATTGAAGAGCTCAGGCAGAGAATATTAAGCGCAGCGCAACAAATAAAAGAAAATTTAACCTCACGTGTCACTAAAACCGAAATACGAAAGAGACTACGTGCGTGCATTAGGAACCGGGGCACCCATTTTGAGCAGGATTTGTAATCATTGAATAATAAATTGTGTTTTTGAATAAACTAAGCCAATTTTCATTTCTTTCCAACTACAAAAGTAACTTACACAAAAATGTTCTGAATGTCCTTTCGAACATTGTTTCGAACTAATAACTTTTTAAAATTTATGTTTTCTGTAAAGTTTTGTAGCATTTTAGATAGCTAGTGAAGTAAGTCATTTATTTTAATAATTTGTACGACACATTCCATACATTTTTTTTAAGCAAATTCACGATAAAGTGGCAATAAACAGCCTTTTTTTCATTAATCTTTTGCGATTCCAAGTCCACAACAGGAAATTTAATAGGATTACTTCAGCTTATTGTTATCTCAAGGAAGTGTTGAAATGTTAGCTATCAGATAATGCAAAAAAAAAGGTTAAAATAGAGCATTCTTTTAGGTACAAATTTTTTTTTACCAAAAATCGGCATTTAGAAATAAAAACAAAAAAATTTAAATATCTCAAAAACTAATCACTATCGGCTAGGGTACCACATGACAAAATCTATCGCAAATGAGCTCTACTTCTATCCCTCCAAAGGAATGTATCGAATTTCCAGTAACCCTGTATATTTTGTCAAAAGTATCTGAGATTATTAGATAACTAGATTGAGATTTAACAATAAACCTACGGAAATTATGGATAAACTATATCTATATATAACATCCGTAATTTTTGACGTGACAACGTCTCATAAATCGATAACACCGGCTGCACGCACGAAAAAGTGTCACGTTCCGCCTAGGCCTGAGCGTGCAAGCGAGAGCGCGGAACAAGCGATATAGAGGCATGATCGGCCCAAGCGTTGGCTTGTGAGCGCCGCCGCGCCGGGCCCGCCAGTCATCGCATGCGCGCTGTGTTTAGCGGTCATCAATGTTTCTTTATCACGTTATCACGGAAAACTATTGTCCGTAAACCGACTTTAAAGACAACCAATTTTTTGTCAAGGATAATAATAGATCACATTTTGTTAAAAGTGTAAAAGATTTTTACAATCATTGAAAATAATAGAATGTGCGAGAGAGAGAGAGGGATGCAAAATGTAATAGTCCTCGTTATGCTTATAAAGACGGAAAATTGGATGTCATCCGGACCATAAGTCCAGATGACATCCAATTTTCCGTAGTCGAGTTAGTTTTAAAACTTTAGCGGCGCGGCAACGCGACGAATTGCATCACACTAACACATGTAATAATCATTTTTTCCAGTTAACAACACAAAATATAAAGACGATAGACAGAAAAACCAATAAACTAGCATCTAACATAGACAAGAAAGTTTACCAACCCAACCACTGCGACCTTCACTTGATAGATCTTAAAGATAATTGTGATAAAGAAAAAAATTATGCAGAGGTGAAAAAAGAAAAAATTGTCTTTGAAGACACAGACCCTGTTTTAAATGTTAAGTGTGAAATTGAAGTGTTTAATGCTGAGATTTCAAAGGACAAAATTGATAATGAACTGCCGAATACATTAAATGATTTCAAAAATTCACATGTAGATATTGATTTTGATGATTGTGATGATACTGATACTGATTGTGATACCTTGGGTATAGAACGAAAAAATTTTAAGGAAGAGGAGAAAATTAACAATAATAAAATTGTAAATGATGATAGAAGTAAAAGTAATGTAAATGATGTTAAACTAAGAAAGCAGATTAAATCAGAAAAACAGGTTCAAAAGAGTGTTACTAATGAAGTTCATACAAGTGAAGTTAAAAAGCATGTAAGAAAGAAAAGGGATCGTCCCACTGGTCTGAAGAGAGGTAGAAGGAAAATACACTTCAAACTGTTTCAAGAAATCGAGTTGACGCAAGAACAGCAAGTGGCTGAGATATTGAACAGAAAGAAGTCTAATAACTACAAGAATGCACTTCACAAATGCAGTGTTTGTTTCAAAGGCTTCCATCATTTGGAGGCTTACACGTCACATATGGATAGACATACTGATGTGAGTAATTTTAAAGTGACGCCAAATCCTATCCCACTTCCTACTATCCGACGACCTCCCTGGCTCATTGGTAAGCGCTGTTGCCTTATAACTGGGAGGTCTCGGGTTCGATTCCCAGCGGGGTCAATTTGGGAATTTATAATTTCTGAATTGTCTCTGGTCTGGTCTGGTGGGAGGCTTTGGCCGCGGCTAGTTACCACTCTACCGTCAAGGACGTGCCGCCAAGCGATTTAGCGTTCTGGCACGGTGGCGTGTAGAAACCAATAAGGAGTATGGGTTGAATGTTCACTGCCACACTCCTTCCAAGTTAGCCCGCTACCATCTTAGACTGCATCGTCACTTACCATCAGACGAGAACGCAGTCAAGGACTAGCTTGTCATCGAATAAAAAAAAAACTATCCTACTTATCCTTAATCACAGCAGCTATGTAAGTTCACCCTTACAGTCGAGTCGAAGGGTGAGTCGGGTGAAGCAGTGATAGCCTAATGGTTAGGACTGTGGTCTCCTATTCGGGGGGTCGCAGGTTCGATCCTGGGCACGCACCTCTGACTTTTCGGAGTCAAGTGCGTTTAAGCAATTAAATATCACTTGCTTCAACGGTGAAGGAAAACATCGTGAGGAAACTTGCACACCTGAGAGTTCTTCATAATTCTTGAAGGTGTGTGAAGTCCGCCAATTCGCAATGGGCCAGAGTGGTGCACTATGGCCTATAACCCTTCTCTGAAAGGAGACCTGCGCTCAGTAGTGAGCCGTTGATGGGTTGTTAATGATGATGATGATGATGTAAGGGTGCCAACGGGACCCTATTACTAAGCCTCCACTGTCCGTCTGTCTGTCAGCGGGCTGTATCTCGTAATAGGTAAACAGTTGAAAGGAGATTGGCGAATTCCATAGAGTTTCTGACCCAGACAAACTGAACCGTGGGCCTCAAGCCCACGTTCACGAATCAAACTTCTCATGCTTGTTCTAGTAAACCAGTCTAGCGAAAAAGTTCATCAAAGTCTATCAAATAAAGATTGGAGAAAAAAGATATTCACTTGTATTGCCATGTAACGGTTATTTATAATGTGTACTTGTGAATAATATTATATTTAATAGATTTAGGTTGCTAGGTCGCCTAGGACCCTAAATCTCGAACTGTATATATGACTGTCGTGTAATTAACATATTTTAATTTGCAATAACAAATATTGATGTCAATAATTAAGATAAAATCTATCCTATCTTTTAAGTTAGACCAAATTACAGATAGTTACGAAGTTTGATCAAAATCGATTTTCGAGTTTATCCCGAACATACATCGTGACACGAGATTGTATACAATATATATAGTCCAGTAAATAAAGCATTTAACCTCGCTCTAAATTTCCGATCCAATTTTAATTTTTTTATAGGTTGAGGGTCACTTACTGACCACAAAAACACAAAATGCTGACAGATCCAGGTGGAGCTTCGATCGCAATCTTAAAAAAAAGTTTTTGGCCGATATCTCGGAAACTATCCACTTTAGGGCAAAAGTTATTCAGACCTTTTTTGTAGAGGATAAAATTTTGCATCTTTTATTTCCTGTAAACTTTTTTGTAAAACTTACCGTTTACGATTTATGGCCCATTTCATGAACCGGTTTTTCGTTTCGTTTCGGAACACACACACAAACACACACACGAAAAACCGGTTCATTAAATGGGCTATAAATCGTAAACGGTAAGTTTCACAAAAAAGTTTACAGGAAATAAAAGATGCAAAATTTTATTCTCTACAAAAAAGGCTGAATAACTTTTGCCCTAAAGTGGATAGTTTCCGAGATATCGGTCAAAAACTTTTCTTTAAGATTGCGATCGAAGCTCCACCTGGATCTGTCAGCATTTTGTGTTTTTATGGTCAGTAAGTAACCCTTAACCTAAAAAAAAAATTAAAATTGGGTTGGAAATTTAGTGCGAGGTTGACCAAAAAAACGGCTTTATTTACTGGCCTAATAGATTATGCATTAATCTATTTCAGAAATTTGGTCTGTTCGAATGCGACATATGCCGGATGCGCTTCAAAAGCAAATTCACCCTGAGGAAGCATGTGCCCAACCACAAATATATATATAAATGTACGAAATGTCAGTTTGAGTCCAACCACAGAACCGCGGTGGTTCACCATAAACGCTGGCACGACGGCAAGACGTACAATTGTCCGCATTGCGAGGAGCAGTTCACGTGAGTACCCTCATTGTTGCGGGTCGCCACCCCTGCCACTACATGGCGTCCCACTCCAAGCAAGAATCAGCCCCCCGATTGTCTAAAAGTTTCCGATCAAAATCTTATTTATTTCATGGCATTAGTCAGTCAGTCAGACGTCGTCCGCACACGGATGTGATCGGACGTATACCAAGTTACCGTGTGCTGGTCAGCTGAGGTGAGTGCGCGCCAATGGCCGCTCAAACATTGAAATGCACAAGTTGCAATATTGTGATCTCAGATGTGCTAGCCTTTGTGCAAAATAAGGCAGATGTGATGGACGAAGAAAGTATCCAACGTCTCTGTAGCACGGCTTTTACGAGTGAAGACATAGCAGATGCAAAAAACTTGCTATTTGAATCCTTGAGTTCAACGGTCAAGCGGAAGATTAATCGTAAAGGCTACGTACTGCTCATTTCCTCTTCTCTTGTATTTTTTAGTTTCTAATGTTATTTCTGTAGCCTGTTGGGTGTCCTTAATTTAAATAAATAAAAAAAAAATATAATTTCATACATGCGACATTAATCACAAGCCAATGATTCTTTAATCATAATTTAATGAATGTCTCTGAGTGGGGCAGTTTAAGAATAAATGTTCCCTATTGTTACAGTAAATGCACGTCATACATGTCTCACGTGCGTATAAAGCACCCTTCAGACTCTGTGTGCGCGCAGTGCGGCTTCTCGTTCATCGGAGAGCGGGGGTTGCGGATGCATATGGCCAAAAAACACAACCTCGTTAATGGCACGCAGGTGGGTAATATATTGTTAGGGCGTTAGCCAGTTCTAGAAACTACTATAAGCTAATGGTCTTTGTCAAATATCGCAAGATGAATTAGAAATAAGAACCACTTCACGGTTCCCGATTGAGCTGAAATTTTGCATCTATACGTAAATCGGATGACAATGCAATGTTATTGTGACATGGAGCTGATCTGATGTTGGAGGTGGAAGGTGGCTATGGGAACTTTGTTGTAAAACGACGTGCGTACGGAGTAAAACTAATTTAGTTATATCTGCGCTTGTTAAGAGGATGTTAACAGCGTATAATAATATTAGTAAGGTAGTAGTTTTGGACATATCAGGTGATAGCTTGCCTAAATTTGAGAAAAAAATAATTGATGACTTTTTGTCTTTATACGGGTAATTGTTCTTTCTACGTATATTATAGTAGGTATTATTTACTAATTGACTGTCTCATACCATAAGTTTCATAATAGTTTGTTCATTCTATCTCTCTAAGTAGTTGTTAAGCATGTTGTGGCAACCTGTAAGTGGGTCTACATTACTGCTCATCAACCTCTAAGTGGGTCTACACTCTACATTACTGCACATTTCGTCTTGTCTTGTATTTTTAGTTTCTAATGTTATTTCTGTAGCCTGTTGGGTGCCCTTAATTAAATAAATAGATAAAAAAATCGGCCAAGTGCGAGTCGGGCCTCGCTCTTCTAGGGTTCCGTTAAAAAAAAATTAAATAAAAATTTTTCCATGGACCCATGGAAATATTTAAATTTAATTTTTTTAATTTAATTTAATTTTTATTATTTGTTGTTATAGCGGCAATAGAAATACATAATATGTGAAAATTTCATCTGTCTATCTATTACGGTTTACGAGATACAGCCCGCTGACAGACGGACGGACGGACGGACAGCGTAGGCTTAGTAATAGGGTCCCGTTGGTACCCTTTGGGTACGGAACCCTAAAAATAAAAATAATAAAAGACGTAACCCCATCGAGTTTGGGCTCGTTTTATTCGTCTTGACAAGTGCTCTGGTCCCAGATGATATCCAGGATCTGATGAATCTACTAAAAGCTTGTTTTTCAAAAATATTTTTTTAATTTACTTGTTTGTTTTTTTCACTGTAATCTTTGTAGTAAAAGTAGGTATATACATTCATTCATTCACTGTTTAGAATTTAAGCGGCCCGTCGTGTGAGACGTGCAAAATTCGCTTCGCGTCCGAGGAAGCGTACAAGCAGCATTTGCAGGCGTCGCCCAAACACGCGCCTGCCGATCAGCTCAAGCCGAACTGCCCCGTCCAGAAGAAAATGTCCAGAAACACTGTAACGTCAACTTGCGAACTGGTGAGTCCTGTAGCTGAAGAACATTCTTAACTGCAATGGCCAAACGTATCACAAGCTACGCATTTTGAAAATGTGAAACAACATTGACTGTATTAGTAGTATTTGATGACTTCCCTGTCACAGTCTGGCGCATAACTGGGAGGTCGGATTGCGAGCTGGTGAGTCCTATTGTTGAAGAACAAATTTCTCCCTCCCTAGTCGGTTTCTACACGCCATCGTGCTAGAACTCTGAATAGCTTTGACGGCAGGGTGGTAACTAGCCACCGCCAATGCCTGCCACCAGGCAAAAATCACCGCTTGAAGGTACAGACAGTAATTATTATGGAACCATTACACTCTGTGCAATATAGAGCATGGTGCGGCATAGACAATGATGGTGCGGGTGACATTAGACGAACCATGCCTTTTCCCTCTTGTCCGTTGCCGCGATTTATAATTTTAGACTTAAGTAATATTTGCAGTTGCACCCTAAATAACACAGTCGTAAAATACGGAATGTATGTGTTGTCCAAGGCATTTTATTTAAAGTGATAAGACATGTGGGGCTAGGTACGAACACTAATATGCCAGAATTATTAACCAATTTTATTATTTACTAGCTGACCCAGTGAACTTCGTACCGCCAACAAAAATATTGAAATGAAATGAAATGAAATGAAATGAAATGAAACTTTATTTGCTGAATATGAGTACAGTATAGTTAGATGTTATTAACAATGTCATAAAATTTCCTCCATATTCTGCTAAATAGCATGCAAATGTTTAAATTAGGTACTCATCATAATTTTGAAAATTTCGATGAGCTAAATTAATTAAAATGAATATAAAGTGTCAATTACGTTAGTTTAAATTTCAATTAGGTCAGTATACAATGTCAATAATTTTTATTAATTTCAATGTTAATAAGATAGGTATTCTGGTACGGAATAAAAAGATTTGTTACACAGCCAACGAAAGAGATTTTTTTTAAAATGACCTGTAGGTAAGTTTTTTAGGCTAGCATCAAGTTTGTTATAAATTTTTATGCACATGGCATGTGGAGATTTTGCTGTTTGTCTTAAGTTATATTTTGTGGTACATAATCGATTCCTTTGTCTTGTTTTTCTGTAACATTTATTTACATTTGGAAGATCAGAAATCTTAAAGTAGTCCATGTGTCTGTGTACGAATACCGCTATTTCGTAAATATAGAGACAAGGCAGGGTAAGAAGATTGTGCGCTTTAAATAGTGGCCTACACGAATCAGTAGGGTCCATTAGGAAGATGCTCCTGAGGCATTTTTTCTGTGTCACAAACAATTTGTTTAAGTGAATAGAGTTCCCCCAAATGATTGAGGAGTGGGTCACCCTTATCATTTAGGGGTTATGAAAAATAGATGTTGGCCGATTCTCGACCTACCCGATATGCACACAAAATTTCATAAAATTTCATTAAATTAGATTTATTATATTCTTTATTTGTACAACCCATACAATAACAAAAAAGTAGGCCTTATCGCTTAGTAGCGATCTCTAGCAGGCAACCAGGCAGGCAATAGGAAAACATAAGGAAAAATGAACTGCAGGTGGTCATTTCCTATAACATAAGTACATACAAATAATTACATGCTAATACATTTACCAATAAACAAATAAATAAAACAACATTATACATATTTATAAAAGACTAATATATTTTTCATCTCCCCATCTCGGAAAGAGTATTTTTGCTCTTCGATATCGGAGTGTAAAAGCCGTTTTTATCCTCTAGAGGATAAAGTAAATTGAATTTAGAACATCGTGTGCACTAAGTTTGTGAATTCAAAACATTAAACCTATTTACTTCTACCTCCATGGTGCCGAATTTATCATACAACCTTTTTTAATTTGTTAAAAACTCAGACTTGGAACCTTCTTGGTGTACTTTTTTTTAATTTGCTTTGCGCGCGCCATTTTCTTTTCACGTCATATTGTTTGAATGGGGAGATGAAAAATTACGTGTTGCACTCGAGTGCAAAGATTTTTCACCTCGTGCTCTTTTGATTCCCTCGCTAACGCTCAGGATTCTAATTTTTGAATCACTCGCTGCGCTCGTGATTCAATTTTAGAATCCTTCGCTTGCTCGGTCATCAAAACTGAGCACGCGGTTAAAAAGCAACTTTGCACTCTTGTATAACAAATAACTAATACTATAATTCAGATGTTCAGCTGAAACTAAAATCAATAGTGATCCTCATATCTTAAACATTTTCAGTGCGGCACGCAGCTGAAGAGTGCTCGCCAGTACACTGTGCATTTTAAAACGCAGCATCCGGAACAGAAGCCGACACAGTATCCCCAGGCCCGTGAAATGTGTGAAAAGTGCGGGAAAGTTTTCACGGTGAGATCCATAGGTATTCTTTTGGATTCTGAAGCAAAACAAGAAACTCCTAGTTAAGACCGTGTTCAGACGAGGCGAATTTGTTGAATGTCACCATCATTAGCAACCCATCAACGGCTCACGCAATTGACTCCGAAAAGTCAGAGGTGCGTACTCGGGATCGAACCTGCGACCCCCCCAATAGGAGACCTCAGTCCATAGCCGTGAATGACACCATAGCCGTCTCTATCTCCTGTATCGCCTCCAAATTTTTTTCTCGTAGTTCGAAGAACTGATGGTCGTTGGGGTCCCAAGGTGCTGGAGTGGCGACCCCATCCTGGGAAGCGCAGTATTGGCAGACACCCCCCATTGCATTTTTCATAACAACATAAAATACGATTCTCTGAGAAAGCGAAACGACCGAGGCCTAGGCATCTTGGGCTACTAAAGCTTTACTAAATAGTACGTGTAAACGGCCACTAAACAATAAAGTCACTGAAGATTATGTAACGATTTACTAAACTACTAAACCCGTGTAAATCAGACTTAATACCCATGTAAACTGTCAAATCAGACACATGTTGTCGTAATGGCCGATGGCCGATGGATAGGCATGATGTTGATTTCCGATTTTGAAAAACTGTTGGATGATCGGAAGTATCTACTATTTCGAAAAAATATCTAATTTCAGCGAAAAAAAATGTTTGGTAGATACATTTGCCGTTTCAATTTTAAGTTTTAATTCACCCAAAAACGTTCGACGGTGTCATGGCGTCATTCGTGACGTCATCCCTATGTTTTTCATAGTAGTTTTAGTTAGTTTAGTTTTTAATGGTAGACTCATTGACGATTCAAAAGTACTTGTAAAAGTCTATTTGAATAAAAAACATTTCTATTCTATTCTATTCTATAGTTTGTCAAAGTTTGAAGATGTGACCTATCGCTCTGATTGGTGTTCCTCCAATATGGGGGATTGCTGTATTTTATAGTATTATTTTAACAAAATAAATACCAATCTCGGTCAAAATGGAAAAATAACTACGTTTTTATAATCCATGAATCCAATTTCATTAAATAAATTCATAATTCATAGATTCTTGGTTAAGAGCAACATGAACAACATTTACCATATTAACATGTGTCGTCACAATGACCCAAGGAATAACAATGCAGACATGCTATGTCACATTGATATGACAAGCATGTCACACTCTCTTTAAAACATTTCTGTGTTGGTGTGTGATGCGGGTTGTTACGTTCCCTTAAATATGGTTGAGCGAAGCAATGGCTGGGTCATGCATCATGCTCGTGAACGGGTTCCACCAGCGGGAATGGGGCTGCTTTCTGTCTTCCCGTCTTAACGTGTTGAATTATAATTAGGTATGCTTTTGTGGAACTCATTGTGGAAACACTGCATACATAGCATTGTATCTATTGAATTGTAGACTTGTTTTGAAAAGAGCAACCGCCGAGTTTCTTGCTGGCTCTTCTCGGCAGGAAGGGCATTCCGAACCAGTGGTAGACTCATCGACGATTCAAAAGCACTTGTAAAAAAGTTTATTTGAATAAAAAACATTTCTATTCTATTCTATTCGTCGTTAGCAATCTGTTTAAAATAGTTCTCCAATCTCCCCAGTCGCCGGTATTTCTCCTCGAGCACATGCAAGTGCACACCGGGAAGAAGCTGTACAAGTGTGACATTTGTGGCAAGGGTTTCATGACCAAAGGCGCTCTGAAATACCACATAGATAGGCACAGCGACAACCTGGCATGCAGCGTGTGCCACAAGCCGTTCTCGAACCAAGCCAACCTGTCGCGACACATGGTGGTAAGTTATCCCCGCGCACATACAATAAAATTTCTTCAAAAGGCAATCCCTTTTTATAGAGAGAGTAAATTAAAGAGTAAGTAAAGGGGTTGTTTCATCTTGGGCCAGGTACTTGTACGCTATACCAAAAAATAGTAATAAATCATAGAAATTGAAATAAAATATGCTTTTTTTTGTAGTATTGCAGTAAATAAGAGGTAAAGATATAATATTGATAATTGGGTACATCTGCAGAATCGCAATTCCCGGAGTGCATTCATCTGCTTTTTGTTGTCTATGTTTGTAATGACGTTACGTCATCTTAATGTCATTTCAATTGTCAAACGTCAATTGCTGGTATGTCAAATGTCAATTGCTGTCAATTGTGGTTATTTTTATGTCAAATCTCATCATGACTCGTGTAAGTACGTGTCATTGTCAATAAGAACGCCATGTTGTTGAGCTTTTATTTTGCAAAATAATTTCGCATTGTACCTCGTAATAAGGACCTTTTAATGAGAAATAAAGAAAGATTGTCACTATTTCATGACCCAAAACATTTTGAAAGACTGTACAAAGACCTGACCCCACGCTCCTTATGTATTTGAAACAACCCCTTTTTTAATTTCCATGACTAGGTGAAAACTACCAGGGTGTTTATTGTTTACCCATCTATTTTACGCCAGATTTTTTTTTACAGTCGCATCTTTCCGTGAGGCCGTCCTTTAAATGCGAGTACTGTGGCAAGTCCTACACGAGCATCCCCGGGCGCGACCAGCACGTGTCGCACGTCCACCATCACGTGCCCTGGCCCAAGAAGATCAACGGCAAGCGACACAGGGTCAACGCGCGGAGACTCAGTGTACACAGCGACTAGACAGACAACGAGCCTCGTAGTGTCCAACACAGTCACAGCTTAGGCAATACTATGCACCAGTGACTTACAAGTGAGAAAAGTGTGGTGCTACATCGACAGACACTAGCTACAGACAATGTGTGCCAGACAATGAGTGCCGTAGTGTCCAACACAGTAACAGCTTAGACAATAGTGACATCTAAAAAGTGACAGGGTTTGTTACCTATGTGTTCTAGCAATAAGAATATTCCACTTCCTTCCTAGTCAGTGACATGCTGGTGTTTACCTGCGATTAGCCATTTCGTTATTGTGAATTATGTTGTAATTATGAATATATATTAGTATTATATTCTGATATATAAATTGTTATATGTACTGTTACAACCCTAGGTATCGATCATATATTGTTCTTATAACCACAGAACTCTTAAATCTAACAGTACCTATTGAATCGATTGATATAAATAAATAAGCTGTTTGTAAACCTATTAAGATAAAATTATTGATATCAGTTAATAAAAAAGTTTAATGCCTGTATGTAATAGTTTTTCATTTTGGGAATATTACATAATTATCTACTTTGCTTACGAAACATGCGGCCTTATTCTCTATTTTTTTTTTCTCTATCGAATGTGCAGCATATTTAGTAACAAGAGAAAGTTAAAACAGAGTTCTCGACGCTCGTGTAATGGTACAACCGTGTTATGGTGATTGATGTTTGAAAATGGTTTGGTCACCAGGCTGGTGAGTGGTGACTCACTCTTTGTGGACTAAAATCATTGCGAATCGCAATTCGCAACCTATAATAATACCGAATACCTGGCGGACACAAAATGGCAGGGTTTTGTGGACGATCTAAAGAACTTTTTGAATTAAAAGTTGTTTTAATTAATTATTATTTCAAACTAGCTGATGCCCGCGACTTCGTCCGCGTGAATTTAGTTTTTTTTTTGTATTAAAACCTTCCGTGGAACTTAAGGAACATACAAAAAAATAAATTAACCGAATTGGTCCATCCATTCTTGAATTATGCGCTTACCAACATTCATTTTTATTTATATATATAGATTGACGATTATGGGCTTTCAAAGCGGTAGGTTTTAGACTACGGAACTAGGAATTCCGACTACGTTTAGACCTTGTGAAAATGAAAATAGCCTTTAATTCAGTTAAAAATATAGACAATATTATATTGTCTGACTGAGCTGTCAAAAAGAAAATACTGGACGGGGTATAGTTTTTTTAAAAGTGATGTAAAAAAATCCCTAAGGACTGAGTGCCACTCGGTAAAGGCCTCCTCCAGGGCCCTGATTCTGTAACTCAGTTGCTATCAAAAAAGGTTTGCTACGAAAATGATACTTTTATTTTCATAGCAAACCTTCAATGGATAAAAAATCTAAGTTAGTGGCTCTAATTTTTTGTTAGCGATTGAGTTACAGAATCAGGGCCCAGTTCTCTCCAGTGGTTACGGTCCTGTGCTACTCTTCTCCAGAATGGACCAGCTGTAAGCTTCAGCTCGTCCTTTGAGTTTCAACGTCTTTGTCTGCCCTTGCGGGGTTTCTTCATCTTCGTTTGTTTAGTGGCTCCGCGCGTCGAGCGTTTGAGCCATAGTCCATAGTTTTTCTGATCCATTCCAAAATTCCGTTTCTTCAAATCCCGATTCCACCATTACAAAATAAGTTTCTCCGTTCCAAACAAAAATCCATTGCGGGGTTTAATTCATATCCGGCTTTGAAGCCGCCTACTCAAAGCACGGGCCTTAAACAGTGGCTTATACTTACAATACTGCCGCAGTAGAAAATAGAGATTGCTCCACATAGTCATACAAATCGCAAATCATTTCTGTGGCCAACGTCGTCGTCGAGAATGTAAACTATCAGTACATACAAGATTCCTTCTCTATGATACAAGGTTCCTCGAGGGTTCCTTGCGTGTTTTAATATTAATGATCCTGTGTTCGTGGTCTATGCTCTATGGTTTACATTTGATGTTCCTGGTCTGTGGTTTACATGCTAAGGCCACAGATTATATACAGGTACTTTTGCGAAGGTGCAACGCATGAAGGTAGTCCTACCTACCATGGTGCAACCATGAAGGTAGCAAATACATGGAGGTGCCTTACCTACAAAAATCGGGTGCATACCTACAGAAAAAAACTCATAAAATGGCCGCCCATTAGGGAGTGTGCTTCGAAACTATCGACATCGATAAGGAGTGAAGCGATAATCAAGCATTTATGTATACGTAGTATTTATAGGTTATAATAATTACGTAACGTACGTTTGTACTCTATCAGGTACATATTATTCGCGTGGATTTAGGTTTTTAAAGATCTTGGAATATCCAAACAGTTTCGCTGCCGTTTTGTGAAATTGAAAGAGATCACCATATATAAAAAAGTACTCATTTATAAATTATAATATGTATCAATCGTTTGTTAATTATAAACCACTATTTCTTTTAAATAAAAGAGCAACTTGCTGGCTCATAGTAGTAGAATTTCTTTCTATAAGCGGTGGTAGAGTCGAAACATGACGTGCTTAGCATGAGACAGCTATCTGCATGCCCTACATATAAATAAACAAATATAGAATACTAGTTGACCCGGCGAACTTCGTACCGCCAACTTATATTTTATATAAATAAAACAAATAAACTATCCTAATCAAAAAAAACTATCCTATCTTTCAAATTGGACTAAATTACAGATAGTAACGAAGTTTGATCAAAATCACTTTAATTTAAATTTAATTTTATATCACACAATATATTATTATCACACAAGTTAAATAGTTTAGGAGTCCATCGTGGACAAATAACGTGACACGTAATTTATATATATTACTAGCTGACCCAGCGAACTTCGTACCGCTTCTTATCTATATAAATAAAACAAATAAACTATCCCAATTCAAAAACTATCCTATCTTTTAAGTTGGACCAAATTACAGATAGTTACGAAGTTTTATAAAAATCGGTTAAAATCGGTAATTGAATTGCACAGGGATTATTATTAAATCCACCTCTTGCTCTTACCGCAGAAAAGAAATGTATCACACGATCTTTTCATATTTTATGTAGAGGGATGTGTGTTATAATTATATTTTCCACGCCTATAGCACCCATCCATTTTTTTCTTTAAGTTTTCACTAGCCGGAAACGACAGCAGAAAACACGGACATTATCATCTATTATATAGAGGTATTAGATTCTAGCATTTATTATCTATGTGAAGTATTAAAATAACCGGACAAATGATATAAATTTCAACTATAAACACCAAACTTCTTGTATTATCTGATAATATGGTGATGAGCAGTACCTAATGCATTAGAATTTATTCAAGTCGTTTAACGTCACCTATAATAATATCGACAAGTCGATACTCCATTGACACAAATCCAATAACACGCAACTACTTGACAGGCTGACAGCTGAAGTTCAACCAATAAGAGTGAATACATAATGTGTTGTACATAAGGCTCATAAAATGGCGGATGGCACCCGGCTTGACTAGTAGTTACTTTATATACTTCATCTCCATCTATTTCCTACCTACCATGGGTGCAACGGCTGTGGTCGGAAAGTCAGGTAGGTACCTGCTCTATGGCTGTCATTCATTTAACTATTTATTTCTCTGTGTTTCCAATGTTTCCAATTGATTTTGAAACACAGTTTCGAAATTCGAAAAGAGAAATAATTTATAATTTAGTGGGGTGGTTGTACCTATTTTGTATATGATGTTCAATATTATTAATTTGTAAAATTGTAAAGTTGAACCGTGAATACTTTTGTTTGAACGACCTCCGCAATTCCACGAACACAATATGATACGTAAGTGTACCTAATTTATTTAATTAAACGTACCTAAGCGTTTTTATCACGACCCCTCTTTCAGACTTAGAATTTAGCGACTTTTGATATTGAGCTTTGACTTACGTCGGTAGTTATATCATGGAATAATATATTCTGACTGAGTTATATTATAACTTACAGTATTCTGACTAGGTACTAAGTACGGACCGGCCCTTGCATACTAGCTGGGACTCATTGGTGCATAAACTTCAATCACCTACTTACTTAAGAAAAGGAGGTTGCTATGTGATGGCTGGTGATGGCATTTGATTGTTCTTCTTCCTCTTTCTTCTTTATCAACCTATAGACGTCCACTGCTGGACAAAGGTCTCCTGCATGGACTTCCACAGGCTTCGGTCTTGCGCCGCCTGAATCCAGGGGCTCCCTGGGGCTCGTTTGATGTTGTCGGTCCACCTAGTGGGGGTCTGCCAACACTGCGCTTCCCGGTGCATGGTCGCCACTCCAGCACCTTGCAATGACCACCAGCTCTTTGAACTATGTGCCCCGCCCATTTCCACTTCAGTTTTGCGACTCGCTGAGCTATGTCGGTGACTTTGGTTCTCCTACGGGTCTCATTTCTGATTTGATCTCTCGGGGATACTCCAAACATAGCTCTCTCCATCACTCGCTGAGTGATCCTGAGCCCTCTTATGAGGCCCACAGTTAGCGATTTGATTTTTAGTAGAACATTTTTGTTCAGACAAGTTCTTCTATAGCTATTTATTTCAATTAATTCAATACATTTTTCTTTTAATTCTCAGTATAGAGGAAAAATCTGGTATGCAGATGACAATGATATTGAACTCTTAAAAGATGAAGAGTACGCCCGCTCACTTCGGATGATCATGATGGAGTGTTACACAAACCGTGGGCAGAAGAGCGCAGCATCTCCGCAGGTGAGACAGTCCCTCTTCTTCCTCTGATATGTGTTTAAGAAAAGCCTACAGTAAACACTTTTATAAATTATTATTATTTTTTTTATTTGATGACAAGCTAGTCCTTGACTGAGATCTCACCTGATGGTAAGTGACGATGCAGTCTAAGATGATAGCGGGCTAACTTTAAAGGGGTATGGCAGTGAACATCAACCCATACCCCTAATTGGTTTCTACACATCATTGTGCCGGAACGCTAGATCGCTTGGCGACACGTCTTTGATGGTAGGGTGGTAACTAGCCACGGCCAAATCCTCCCACCAGGCCAGACCAGAGACAATTCGGAAATTAAAAATTCCCAAAATTGCCCCCGCCGGGAATCGAACCCGAGACCTCCCAGTTATAAGACCACAGCACTCACCACTGAGCCAGGGAGGTCGTCAAAAAAATAACTAGTTTTGCCCACTGCTTTGCTCACTTTTTCATTTTTCAAATCCTTATTTTGCCCCCTTAGGGGTTTAATTTTTAAAAGTTTAGCGGCTGCCTATGTCATCTGGACCATTATAATGAATCAATTGACCTTCATTCATTAACATAACCTCAGAAGTTTCTGCTCCACAGTGGAATATGGGTAAATAGTCACATGCATACATACACAGACTGCTAAACTCATAACCTTGGCTTTGTAGGTGGGTAAGAATAAAGGTTCAAGTCTTTATTACTGTACTAGATGATGCCCGCGACTTTGTCTGCGTGGATTAAGATTTTTAATACTTGCAGGAACTTTAATTTTCTGGGATAAAATGTAGCCTATGTTTTAATCCTGGGTATTAACTATCAAATATGGTTGAGTGAAGCAATGGCTGGGTTATACGTCATGCTCGTGTGCGGGTGTCACCGGCGGGAATGGGGCTACTTTCTGTCTGCCCGTCTTAACATGTGTTGAATTATAATTAGGTATGCTTTTGTGGAACCTCCCCTCATTTAGGAAACACTGCATACACTGCATTAGGTACCTATTGTAAACAGTATTGAAAAAGAGTTTCTTGCTGGTTCTACTCAGTAGGAATGGCATTCCGAACCAGTGGTAGACTCATCGTCGATTCAAAAGCACTTGTAAAAAGTTTATTTGAATAAAAACATTTCTATTCTATCTCCATTCCAAATTTCAGCCAAATCGGTTCATTCGTTATGGAGTTATAGAGTAACAAACATCCATCCAAACTTCCATCCATCCATACATACTCACAAACTTTCGCATTTATAATATTATTTGGATGTATTTTTACTTTTACAGTTCTGCATGGTGTGTCTGAATGTTAATATGGAGTGTAAACTGTATCCAGTAAATAAATATAACTTGGATTTGGAATTTGAAAAACTGACTGGAATATCTGTAAGTTATGCCTGCTTAATTTAATTATTCAACTTTCTTATTATTATTAGGGTTCCGTACCCAAAGGGTACCAACGGGACCCTATTACTAAGCCTACGCTGTCCGTTCGTCCGTCCGTCCGTCCGTCCGTTTTTATTTTAACGGATTTTTTTTAACGGAACCCTAAAAGAGCGAGGCCCGACTCGCACTTGGCCGATTTTTGTTGTAACTCATCAAGCTATGCTCTGAAGCGCAATGGGCAATATGGTGGTAAACCATTTTCAGTAAACCTATAAAGGTTGACTACACTATATTTGGGGAGTTGGGTATCCCGCAGACTACTTGACGCTGCAGCATCAGCTCAAGGTTACTGTGCCTTGGAAATAGTCCTAAGTAACAGTATGCATCAAATTTAAAATCAATTGTACCAGTTAAGCTTGCAAGTAAAGCTTGTAGCAAGCTGATGATCTTCTGAAACCAGAGCAGATCTTCATAAATTATACATAAAAATGATGTCATCATACATAATATCATCATATCATCATATCATCATCATCATTAGCAACCCATCAACGGCTCACTACTGAGCGCAGGTCTCCTCTCAGAGAAGGGTTATAGGCCATAGTCCACGACGCTGGCCCAATGCGAATTGGCGGACTTCACACACCTTCGAGAACATTATGGGGAACTCTCAGATGTGCAGGTTTCTTCACGATGTTTTCCTTCACCGTTGAAGCAAGTGATAATTAATTGCTTTAACGCACTTGACTCCGAAAAGTCAGAGGGATCGAACCTGCGACCCCCCGAATAGGAGACCACAGTCCTAACCACTAGGCTATCACTGCTTCGCTTAATCGATGTCCGACATATTAATAATATAATAATAATAAACGTTTATTTCAGATGTTTCCATCCATAGTGTGTTAGTATGTTAGTAACAATTTTTAGTAACATAATGTCGGCTATAAAAGGTCTCTGCCTTTTATAGCTGACATTCATCACGTCGAAAAACAAAATAAAAGGAGGTTAAAAAAAAATTAAGAAGAAGACCTGGCTGAAGACGAACATCCTGGCTTAAGAACCTTCGCTAGTGGTTTAACATGAGCTCAAAGTCATTGTTTAGGGCAGTGGTAAACAAGATACAATTAGCCTTAATGATTGCCAACCTTCTGTAGAAGATGGTACTGCAAGAAGAAGAAAATAAATTGCTTTAAAGAAATCCTGTGTCATTTCAGCTGCAAGGCATGACACTCTTTGAGCCTCAGTTCTGCGCGGAGTGCGCTCAGAGGCTGAGCAACTGCCGCAAGTTTCGGGACAAGAGTCTCAGAGCCTACCACCTACTGATAGGATTGGTTGACAGCCATGAAACGGTAAGAGGCGTAGGTTGTTAAGGGGTGTGTTCTAGTTGTGATTGTACAAAGCAAGTGATTATGCTGGTAACATTTATCTATATATTCCTTACGTTCCCTCAAGTATGGTTGAGCGAAGCAATGGCTGGGTCATGCGTCATGCTTGTGAACCGGTTCCACCGGCGGGAATGGGCCTACTTTATGACTGCCCATCTTAAGATAGAAGTTAGTCGGTATGCATTTTTGGAACTTCCCTCATTGTGGAAACACTGCATATATAGCATAGTATTTACTGTATTGTAAATTTGTTTTGAAAAGAGCAACCGCCGAGTTTCTTGCTGGTTCTTCTCGGCAGGAAAGGCATTCCGAACCAGTGGTAGATTCATCGACTATTCAAAAGCACTTGTAAAAGTTTATTTGAATAAAAAATATTTCTATTCTATTCTATTCTATTCAGTTTCAATAGCGATTTCACATGGGTAAATATTTAAAAAGTACGTCATGCAAGTATATAAAGCTGAGAGAGCAAAGAGCTGATGGTCATTGGGTCCCAAGGTGCTGGAGTGGCGACCCCGCACCGGGAAGCGCAGTGTTGGCAGACCCCCCCCACTAGGTGGACCGACGACATCAAACGAGTCGCAGGGAGCTGCTGGAATCAGGCGGCGCAAGATCAAAGCCTGTGGAAGTCCATGCAGGACACCTATGACCAGCAGTGGACATCTAAAGGTTGATCAAGAAGAGAAGTATATAAAACATTTGTAGTATGTAACATTGACCTTAATCCATCATTTTTCAGTTAACAACACAAAATATAACGACGATAGACAGAAAGACCAACCGACTAACATCTAATATAGACAAGAAAGTTTTCCAACCCAACCACTGTGACCTTCATTTGATAGACCATAAAGATAATTGTGACGCAGAAAAAAATTATGCAGAGGTGAAAAAAGAAAAAAATATTTTCGAAAACACAGACCCTGGTTTAGATGTTAAGTATGAAATTGAACTCTTTAATATCGAAATTACAAAGGATAATGTACATCATTCCGATAAGGAAACTCATACTGTAAATGTTTTCAAAAATGATGCAGATGGTTTAGATTATGACATTGATATAGATGATTGTGATGACACTGACTATATAAATGATGATAATATGAGCACATTAGCTAACGAGCGAAAAAACATCAAGAAAGAGGAAAAAATTAATAAGCAAACTATAAATGTTGATAGAAGAAACAAAACAAATGTAAATGAAGTTAAGCCAAGGAGAAAGCAGATAAAATTAGAAAAACAGATTAAAAAGAACACTACCAATAAAGTTCATACAAGTGATAGCGTAGTTAAAAAGAATGTTAGAAAGAAAACAGTTCGTCGTACTAGTGTTAAGCGAGACGAAAGAAAAGTAAACTTAAAAATATTCCAAGAAATTGAGTTGACTCATGAACAGCAAGTGTCTGAGATATTGAACAGGAAGCAATCTCACAATTACAAGAATGCCCCTCACAAATGCAGTGTCTGTTTCAAAGGCTTCCAGCATTTGGAAGCTTACAAGTCGCATATGGATAGACATACTGATGTGAGTAATTTTGGAGATTCGAGTTTGACATGTATTTACTTTTAAACAAGTTAAGTTTGACATGTATCTAATCTAATATCTTTAAACGAGCAATTCTTGTATATATATATATATATATATATTTACGTTCCCGAGATTCAGATTATATAATATATATAATCTTAATCTCAGAAACAGCTCCAACGATTTTCATCAAATTTGGTATGCAGGTGGTTTCGGGCGATAAGTCGATCTAGCTAGGTTTCATTTTTAGAAAAGGTCGTTTAATCCGTGTTTTCAGGCAATGAAAAACCCCTTACAATATCATTAGAATACGAAGGTAAATTTCGCCACCATCTACAAATTCCCGATAGCTCGACGGTAAGTCGGGCGGTCCCGAAACCAGAAGACCCCGGTTCGAGTCCAAGACGATTATATTTTCCCGTATGAATTTTATTATTATTTTTTTTTTTAATATATATATACTTTCCAAAAAATACGATTTACCAAAAAAAAAACCCACCCACCCAGATATTTTACTTTTAAACAAGTTAAGTTTGACATGTATTTTGTTTTAAACGGGTTTTTAAAAATAAACACTCATAGCCTTATTAAATTACTCTTAAGTTGTTAAAAACTTGAAAGAATGAAAAGAATGAAAATCAAACAATCGTCATACTAATATTATAAACTAGCTGATGCCCGCGACTTCACCCGCGTAGATTTGATTTTTAAAATCCCTCGGGAACTCTTTGATTTTCTGGGAGAAAAAGTAGCCTGTGTCACTCTCCAGGTCCTCAACTATACCCATGCAAAAAATCACGTCGATCCGTAGCTCTGTTGGGGCGTGATTGAAGGACAAACCAACAAAAACACTTTCGCATTTATAATATTAGTATGATGCGAAAGTGTATTTGTTTGTTTGTTGGTTTGTCCTTCAATCACGCCGCAGCAGAGCTACGGATCGACGTGATTTTTTGCTTGGGTATAGTTGAGGACCTGGAGAGTGACATAGGCTTTTTATCCCGGAAAATCAAAGAGTTTGCGAGGTATTTTAAAAACTAAATTCACGTGGACGAAGTCGCGGGCATCAGCTAGTTCCTTAATATAGTACTGCTGCATTTAGGGGATCTATGAGGGATCGCCACTAGATGTTGGAATAACATTCCCGATCTATTGACGTACATTTAAAACTAGAGTATTTGTAAAATCAAGTGGAACAGTGATAGTTTAGTGGTTAGTACTGCGGTCTCCTATTCGGGGGGTCGCAGATTCGATCCCGGGCACCTCTGACTTTTCGGAGTTATGTGCGTTTAAACAATTAAACATCACATGCTTCAACGGTGAAGGAAAACATCGTGAGGAAATCTGCACACCTGAGAGTTCCCCATGATGTTTTCAAAGGTGTATTAAGTCTGCTGATTCGCATTGTGCCAGCGTGGTGGACTATGGCCTATAACCCTTCAGTAGTGAGCCGGTGATGGGTTGCTCATGAAGTGGACGTCCAGACACCAGTTTCAAAAAAAAAATCAAAATTATTTATTTCACATAAGCCAACCTGTGGCTCTTATGAAGTAATGACACGTTACCACCGTTTCGGAAAGCGGATTCTGCTGAGAAGAGCCGACAAGAAACTCAGCAGTTGCTCTTTTCAAAATAATCATTTTACATATTATGTAGCTATTACATTGTAATAAGTTTTTTATACTATCTTGTAGGCAGCTGGATGCCAAGCCGATTGAACCCATGCAACTTTGTTAGAATAGAATATGATATTTCCACAATGAGGTTCCAATTGTTTTGAACTTATTACTCTATTTCAGAAATTCGGTCTATTGGAATGCGACATATGCCGGATGCGCTTCAAAAACGCATTCGCCCTGAGGAAGCATGTGCCCATCCACAAATATATATATAAATGTACGAAATGTCAGTTTGAGACCAACCACCGGACCGCGGTCGAGCACCACACGCGCTGGCACGACGGCAAGACGTACGAGTGTGCGCACTGCAGGGAACAGTTCACGTGAGTTTCAGTTCTTTAAACATTTCTGTGGTGGTGTCGTGTGATGTGGTTTGTTACGTTCCCTCAAATATGGTTGAGCGAAGCAACGGCTGGGTCATGCGTCATGCTCGTGGACGGGTGCCACCGGCGGGAATGGGGCTACTTTATGTCTGCCCGTCTTAAGATAGAAGTTAGTCGGTATGCATGTTTGGAACTTCCCTCATTGTGGAAACACTGCATATATAGCATAGTATTTACTGTATTGTAAATTTGTTTTCAAAAGAGCAACCGCCGAGTTTCTTGCTGGTTCTTCTCGGCAGAAAAGGCATTCCGAACCAGTGGTAGATTCATCGACTATTCAAAAGCACTTGTAAAAGTTTATTTGAATAAAAAATATTTCTATTCTATTCTATTCTGAGTTTATTTATTAAACGACTCCAAAAAATACAAAAAGAGGAGGTTCTCAATACGACGCGTATTTTTATTATTATTTTTTTTTGTCGATGTTACTCCACATCTCCATCAAATCACTAGACAATACAGCATTGTAAAGTCGACATCTCCTGAGGATGCTCCGGTGTCGGGGCGAAACGTGCGTCGAGATTAGTGTAAAAGTCTTGTGTGGTGGTGCATGTGAGTGGTGGTGGCATTGCTTGCTTGGGAACTTTACTTTCTTGCTTGGCTGGGAAGGTGAGCGGTGCTTAGCTTGTAACTGCATGTTTGACCATACAGATTTTTTTCTGTTGGCGGATTATAGCAAAATAATTGTAACCTTTTCTTGCTAATCATGAACTTCCGAAAAGTAACGCCTGCTTCTATCCAAAACTACATTTTATCAAATTTTTTATCATAGTAGAAAATGAACATTTACTCTTCAACATAATGTTTGACAGTTATGAAACCGATGAACATTTTGAATGGGAAAATGTTTTTTCATTTTTTTTTTCGTCAATTTTCCAATGTTTTTAATAGTTACTCTGCTATTCGGGACGAAGACAAATACAACAAATATAAACGATGAAAATCGGTCCAGCCGTTCTCAAGTTCAAACCCGACTTGGATTTATATATGCTTATGCACATTGCACATGCTTTAAAAATTACTTAACCTACTTACAATAAGAATAATTACTTAAATTAATTTGCTATTATAAAATTTGATTACATACAAAACTTTACATTTATTAACTTTATTACTAAATGATATTTACAGACTCTTCCTTACTGTTGCAGTAAATGCACCTCATACATGTCACACTTGCGTCTAAAGCACCCTTCAGACTCTGTGTGCGCGCAGTGCGGCCTCTCGTTCATCGGAGAGAGGGGATTACGGATGCACATGGCCAAAAAACACTACCTCCATGACAGCACGCAGGTGGGTAATATATTAAGTACTAGCTTACCTACACAGACATCTTCTTCTTCTGTATCAACCTATAGATGTCCACTGCTGGACAAAGGTCTCCTGCATGGACTTCCACAGGCTTCGGTCTTGCGCCGCTTGCATCCAGCGGCTCACTGAGACTCGTTTGATGTCGTCGGTCCACCTGGTGGGGGGTCTGCCAACACTTGCGCTTCCCGGTGCGGGGTCGCCACTGCAGCACCTTGGGGTCCCAACAACCATCAGCTCTTCGAACTATGTGCCCCGCCCTATGTCTATGTCGGTGACTTTAGTTCTCCTACGGATCTCCTCATTTCTGATTTGATCTCGCAGGGATACTCCGAGCTTAGCTCTCTCCATCGCCCGCTGAGCGACCCTGAGCCTAGAGGAGTAAGGGAGCGCAGACATTGCCTTATCCAAATTTCAACAAATTAATTTAATTTGTCATCGTTTTGTGGATTTGTTTAAAGCTGTTGGAAAATGGTAAAAATGAGAAAAATAACTGTCAAACAAAAAAAAAATTCAACCAAATAATGTTATTGTAACAAGCATATTATATTATTAAACAGAAGCATAATGAAGACGATGAAGGAAAACCGTCAAAGCTGAGTATTTAAATGTCGAATGTCAATTAAATATTATTTTCTGCGCTAATCTTGTTTAACGGGTGTCATATATGTGATTCATTTGTCTACCTTTTCTAAACAAAAGATAACACAAGTGGGTAGATTGATTATTGCTATGATTTGACACATCATGTCTGCTACTTAGCTCAATAAACATATTTTCTATTAATTCGCGTATTATTTAAACATAATAGTGGCGACGAGGTGAAAATTCAGTGAAAATGGACCATAAAGCTGTAAAGTTTTGTGAGTTTAACCCGAAAATAGACATATGGGATAATTACATTGATCGTTTGAAGTTTTGTTTTGAGGCTAATGGCATCATGCTGGATGGAGCAAAACGAGCTAATTTCTTCACTGTATGTGGAGCAGAAGTGTTTGAAACATTTTTGGCTTTGATTACACCAAGAAAAGCTAGTGATGTTACATTTGTGGAAATTGAAGCTATTTTGACAAAACACTATAGCCCTAAGCCTAACGAAATTTCTATGTCATACAAATTCTATACACGTAATCAGAATACAAACGAAAATGCTTCAGAATATATTGCACAATTGCGAAAAGTTAGCTCAAAATGTAACTTTATGGAATTAGAACGCATGTTACGCGATCGACTGGTGTGTGGCATGAAGGATCGCCGTCTGCAGTACGAGCTTCTTAAAAAAGATAACCTTTGCTATCAAGATGTTGTTGATGCTATGTTAGCAGCCGAAACTGCGGGAAAAGACTGTCATATGATTCAGTCATCTATTGGTACCGAAAACAGCAGTGCAAGTACAAATTGTGCACCCGCATCTACACATCAAGGTTCCTCAGTGGAACCCATGGATATTAACGCGGTGCAGTCTAGAACAAATACACGACTATGTTATCGGTGTGGTGATCAGCATGGTGGTGAATGCAGATTTATTAATGCTACTTGCCGGTTCTGCAAAAAGGTGGGTCACATTGAGAAGATTTGCTTATTAAAGAAGAAGTCTTCTAAGAAGAGTATTAACTTCACTCAAGGCGAAGAAGATTTGCATTTGAATGGTATTTACAGTATTCAAAATGAGACAAAAGTAAGCACCCTTTGTGGTTGAAGTTAAATTAGAAGACATACCTGTAGTACTTCAGGTAGACACAGGCGCAAGTTTTTCATTAGTGAATGAATACACTTGGAAGAAGATTGAACATCAAAACAGACACATTGTTCTTGAACCAGTATCACTGACTTTACGTACATGGACAGATACACCTGTGAGGTTACTCGGCCAAGCCATATTGCAAGTTCAATACAGGGACATCAAATGCACTCTTAATGTAATCATAGCAAAAGGGTGTGGCCCCAATCTGCTGGGAAGGGATTGGTTATCCCCATTAAATATTACATTGAACATTAATTTTTTATCTAACAGTGATCTCATCAACATAGAAAAAATAATTTCTAAATACAGTGAAATCTTTAGAGAAGGACTTGGTACATTTACCGGAAACCCTGTTTCGATACATCTAAAACCTGATGCTACACCTAGATTTTTAAAAGCTCGTCCAGTACCTTACGCTATCAAAGCAAGAGTTGAAAAGGAAATTGACCGTCTAGTGGCAGAAGGTGTGCTACGACCATTGTCTTTTTCAGAATGGGCAACACCTGTTGTGCCAATTATAAAGAAGTCAGGGGATATCGATTATGTGGAGATTACCGTAGTACAGTCAACCAAGCTTCTGAAGCTGACACTTACCCGATGCCAACAGCTAATGAAGTATTCGCTACAGTTGCAGGTGCAAAGTATTTTACTACCTTAGACCTTGATCGAGCATATACACAAGTAAAAGTTAGTGACAGTTCTGCCAAAGTTTTAACTTTAAACACGTGCAAGGGTCTCTACTCAGTCCATCGGTTACCCTTTGGAGTCAAGGCTTGCCCTGGAATATTTCAGAGATTAATGACAGCATTGCTAGCAGGAATACAAGGAGTCGCGGTTTTAATTGATGACATTATTGTGAGTGGTTCTACAATGCTTATTATGCAACAACGACTCGAAGCTGTTCTAAATCGTATACAGAAAGCTGGATTCCGTCTTAACAAAAATAAGTGTAAATTTGCTCAGGAGAAAGTTGAATTTTTGGGTTTTGTAATTAATAGAGAAGGTATTCACCCAGCTCCAAGCAAAGTGGAGGCTGTTTTAAAGACTCCAGAACCCAAAAACATACACGAGTTACAGGCGTTCTTAGGACTCTATAATTTTTATGAAAGGTTCATACCTCACAAGGCGACCATATTGGAGCCACTTCACAGGCTACTAGATAAATCACAAACATGGCAATGGACTGAACGTGAACAAGAAGCTTTTACAAAAGCTAAACAGCTGTTAACATTCGATACAACATTAGTTCATTATGATTTGAATAAACCACTGATACTGACATGTGATAGTTCAGAATATGGTGTCGGAGCAGTACTATCACATGTTATGGACGATGGACAGGAACGTCCAGTCGCGATGAGCTCGAGAACATTAAATAAACATGAACGACGATACTCACAATTGGATAAAGAAGCTACAGCAATTATGTTTGGAGTTAAAAAGTTTCATAATTATTTAGCGGGGAGGTCTTTTACAGTAATAACGGATCACAAACCATTACTTGGAATATTCGATCCAAAAAGACCTACCAGCTATATTATCGCCTCGGTTGACAAGAATCGCCATAGCATTAACAGCCCATGACTACAATATTCTTTACCGACCAGGCACAGAAATCGGTAATGCAGACAGTTTAAGTCGATGGCCATTACCAGTCCCTGAGCAAGATGAACAACCTCTTTTTGAGGTACTTCTAATGGCGGAAAATCTAGAAGATTTTCCTTACACTGCGCAAGATATAGCATCTGAAACTAAAAAAGACCTAACACTTTCGCGAGTTGCTCACTTCTTACATTGTGGGTGGCCCAACAAGGTTACTGATAGAGATCTACGGACTTATTGGTTGCATAGATCAGAGTTGTCTATACACGATGGTTGTATATTATTAGGCTGTCGTGTCGTCATACCACAACCGCTTCAACAAACCATCCTACGCATGCTGCATACCACTCATAACGGAATTGTTCACACTAAAGCATTGGCCAGGAGTTATGTGTGGTGGCCACAATTGAATGAGGATATAAATGAACTTGTTAGCAATTGTACTAGTTGTCTAGAAAACAGACATATGCCTCCAAAGTCTTCACATGAGTGGGTCATCCCTTCAAGGCCATGGTCTAGAATCCATATAGACTTTGCGGGGGGCCATTCATGAATAAAACTTTCTTAGTAGCAGTCGACGCATTTTCTAGATGGCCTGAAGTATTAATAGTAAATAATACTAATACCACAACAGTGATTCACCATTTAAGGAATTTATTTGCAACCCATGGTGTGTGCGAGACGCTGGTCTCTGATAATGACACATCTTTTGTGTCCAGGGAAATGAAGTTGTTTTTACAATCCAACAAAATAAAACATGTGACATCAGCACCATATCACCCATCCACTAATGGTTTGGCAGAACGGATGGTACAGACAGTGAAAGAGAAGTTACGGAAGATGGGTGGATCATGGGAAGTAAAAATTCCAAACATGCTGTTAGGCCTTCGGGTGACTCCTTGCTCTACCACAAATAAGAGTCCTTCAGAACTCTTGATGAACAGACGCCTTCGCACTGTTATGGATGCCTTACATCCTGATAATATTAAATATAGAAAACAAGAAAATCAAATAGTAAATAACGCCCAAAAGAAAAACAGAGAGACAAATGTAGGACAGAGAGTGATGTACAGGAACTACAGTAGAGGACCAAAATGGCTATCAGGCCAAGTTGTTGAGAAGGATGGTCCGGCTAGCTACAGAGTGCAGGCTGAAGATGGTGCAGTTTTAAGGCGTCACATAGATCAAATCGTTAAAATACAAAATAGCGAGGAAACAAGTGCTACTTGTGATGTAAATAGAGACGAATCAGAAGTATCAGAGACAGTGGAAGGTGATAATATTGAACAAAGTGAACAGAATAATGATTTGAAGAGGGGTTCAGAAGCAAATATAGAAAATGATCCTATTATAGAAATACCAAGCGCAGAGAAATGGGAAGAGATATTAGGAATACCAAAATCAGCTGAGATTGGTATCCCGGGGGGAAAAATTAGAACAAAAAGAAATATTCATGCTAAAGTTCCATATACTAGACCTACTTGTTCTAGTGAAACTGATGATTAATATTGTATTGATTTTAATATTTGATGATATTGCTATAATGTTTGATAGTGATGTGGTTTTCAAAATTGTTTAACTTTAATTAAATTATATTATATACTTGGGGGGAAGGTATGTCATATATGTGATTCATTTGTCTACCTTTTCTAAACAAAAGATAACACAAGTGGGTAGATTGATTATTGCTATGATTTGACACATCATGTCTGCTACTTAGCTCAATAAACATATTTTCTATTAATTCGCGTATTATTTAAACATAATAACGGGGAAGCCTCTAAAATTAGTTGTAATATTCCCTTTATGCTCGGATTATCCCTGTGAGATCAAACCAGAAATGAGGAGATCCGTAGGAGAACCAAAATCACCGACATAGCTCAGCGGCACACAGTTTGAAGAGCTGATGGTCGTTGGGGTCCCAAGGTGCTGGAGTGGCGACCCCGCACCGGGAATCGCAGTGTTGGCAGACCGCCCACTTGGTGGACCGACGACATCAAACGAGTCGCACTGAGCCACTCGATTCAGGCGGCGCAAGACCGAGACCTATGGAAGTCCATGCGAGAGACCTTCGTCCAGCAGTGAACGTCCCGTATATTCCTTATTCTCCCGATTATTTTCAACGACCATAAACAAGACAAAAAGTATTATCCCATTACCCATCGTTGGTATCGTGAGTTATGGTCTTGGGTTCATACAAAACTCATAGAAAAAGGGACATTTTGTTCTAGAAAATATTGACTATTTCAGAATTTAAGCGGTCCGTCGTGTGAGACATGCAACATTCGCTTCGCGTCCCTGGAAGCGTACAAGCAACACATGAAGACGTCACCCAAACACGCGCCTGTTGACCAGCTCATCAAGCCCAACTGTCCCACGCAGAAGAAAATTTCCAGAAACATTGTAATGTCGACTTGCGAACTGGTGAGTCCTGTTGCTAAAGAACATTCTTAACTGCAATGGCCAAACTTACCACAAGCTACGCATTTTAAAAATATGAAATAACATTGAAAGTATGTATTTAGATCACTATTGATTTTGTATAATAATCCTTGCATATTTTTGGTTGTATCTAGCCTTTTATTATGTATATTCAATTTTTTTCAGTGCGGTATGCAAGTGAATAGTGCTCATCAGTACGCTGTGCATTTTAAAACGCAGCATCCGGGTCAGAAGCCAACACAGACTCTCCAGGCCCCTGAAATGTGTGAGAAGTGCGGAAAAGTTTTCAAGGTGAGATCATATTATTTTGGATTCTGTGGTAAAACAGGAAACTCCTACGTAACGCACAAATCTAGGAAGAAATCGCTTGCGGAATCTGCTGCAGTATCTGCGCGGATAAAACGCGAAATAATTTCCGCTAGAATTGGTCATTGCCTCATATGTCCGTCATGGTTAACGTGCAATAACACAAATTACACGGTGCTTATTGTAACACCCATTTAAGCTGTTAAATTAACACGATGTCAACATTAACAATATGGACACACATCGCCGTAATCACCTGATTGACAACAACATGAACATGTGTTGTCATAGTGACCCAAGGAACAACAATGCGTACATAATCTTTTGCTTCTCTGTTGTCCGCAGTGGCCCGTATTACTCCGTCAGCATATGCAAATGCACACTAAAACCCTTTACAAGTGTGACATCTGTGGAAAGAACTTTATGACCAAAGGCGCTCTGAAATACCACATAGACAGGCACAGCGATAAACTCGCGTGCAGCGTGTGCCACAAGCCGTCATCGAACCCGGCCAACCTGACGCGACACATGATGGTGAGTGGTTATCCCCGCACACGAAAACGCGAACTCATTTTTTATCATTTGATGCCAAGTTAGCATTTTACTCTTCTTCTTTATCTACCGAAGACGTCCATAGCTGGGTATTTATCTCTTGTTGGGGCCTCCATACGCTTTGGTCTTGGCGGCTTGGTATCGTCTAATGTACTCGCTCCACTTAGGGGTCTGCAAGTATGTACCGCGCTTTCTGGTGCTCAGTTGTAACTTCAGAACCTCACGAGTTATGACCCCAATGACTATCGGTTCTTGGCCACCTCTTGCTGAGATCATTGAGCATTGAATTAAGGTCTCAATCTCTTGACAACTAGTATATAACGATAACAATGTATTCTATGATGGAAGCGGACTTAGAAGATTTGAATCTCAAAATTTTCAGACGAATTTGGCAATTATGAGGTGCAAAATAACTGCCAAACGCTTTTAAACCGGTCAGTCAGGTAAAAATAATACGGCCGAATCTTTTCACTGAAGATATTTTGCACTAGTTTCTTTTACAGACGCATCTGCCCGTGAAGCTATCCTATGAATGCGAGTATTGCGGCAAGTCCTATACCAGCATCCGCGGGCGTGACCAGCACGTCACGCACGTGCACCATCACGTGCCCTGGCCCAAGAAGGTCAACGGAAAACGACGCGGGGTCAACGCGCGGAGACTCAGTGTACACAGCGACTAGACAGTGCACTCGTCAACGCTCCAACACAAACCACTGGCTGCGGACGAGACCCGTAGAGTCCAACGCGGTTGCAGAATAGGCAATGCTATCCATCGTGTCTAATACACACGTGAGACAAGGGTGGTGTTACACTTACACACACTACCTACAGACAATGAGTGCTGTAGTGCCCAACACCATTACAGCTTTAACATCACTTAACTTACCCACCAGTAGTCGGACTAAACAGTGCAAACTTCAGACGAGTTTGGTGTTGCCGCTACTCACTATCTGCAGACAATGAGTGCCGTAGTGTCCAACGCAGTAACAACTATGACAAGTCAACTTCGTAACAGATACAGCTCACTCATTGTTCTAAAAGTATTTTAGTGGTAATTTAATACATAGTCTTGAGTAAATTATTATTTATTACCCGTGATATTTGTATTTCATGATGTTGCTGGTGTTTACCTGTGATTTATCATTTTGTAAATATACATTAGGTTGTTATTGTTAGTATTTTAAGTACAAGCTAATAAATATTAGTTACATAATAAAAAATAGCTAATATATTTTTGTAGTTTTTCATGCCAGATAAATATACGAAACATGGTCGTTATTAAAAGGCAGAGACTTTTCATGTAAAAAATCGTGTCTAGGGCGCCCGGGGGCAACTATAAATTATTTATAAATACATATATTCATTTTATCACGGACAAAATAAAACTGCGGGGTTTTTGCAGTAATTATTTAATTGTAAAACAAAGTTGTCAGTTTTATATTATTTTATTATAATCTGTTTTGTTTATTTAGATGTTAGCATGTAAATAACGATTATTTAATTTTTTAATTGCAACACCTACATCTTCAAATTCAATCGAATTAAAAGACGTAGGAAGTAGAAGTAGGAGAAGAGAACCCTAATCTTGCGAGGCATCGGCCGCCCGTATTTAAATCAAAGCATGCTTCAAATCATCTTTTGTCAATTGTTTGCTACCGTCTAAATTATGTTTACAAATCAGTTACGGAAAGTCGCAGGTGGAGGGTCACAAATAAATTCCGGATACTTAAAATGAATTTATTAAAATTTAAAATTATAATTAAATCTTACTATCTAAAGCGTACGGGTTATTCCGAAGTAAGGAATGTTCTGTCTCGTGGGAACATTATTCTATATCGTTCCCGGGCGATGGGTAATATAATACCCATCGCGAACGCTTACGCAGCGCTAAACACTCGCGAAGCACGTAGGGCTGGCAATTCAGGGCTGTGCTATAACTAATCACACTGAGGGTAATTAACATTAACAAATAAATGCTCAATTTGTGATTCAAACTGTCCAAAAGCGGCTAACTATTGTAATCTAGACTTTCTTGACGCCGCTGAATGAGGTTAGTAAACCCCTTCACGCCGACAAGTATAATATATAAATAAATTAAACATATTTTAATAAAACAGTAAATGAAACAGTAAGGCCTTCTAGGCTTAATAATGTTAATGAGGGGGTTCGAAATCTCAAAGTAAAAATCACATACATCCTAAGGGTCAGTTCAGACAGAACAGACAGAAGCGCGCACTTCCTCGCGCCCGCTCGAGAGTAAATTTTCTACTTTAGCCTATGGTGATACGGTCCTATTTTAAATGGAGTCAGTAAATTGCTCGCGCATTTTTCCGTTCTAGCAAGAAATGGTTAGAATTATTTTGCTACAATCCGCCAAAAGAAAAATCTGTATGGTCAAACATGCAGTAACAAATTGCGAAAAACCAAATTAAATTTGAATTTCGCGGGCAGAACCGTATAATCAACCTTATGACGCCACACTGGCGTCATTAGTGTCCCTCACACTGGTGTCCTGTGCGTCAGAGGCGTCGTGCGAGCCGCTGTGTGCCCGCGTGCGCGCGCGTCTCTGCGGTCGGTGCCGCTTGGGGCGCGGCACCTGGTTGTGAACATGCGCCACGTGGCTCACCTTGGAGGCGAGTGAAGCGAACGACTTGCTGCATATATCGCACGTGTACGAGGGCCTTTTCGGGTTATGTGTCTGGAAACAAGGTTTGAAGTGAAATAGCTATTTATCTACTCCAACATCGAAAAGTTCCGATTTCGAATTTGACAGCTGAATCGAAATGAACCCTCTTTCGGTTTTGCTTCTCATTTCGATGCAGCTCGTTGTATGGGAGCTGCATCGAAATGGTTATCTTCTTAAAATAGGATACCTTAAAGCTAAGGCTCTGAATTCTGGCACTTTTGTACCGTTCATATGACAGAGGCGCCACAGGCGGCTGGTGGCGGCTTACGGAGTTACTTTTTGTTACTTTATTGAGCCTACGGCGTATTTTGTTAATGATTTTATTTTCCTTGTCGTAGATAAAATCTTGTATGCAACTGAACGTAATTACACTAGCGGCACGCTATGATGGCCGGTTTGACACATTACAATAGTGATGTGGAATGTCAATTTATTCTCGAACAAAAAACAATTAAGTTTTGTTTTTGTACCTGATTAAATAGGTTTAATAAAACAAAAATGTATATGTTTATTTAATTTATTTGAACGAACTGAATATTTGAATGAAAATGAATATACATACTTTATATGCACACAAGAAACATATGAATACAAAAGATACCAAAAAAGGTGCCACAAAAGGCCATAATTAATCAGATTCGTCCATACTACTATTTTCACTGTCGTCACTGCTATCATCACCTACATTAATAATTATATGTTCGTTTTCTATAATATTATCTATTTTCACATCTCTTTCATAATCTTCCCTTATTAATTTAACAGTTCTATTCACAACCTTTTCCCAGTCTCCTTTAGTCACATGTTCACAAGCTTCTTCTAATAATTTTAGCATTTTTTTTGTGGTAAATGGGGGTTCTGTATTGTGTCTTGCAGCATATCCCTTAATTTGAGCCCACACCAACTCAATCGCATTATACTCACAATGGTAAGGCGGTAACCGTATAACTCTGTGCCCATGTTCTAATGCTATTTCGTCAATGACGTATCGGATCTTGGTTGGTTTGTTTTCTTTTAAAAGACGTACTAATTCCGCTTTTAACATATTCATGTTTGCATCTACGCCATTTTTACGAAGCCATGCGACGATATCAGCTTTCTTTTGGGATTGGGCAGGTGGCTTGTCAATTTGCATCGAGTGGTATGGGGCGTTGTCCATAATTATAATAGATGGTTCAGGGAGGCTACACAACATTGAGGTAAACCATTCAGTAAACTTTTCTCCATTCATGTCTTCATGATAGTCTCCAGTGGTTTTTGACGCAAAAGCCATGAGAGAACCTTCGACAAACCCGTTGATGGTTCCGGCGTGACAAATTATAAGTCGCGATCCTTTTCCTACAGGAACTTTGGAAGTAGATGCTGCTGTGTCATCGTTCCAAGAACGGCCTACAGTATGGTTAGCATTAAGCCATGTTTCATCCAAGAACACAACATTTTGCCAATTTTTGATTTCTTTCACTTGCCGTAAAAAAGTATACCTTGCCATCGCTATATCAAATCTTTCCATCAATATTTTGCGTTTGTTACATTTTTTGTATCGAAATCCAATGGTCTTCAAAATCTTCGTTAAAGAACTTTCCCCACCGAAGAATAATCCAGCTTCCTTCAGTGAATGCACCAACTTTTTTCTTGTTGGATACTCCTTCTGTAAATAGTAGCCGTAAACATGTCTTCGGATAGCATCGGCATCAAAGCTATCGATGCTTACGACTGGTTTTGCTCGTTTTCTCTTTTTTGGTGTGTGAAGTTTATTTTCTTCTGTGCCAGTCTCGCCATATTTTTTTTTAGTTATCCGTCTAACAGTTCGTTGTCCAATATTAAGCGCATCAGCTACGCGTTCAACCACTGACGTTATAGGTAAAATTGGCCCTCCATTTTGAGCTTCACGATCGAAATAGTTACGAAGGCGTATTACGAACTCACGTGTCTGACTATTTAGAACAGTTCTCTGCGTACGTTCGGTCATATCGACGAAATCCACAACAAAGGGCTTGAACAGAGTCCAAATTAACGAGCAAGGGTCAACAGTAATGCAGTATCAATATTTGAAATCCAAAGCCAGGTCAAAACTAAATCACAATCGCATTGCACTGACAGTTTATACTTTTCGAAGCAACGTCAATTCGAAACTGCTTTGTTTTGCATTGAGCATTGACGCGAGTTTGCCGGAGGTAGTAGTTGTGCTAGCCAGCGATCCTATGTGACGATCGTATTAGATTCCATTTTTAAAAATTTTCAATTTAGAAAACCAAATGCCGAGTTGTGGTATATATCATATAAAAATAAAAATTTTACCTTTTGTATGAAACAGCTGATATTTTTTTGCGATTTCAGAGGTTTGTCCACATAGTGAAAATTGTTCATATTCACAAGTACATTCACCCCTTAAATGGTGCAAACTGATTTTTCTACACTTGTATACATTTTAGAAATCAATTTAATAAATAAATTTTGAGTCCTAAACCTAAAACTACATTCGATAAAATTTATGAATCTCTGCACATCACTATCGTCAATAAAGTAATACAATTATTTCCTTCAAAGTCGTTATCAATTAATACGGAACTTCATGAGCGGACAAACGTCAAACCGGCCATCATAGCGTGCCGCTAGTGTAGTCATTTTAATTCTCGTACTATCCTATTTTGATACTCGGCAAGCCTCGTATCGAAAAACAGCACTCGAATTAAAATGACCCTCATTACGACGCAGTTGCATAAATAGCTATTATGCAACTGCAATAAAGTAACAAAAAGTAACTCCGTAAGCCGCCACCAGCCGCCTGTGGCGCCTCTGTCGTATGAACGGTACAAAAGTGCCAGAACTCAGAGCCTTAGCTTTAGGTATCCTATTTTAAGAAGATAACCATTTCGATTCAGCTCCCATACAACGAGCTGCATCGAAATGAGAAGCAAAACCGAAAGAGGGTTCATTTCGATTCAGCTGTCAAATTCGAAATTGGAATTTTTCGATGCTGGAGTAGATAAACTTTTTTAGGCGCGTTGAGCACTTTTTTGGGTGAGCAAAAAACATTGATTTCGCGTCATCGTCACCTGGAGATTTCAGAAAGCGTTCAACATTTTAGAGGTTCTCAAGCAACCTTGTACAGCGCAGCGGGCAAGCAGCCGCCTTCCTTGCCGTTTAATGTATGATGTCGTAGGTAATCTCACTCACGAAACGTGACAGTGCGCTTTTTTTATATATTTTTTTTATTAAATGTTCTTAATTAATAGCAAATCTAGTATTCACTTCTATCGGCAGTCCAATTTTTTAATAAAAAAAACGAGTATGCTTTAGACCACCACGACTGAAGTAAAACTTACGAAACGCAACTGGCTATGAGAGAAAGAGAGAAAGAAAATGTGTGCTCGCACCTCTCTCTCTTGCCCCTACAAGAATATACGAAACGTAACTCTCTCTTTCTATCTTCACTAACTTATATCTCCCTCTCAACTTCCGTTCGCCTCGCCCGATCACATTTTTCGTAACGCATTCACCAGCTTACTCCCCCAAGTCAAGCGCGCGTAAAGAAGTTTTACTACAAAAATTAAATGACACTCGACATGGCCCGTCTATGTATGATAATAATAACGTCCTACCAACCGAATCCAGACACGGCGACCAACCTGCTAAGAGATGTCACCTGCGCGGGAGACATTATAGTGCACAAGTGTGCACTCTCTATTCCCTCACTCTCATAATCCGATGGGACGGAAAATCCGACACGACCGTAGAGAGATCACGTCGCAGGACCGACAGCTTTACGTGCTCTCCCTATTGCCACTGTGACTCCTGAACTTCTGAAACTTCCAGCCACTTTACTCTATGACCACTCACCAGCATGTGTCGCTGTCGGTTCGACCAGAACGAGAACTCCCTGCGGCACACGCCGCACGGGTAACGCCGCGCGCTGCCGCTGTGCGTCAGCTGCTGGTGATATCTCAAGCTGAACTTGCTGAAGTACCTCTTGTCGCAGACGTCGCACTTGTGCGGCTTCACCCCGGCGTGCACGTTCATGTGCTGGTTGAGAAGCGTGACGTTCTGGGGACAGAGGAGTTCATGTCTTAAGAGGCCAGCGGAGAATGAATTGCCCATACAAACGTAATACCTAAAATAATTTGTAATTGGAGAATATTTCCATCATATTATGTGATTATTTGGATTCAAATTGTATTTATCTAGGTACCTGGATATATATGTTTTCAAAATAGTTTACTAAAATGAAATGTAAACGAATTGCGTTTTGCATATTTTTACGACGAAAATGGCATGTTTTCTTCTTATTTGTTTCATAGTAAAACCAACGATATCTTAGCTAATAATTGATCAGGAACATAGCTTATATTGTCAAGTTACAAAATAACAACACAAAGTGAAAAACACAACAAATTTTCATTCATCATTTTTGGTATTTACGGAAAAAGACCAAATTCAGACGCTAAATATTGCTGTCGCACCAAGCATGGAGCCGATGTGTATAGATAAAAAGAGATAGCAATATACTGGCCGATTTTTGCACGCGCCTTGAATTGGAGTTGCGAACGATGTTCGCCCTGTAGTACACTCGACCGAAGTTGCCGGCGCACGTGGGTAACCTGCTTGCTATTTCACCTAACATTGTGTGAGAAAGAGATAGACTCAGTGTAGCGACACGCGAGTGCATGCGCGCATACTTCCGTGCTACCGTCCCGCTCCCGCTCCGTGTCGGGTGAGAGGCGCGATAATTTACACCGAAATCAAGCGCGCGAAAAGGGTTGAACAGTCGTTTGGGAAAAGTGTTTTTGAGAAAAAACTACTAAATGTATGTTTACAAAGTACAGTTATTTGAACTGATGAATAAATAAACTATGTCTAAAGATAATTTTTTTTGGCATTTTCATACTCCTAATGTTATTTATTTATTTGCGCCCAAAGTTGACATAAATTTAGTGTGAAAATGACAATCTTTCGAGGCTCGTAACTTTATAACGAATATTTTTTTCAATATTTTATATATCAATAAACCTAGATAATGACGAGGCAAATCGACATAATACTTAGTTTTGAGCGTACAATATCAAATAATGTAGTAATCACTCATCTACGTTTGTATGAAGAAGGTACTGGCTTGAGTCCCCTTAAGCACACTATTTTTTTAAGGTGAAACATCTATAGCGGCACGTAAAACAGATTTCTCGCGTGGCGACGCGTCGCCACGGCATGCGATTTTATATGTATACTTAGTGATATATTTAGTTCCTATCACAATCTGTTTAGAAATAGTAGTAGTGGTGGTAGGGGTAGAGGTAGGGGTAGGGGTCGGGGTAGGTGTAGGGGTAGGGGTCGGGGTAGGAGGGGTAGAGGTAGTGGAAGTGGTAGTAGTAGTATTATTATATGTATACTTAGTGACATAGTTCCTATCACAATCTGTTCTTTTCTGCATATTAGATATTACTATAATAATACGAGTATAATGTCGATGTTTCACATCTGCCAGGCGTCCCACGACGGCTCACATTTTTTTTGTATGTCTCTTGCATGGACTTCCACAGGCCTCGGTCTTGCGCCGCCTGGATCCAGCGGCTCCCTGCGACTCGTTTGATGTCGTCGGTCCACCTGGTGGGGGTCTGCCAACACTGCGCTTCCCGGTGCGGGGTCGCCACTCCAGCACCTTGGGACCTTAACGACCATCAGCTCTTCGAACTATGTGCTCCATTTCCACTTCAGTTTCGCGACTCGCTGAGCTATGTCGGTGACTTTGGTTCTCCTACGCATTTTCTCATTTCTGACATCTCCTGAGGATGCTCCGGTGTCGGGGCGAAACGTGCGTCGAGATTAGAGTATAAAAGTGTGGTGGTGGTGGCATTGCTTGCTTGGGAACTTGGCTTTCTTGCTTGCTTGGGAAGGTGAGCGTTGCTTGTAACTGCATGTTTGACCATACAGATTTTTTCTGTTGGCGAATTATAGCAAAATAATTCTAACCTTTCTTGCTAATCATGAACTTCCGCAAAGTAACGCCTGCTTCAATAAGTAAAGGGGTTATTTCATCTTGGGCCAGGTACTTGTACGCTATACCAAAAAACAATATATAATCATAGAAATGAAAATAAAATATGTTTTTTTGCAGTTTTACAGTGAATAAGAGGTAAAGATATAAAATTGATAGTTGATGTAGAATAGCAACTCTCGGAGTGCATCCATCTGCTTTTGTTGTCTATGTTTGTACTGACATTACGTCATCTTAATGTCATTTCAATTGTCAAATGTCAATTGCTGTCAGGTTATTTTTATGTCAAACGTTATCATGACTAGTGTAGGTAGGTGGTGGGTACGTGTAATAGGGTATTTGACTATAATAAAAATATCGTTTCAACTGGTGTCATCCTAAAAGATTATTATCTAAAAACATTATTCCATACGACAAAACTAAAAAATAAAGCTTTATTTAATTAGAAAACATTAAATAAAATTGCTATAATTCCGGCCATGGTCACGTGATCGAAAACGTTCCGTGATCTCGAATGACGTCACAGTCCACACCACCTATGGAATTCTCATTTTGTCAATACATTTCGACGTGTTTGTGCGGCGTAATAGGCTAATTTCGTCTGTTTTTCATCGTTACTATTTTATTAAATACCAAATAGTATGCGACACGCGGCCTAAACACATATTATAAAATTGTCATTGTTTGAAATGTGAACTGTTACGTCATGAGAGCAAATGGAACGTTTCGGCGGCAATTTATTTTTTTGAATTTATTTCTCGATTTTTATGAAAAATAATGAAAATTATGCCGAAATATACGTTTTGTTAGCTTCAGCATAGCATTATTAACAATTTAAGATGATTTTCTAAAAGTAGTCAAATACCCTATTGTCAAAAAGGACGCCATGTTGTTGCGCTTTTATTTTGCAAAATAATTTCGCATTGTACCTCGTAAATGGGACCTTTTCCTGAGAAATAAAGAAAAAATAATCACTATTTCATGACCCCAAACATTTTGAAAGATTGTACAAATACCTGGCCCAGGTTCCATATATATTTGAAACAGCCCCTTTTATCACAATGGGCCAGGTTTTTGTGTGGCCACCTGCCCAGCGAAAGATAAATAACTACAGCGGATAGATTCTCACTTGGAAGCTCTTCCCGCAGGCCTCGCACAGTTTGACCTGTTTAGTGGGGGTTGGCTTGCTTTGAGGACGATTCTTCCGGGACTGGCACTTAGTCGTAGATTGGTTCCGCAGGGGAGTGCTGTAGAATAGAATAGAAATGTTTTTTATTCAAATAAACTTTTTACAATTAGTGCTTTTGAATCGTCGATGAGTCTACCACTGGTTCGGAATGCCCTTAATGCCGAGAAGAACCACCAAGAAACTCGGCGGTTGTTCTTTTCAAAACAAGTTTACAATACAATAGATACTATGCTATGTATGCAGTGTTTCCACAAAAGCATACGTACCTACTTACAGTTATTAAATACATATTAAGATGGGCAGACAGAAAGTAGCCCCATTCCCGCCGGCGGCACCTGTTCACGAGCATGACGCATGACCCATCTGATCGCTCAACCATATTTGAGAGAACGTAACAACCCGCATCACACGACACCACAACAAATGGAAAATCTCACACTCTTTTTAAACTATCACTATCAGACATATTATTGAAGCAGTGATAGCCTAGTGGTTGGGACTGTGGTCTCCTATTCTGGGGGTCGCAGGTTCGATCCCGGGTACGCACCTCTGACTTTTCGGAGTCATGTGCGTTTATCTATGACAATTAACTATCACTTGCTTCAACGGTGAAGGAAAACATCGTGAGGAAACCTGCACATCTGAGAGTTCTTCATAATGTTCTCGAAGGTGTGTGAAGTACGCCAATTCGCATTGGGCCAGCGTGGTGGACTATGGCCTATAACCCTTCTGACTTCTCTGAGAGGAGACCTGCGCTCAGTAGTGAGCCGTTGATGGTAGCGTGTACAGTAGTAAACAACACTATTTCGTACTACATGCATACATACTCCTACATACAGTCGGCCTGACCCCTCACAATAGATGTTTGTTTCACATAAAAAAGTGACAAGGTATATTGACACTTACCCGGAAATAGAGTGTTTAGACGACACGGCCATGTGCGTGTCATACGCAGCCTCGGATGCGAAGCGGATATTGCATTGCTCGCACGACGGGCCAGATAAGTTCTGAAATAATACATGTTCTAAGTACTATTAAGAATGAACGAAAACGAACTATTCCGTTTAAAATGAGTATTTGTTATATTAGTATTCAATTCGATGCCTTAAAGTTGATTATACGGGTCTACCCGCGAAATTCAAATTTAATTTGGTTTTTCGCAATTTGTAAACTAATACGACAAAGTAGGCTTATGGCATTCTAATTGCGCCAGCGGCAGTATCATCTTCAGAGGTTTATATAAAAATCTTCACTTGAAAGTGTCCAGTTTAAGAAATTAGTCTGAGTATCGAGTTAGACGTGAGTTACTCACAAATTAGTCGATTTTCTGACTGATTTCTTAAACTGGACACTCAAGTAAAGATTTTTATATAAACCTCTGAAGATGATACTGCCATCGTCGCAAATAGAATGCCATAAGCCTACTTTGTCGTATTAGTTTACAAATTGCGAAAAACCATATTAAATTTGAATTTCGCGGGCAGACCCCTGTAATCCACCTTAACACGGGTAGCCTAAGTATGTCACGCTCTCTTTAAACATTTCTGTGGTGGTGTCGTGTGATGCGGGTTGTTACGTTCCCTCAAATATGGTTGAGCGAAGCAACGGCTGGGTCATGCGACATGCTCGTGAACGGGTGCCACCGGCGGGAATGGGGCTACTTTATGTCTGCCCGTCTTAACATGTTTTGAATTGTAAGTAGGTATGCTTTTGTGGAACTCATTGTGGAAACACTGCATACATAGCATGTATCTACTGTATTGTAAATTTGTTTTGAAAAGAGCAACCGCCGACATTCTCTTCTTCTTAATCAACCGATAGACGTCCACTGCTGGACAAAGGTCTCTTGCATGGACTTCCACAGGCCTCGGTCTTGCGCCGCTTGAATCCAGCGGCTCTCTGCGACTCGTCTGATGTTCTCGGTCCACCTGGTGTGGAGTCTGCCAACACTGCGCTTCCCGGTGCGGGGTCGCCACTCCAGCACCTTGGGACCCCAACGACCATCAGCTCTTCGAACTATGTGCCCCGCCCATTGCCACTTCAGTTTCGCGACACGCTGAGCTATGTCGGTGACTTTGGCTCTCCTATGGATCTCCTCATTTCTGATTTGATCTCGCAGGGATACTCCGAGCATAGCTCTCTCCATCGCCCGCTGAGTGACCCTGAATGGATGCTGTCGGGAGGATATTATTATTGTGGTGATCTGGTGCTTTCGTGTGAGAATGCCTCTTGGTTGTTGCTGGCCGCATTTTACGCAACGGAACTTTTACTGACGGAATTTGTTTTCTTAAATTGATTTTTGTATTAGGAATTAAGATTTGAGCTTTGAAGACTGTCGTGGGTCATTAGTAATCCGGAGCCTATACGACAATGCTTTAATCTTTCGAAACGATTTATAGGTAACTAGCTGATGCCCGCGACTTCGTCCGCGTGGATTAAGGTTTTTGATTCCCGCGCGAACTCTTTACTTTTCCGGGATAAATTGTAGCCTATGTGTTAATCCTTGGTAATGAGCTATCTCCATTCCAAATTTCAGCCATTTGGCTTGTCGGATTTCCGTCTAGTAGTTTTTGCGTGAAAGAGTAACAAACATACACACAGCCATACAAACTTTTGCCTTTATAATATTAGTGTGATAAATTAACTGTGTAATTTTCAGTGTTTGAAATAATATGTTTCTCGTTCATTTTTTGCCTTTATAATATTAGTGTGATAAATTAACTGTGTAATTTTCAGTGTTTGAAATAATATGTTTCTCGTTCATTTGTAAATACCTGAATACAGTTTAAAGTTGCGCTATCGTTTCATTTATGAGAAGCTCCAAAGAATTAAGTCATTAACAGAACGTAAGGTCTAGCTAGCTGTGGCCTCAATATTACTTACTTGTACGTCTTCGAAAGGATGACTAAAATTAATGTGGGCCTTCACACCGTGTTCGCTTACAAAGCTGAATCCGCACAGCGGACACGCGCAGTCTGAAGGGTGCTTTAGCCGCACGTGCGAGAAGTATGTGCTCCTTTTCCTGTAAGCATCATACTAATATTGTAAATGCGAGTGTGTTTATTTGTTGGGTTGTCCTTCAATCACGTGGTGGTGTCGTGTGATGCGGGTTGTTACGTTCCCTCAAATAATGAATGGGGTTCATCATCATCATTACCAACCCATCAACGGCTCACTACTGAGCGCAGGTCTCCTCTCAGAGAAGGGTTATAGGCCATAGTCCACCACGCTGGCCCAATGCGAATTGGCGGACTTCACACATCTTCGAGAACATTAAGAAGAACTCTCAGGTGTGCAGGTTTCCTCACGATGTTTTCCTTCACCGTTGAAGCAAGTGATATTTAATTGCTTAAACGCACTTGACTTCGAAAAGTCAGCGGTGCGTACCCGAGATCGAACCTGCGACCCCCCGAATAGGAGACCACAGTCCTAACCACTCGGCTATCACTGCTTCATGAATGGGTTTACGTTCCCTCAAATTCAGAATGGGGCTACTTTCTGTCTGCCCGTCTTAACATGTGTTGAATTATAATTAGGTATGCTTTTGTGGAACTTCTCCTCATTGTGGAAACACTGCATACATAGCATAGTATCTATTGTACTGTGGACTTGTTATGAAAAGAGCAACCGCCGAGTTTCTCGCTTGTTCTTCTCGGCAGGAAGGGCATTCCGAACCAGTGGTAGACTCATCGACTATTCAAAAGCACTTGTAAAAAAGTTTATTTGAATAAAAAACATTTCTATTCGTTTATATTCTATTCACGCCGTAACCGAGCTACGGATCGACGTGATTTTTGAAGTAAAACTTCCTTACTTCCTTACTTGACTTGGGGAGTAAGCTGGTGAATGCGTTACGAAAAGTGTGATCGGGCGAGGCGAACGGAAGTTGAGAGGGAGATATAAGTTGGTGAAGATAGAAAGAGAGAGAGTTACGTTTCTTATATTACTGTAGGGGCAAGAGAGAGTTTCCTTCAGTCGTGTGGTCTACAGCACACTCGTTTTTTTAGCATGGGTATAGTTGAGGACCTGGAGAGTGACATAGTTTACTTTTTGTCCCGGAAAATCAAAGAGTTCCCGAGGGATTTTAAAATCTAAATCCACGCGGACGAGGTCGCGGGCATCAGCTAGTATTTAGTTTTTGATGTGATAACGCCTTTTAAATCGATGAACACCGGCTGCACGCACGAAAAAGAGTCACGTTCCGCCTGAGCCTGCGCGTGCAATCGAGAGCGCGGAACAAGCGATAGAGAGGCACGATCGGCCCAAGCGTTGGCTTGTGACTCGAGAAAATTGTAATTTTCAATTAACTCCCTCGTTGTATTACACAAAATAATGATAATTCAGTGATACTAATTCAATTCATAAAAGTATGCAAATTTGCATCAATGTTTCTTTATGACGTTATCACGTAAAACTATCGTCCGTAAACCGACTTTAGAGACAAACAATTTTTTTCAAATACACTAATACCTACCTGAACTTGACCTCGCAGTGTGGACATTTGAACGCAACCCCGCTGTGCCAGCGCGCGTGCAGTCTTACCACTGACCTGAAACGATATTTTTAATGAATATTTAAGTACATTTATACTTTTTAAGCTATTGCATAGCTTTTATCGCAGGCTTTGAACTAGGACAAACAGTTTGAGCGCGGCGACCGAATCAAAAAATTCCGTAACGAAAATAAACCTAACACCGTCGTTCAGTAAGCGTTCAACGTTTAGAGGTTCACAAGTAGCTCTGATGAGCGCTTTCTTTGATGATGTCGCAGGTTCGAATCTCACTCGCGAAGTAGTGACAGTTCGCTTTTCTTGTTTGTTTGTTTTTTAATTTTTTTTGCATAATTTTTATTATGCAAAAAAAATATTGCATAAATATTATAATTGCATAAGTTGATAAAAAATGCTATGCAATAGCTTTACCGCGGCAGTCCCCGAGTGCCACTTAATTTTTTTTATGGATATTTAAGTACATATAGGTTTTTTTTATTCGATGACAAGCTAGTCCTTGACTGCGATCTCACCTGATGGTAAGTGACGATGCCTAGTCTAAGATGGTAGCGGGCTAATTTGGAAGGGGTATGGCAGTAAACATTCAACCCATAACCCCAATCGGTTTCTACACGCCATCGTGTCGGAACGCTGCATCGCTTGGCGGCACGTCTTTGACGGTAGGGTGGTAACTAGCCACGGCCAAAGCCTCCCACCAGACGTATAAATACTTGGGACACACAGTCCAGCTAGGTAGGTCCAATTTCGAGAAAGAGATCAACCGCCGAATCCAACTCGGCTGGGCATCGTTCGGGAAGCTCCGAGATGTCTTCTCGACCAAAATCCCTCAGTGCCTGAAGACTAAAGTCTTCGAACAGTGCGTGTTGCCAGTGATGACTTACGGATCCGAGACATGGTCGCTAACTATGGGCCTCATAAGTAGGCTCAGTGTCACTCAGCGAGCGATGGAGAGAGCTATGCTCGGAGTATCCCTGCGAGATCAAATCAGAAACGAGGAGATCCGTAGGAGAACCAAAGTCACCGACATTTTTTTTTGAATTGAATTTTATTATTATTATTTATTATTTATTTTCCTAAATATATAATTTCCAAATAACACGATTTACAAAAAAAAAACCGAGCGAAGCTCGGTCACCCAGATATTATATATTATATTATATCCCATAGTGAAAAGTAGGCTTTATGTGCGTTTACACTAGCGGCACGCTATGATGGCCGGTTTGACACATTACAATAGTGATGTGGAATGTCAATTTATTCTCGAACAAAAAACAATTAAGTTTTGTTTTTGTACCTGATTAAATAGGTTTAATAAAACAAAAATGTATATGTTTATTTAATTTATTTGAACGAACTGAATATTTGAATGAAAATGAATATACATACTTTATATGCACACAAGAAACATATGAATACAAAAGATACCAAAAAAGGTGCCACAAAAGGCCATAATTAATCAGATTCGTCCATACTACTATTTTCACTGTCGTCACTGCTATCATCACCTACATTAATAATTATATGTTCGTTTTCTATAATATTATCTATTTTCACATCTCTTTCATAATCTTCCCTTATTAATTTAACAATTATACTTTTCGAAGCAACGTCAATTCGAAACTGCTTTGTTTTGCATTGAGCATTGACGCGAGTTTGCCGGAGGTAGTAGTTGTGCTAGCCAGCGATCCTATGTGACGATCGTATTAGATTCCATTTTTAAAAATTTTCAATTTAGAAAACCAAATGCCGAGTTGTGGTATATAAAAATAAAAATTTTACCTTTTGTATGAAACAGCTGATATTTTTTTGCGATTTCAGAGGTTTGTCCACATAGTGAAAATTGTTCATATTCACAAGTACATTCACCCCTTAAATGGTGCAAACTGATTTTTCTACACTTGTATACATTTTAGAAATCAATTTAATAAATAAATTTTGAGTCCTAAACCTAAAACTACATTCGATAAAATTTATGAATCTCTGCACATCACTATCGTCAATAAAGTAATACAATTATTTCCTTCAAAGTCGTTATCAATTAATACGGAACTTCATGAGCGGACAAACGTCAAACCGGCCATCATAGCGTGCCGCTAGTGTAAGCAATCAAATACTCACATGCTTCAACAAGAAAACATCGTGAGGAAACCTGCACACCTGAGAGTTCCCCATAATGTTCTCGAAGGTGTGTGAAGTCCGCAATTCGCATTGTGCCAGCGTGGTGGACTATGGCTATATCAGCAGTGAGCTGGTGATGGGCTGCTGATGATGATGATGATGATGATGATGAAGCTCACCTAGTGCCAGAGACAAAGGCGCATCGCTTGCAGCTGTACCTCTCGGCGTGCGCTCTCACATGCCTCGTGAGCCAGGTGCGCGACTTGTACCGAAACCCGCATATGGCGCACTCCAGTTTGATGATGATGATGATGATGATGAAGCTCACCTAGTGCCAGAGACAAAGGCGCATCGCTTGCAGCTGTACCTCTCGGCGTGCGCTCTCACATGCCTCGTGAGCCAGGTGCGCGACTTGTACCGAAACCCGCATATGGCGCACTCCAGTTTGATGATGATGATGATGATGAAGCTCACCTAGTGCCCGAGACAAAGGCGCATCGCTTGCAGCTGTACCTCTCGGCGTGCGCTCTCACATGCCTCGTGAGCCAGGTGCGCGACTTGTACCGAAACCCGCATATGGCGCACTCCAGTTTGATGATGATGATGATGATGAAGCTCACCTAGTGCCAGAGACAAAGGCGCATCGCTTGCAGCTGTACCTCTCGGCGTGCGCTCTCACATGCCTCGTGAGCCAGGTGCGAGACTTGTACCGAAACCCGCATATGGCGCACTCCAGTTTGATGATGATGATGATGATGAAGCTCACCTAGTGCCAGAGACAAAGGCGCATCGCTTGCAGCTGTACCTCTCGGCGTGCGCTCTCACATGCCTCGTGAGCCAGGTGCGCGACTTGTACCGAAACCCGCATATGGCGCACTCCAGTTTGATGATGATGATGATGATGAAGCTCACCTAGTGCCCGAGACAAAGGCGCATCGCTTGCAGCTGTACCTCTCGGCGTGCGCTCTCACATGCCTCGTGAGCCAGGTGCGCGACTTGTACCGAAACCCGCATATGGCGCACTCCAGTTTGATGATGATGATGATGATGAAGCTCACCTAGTGCCAGAGACAAAGGCGCATCGCTTGCAGCTGTACCTCTCGGCGTGCGCTCTCACATGCCTCGTGAGCCAGGTGCGCGACTTGTACCGAAACCCGCATATGGCGCACTCCAGTTTGATGATGATGATGATGATGAAGCTCACCGAGTGCCAGAGACAAAGGCGCATCGCTTGCAGCTGTACCTCTCGGCGTGCGCTCTCACATGCCTCGTGAGCCAGGTGCGCGACTTGTACCGAAACCCGCATATGGCGCACTCCAGTTTGATGATGATGATGATGATGAAGCTCACCTAGTGCCAGAGACAAAGGCGCATCGCTTGCAGCTGTACCTCTCGGCGTGCGCTCTCACATGCCTCGTGAGCCAGGTGCGCGACTTGTACCGAAACCCGCATATGGCGCACTCCAGTTTGATGATGATGATGATGATGAAGCTCACCTAGTGCCCGAGACAAAGGCGCATCGCTTGCAGCTGTACCTCTCGGCGTGCGCTCTCACATGCCTCGTGAGCCAGGTGCGCGACTTGTACCGAAACCCGCATATGGCACACTCCAGTTTGATGATGATGATGATGATGAAGCTCACCTAGTGCCAGAGACAAAGGCGCATCGCTTGCCGCTGTACCTCTCGGCGTGCGCTCTCACATGCCTCGTGAGCCAGGTGCGCGACTTGTACCGAAACCCGCATATGGCGCACTCCAGTTTGATGATGAAGCTCACCTAGTGCCAGAGACAAAGGCGCATCGCTTGCAGCTGTACCTCTCGGCGTGCGCTCTCACATGCCTCGTGAGCCAGGTGCGCGACTTGTACGAAACCCGCATATGGCGCACTCCAGTTTGATGATGATGATGATGATGAAGCTCATCACCTAGTGCCCGAGACAAAGGCGCATCGCTTGCAGCTGTACCTCTCGGCGTGCGCTCTCACATGCCTCGTGAGCCAGGTGCGCGACTTGTACCGAAACCCGCATATGGCGCACTCCAGTTTGATGATGATGATGATGATGAAGCTCACCTAGTGCCAGAGACAAAGGCGCATCGCTTGCAGCTGTACCTCTCGGCGTGCGCTCTCACATGCCTCGTGAGCCAGGTGCGCGACTTGTACCGAAACCCGCATATGGCGCACTCCAGTTTGATGATGATGATGATGATGAAGCTCACCTAGTGCCAGAGACAAAGGCGCATCGCTTGCAGCTGTACCTCTCGGCGTGCGCTCTCACATGCCTCGTGAGCCAGGTGCGCGACTTGTACCGAAACCCGCACATGGCGCACTCCAGTTTGATGATGAAGCTCACCTAGTGCCAGAGACAAAGGCGCATCGCTTGCAGCTGTACCTCTCGGCGTGCGCTCTCACATGCCTCGTGAGCCAGGGTGCGCGACTTGTACCGAAACCCGCATATGGCGCACTCCAGTTTGATGATGATGATGATGATGATGATGATGAAGCTCACCTAGTGCCCGAGACAAAGGCGCATCGCTTGCAGCTGTACCTCTCGGCGTGCGCTCTCACATGCCTCGTGAGCCAGGTGCGCGACTTGTACCGAAACCCGCATATGGCGCACTCCAGTTTGATGATGATGATGATGATGAAGCTCACCTAGTGCCAGAGACAAAGGCGCATCGCTTGCAGCTGTACCTCTCGGCGTGCGCTCTCACATGCCTCGTGAGCCAGGTGCGCGACCTGTACCGAAACCCGCATATGGCGCACTCCAGTTTGATGATGATGATGATGATGAAGCTCACGCTAGTGCCAGAGACAAAGGCGCATCGCTTGCAGCTGTACCTCTCGGCGTGCGCTCTCACATGCCTCGTGAGCCAGGTGCGCGACTTGTACCGAAACCCGCATTATGGCGCACTCCAGTTTGATGATGATGATGATGATGAAGCTCACCTAGTGCCAGAGGACAAAGGCGCATCGCTTGCAGCTGTACCTCTCGGCGTGCGCTCTCACATGCCTCGTGAGCCAGGTGCGCGAGCTTGTACCGAAACCCGCATATGGCGCACTCCAGTTTGATGATGATGATGATGATGAAGCTCACCTAGTGCCAGAGACAAAGGCGCATCGCTTGCAGCTGTACCTCTCGGCGTGCGCTCTCACATGCTCGTGAGCCAGGTGCGCGACTTGTACCGAAACCCGCATATGGCGCACTCCAGTTTGATGATGATGATGATGATGAAGCTTACCTAGTGCCAGAGACAAAGGCGCATCGCTTGCAGCTGTACCTCTCGGCGTGCGCTCTCAAATGCCTCGTGAGCCAGGTGCGCGACTTGTACCGAAACCCGCATATGGCGCACTCCAGTTTGATGATGATGATGATGATGAAGCTCACCTTAGTGCCAGAGACAAAGGCGCATCGCTTGCAGCTGTACCTCTCGGCGTGCGCTCTCACATGCCTCGTGAGCCAGGTGCGCGACTTGTACCGAAACCCGCATATGGCGCACTCCAGTTTGATGATGATGATGATGATGAAGCTCACCTAGTGCCAGAGACAAAGGCGCATCGCTTGCAGCTGTACCTCTCGGCGTGCGCTCTCACATGCCTCGTGAGCCAGGTGCGCGACTTGTACCGAAACCCGCATATGGCGCACTCCAGTTTGATGATGATGATGATGATGAAGCTCACCTAGTGCCAGAGACAAAGGCGCATCGCTTGCAGCTGTACCTCTCGGCGTGCGCTCTCACATGCCTCGTGAGCCAGGTGCGCGACTTGTACCGAAACCCGCACATGGCGCACTCCAGTTTGATGATGAAGCTCACCTAGTGCCAGAGACAAAGGCGCATCGCTTGCAGCTGTACCTCTCGGCGTGCGCTCTCACATGCCTCGTGAGCCAGGTGCGCGACTTGTACCGAAACCCGCATATGGCGCACTCCAGTTTGATGATGATGATGATGATGATGAAGCTCACCTAGTGCCCGAGACAAAGGCGCATCGCTTGCAGCTGTACCTCTCGGCGTGCGCTCTCACATGCCTCGTGAGCCAGGTGCGCGACTTGTACCGAAACCCGCATATGGCGCACTCCAGTTTGATGATGATGATGATGATGAAGCTCACCTAGTGCCAGAGACAAAGGCGCATCGCTTGCAGCTGTACCTCTCGGCGTGCGCTCTCACATGCCTCGTGAGCAGGTGCGCGACCTGTACCGAAACCCGCATATGGCGCACTTCAGTTTGATGATGATGATGATGATGAAGCTCACCTAGTGCCATAGACAAAGGCGCATCGCTTGCAGCTGTACCTCTCGGCGTGCGCTCTCACATGCCTCGTGAGCCAGGTGCGCGACTTGTACCGAAACCCGCATATGGCGCACTCCAGTTTGATGATGATGATGATGATGAAGCTCACCTAGTGCCAGAGACAAAGGCGCATCGCTTGCAGCTGTACCTCTCGGCGTGCGCTCTCACATGCCTCGTGAGCCAGGTGCGCGACTTGTACCGAAACCCGCATATGGCGCACTCCAGTTTGATGATGATGATGATGATGAAGCTCACCTAGTGCCCGAGACAAAGGCGCATCGCTTGCAGCTGTACCTCTCGGCGTGCGCTCTCACATGCCTCGTGAGCCAGGTGCGCGACTTGTACCGAAACCCGCATATGGCGCACTCCAGTTTGATGATGATGATGATGATGAAGCTTACCTAGTGCCAGAGACAAAGGCGCATCGCTTGCAGCTGTACCTCTCGGCGTGCGCTCTCAAATGCCTCGTGAGCCAGGTGCGCGACTTGTACCGAAACCCCGCATATGGCGCACTCCAGTTTGATGATGATGATGATGATGAAGCTCACCTAGTGCCAGAGACAAAGGCGCATCGCTTGCAGCTGTACCTCTCGGCGTGCGCTCTCACATGCCTCGTGAGCCAGGTGCGCGACTTGTACCGAAACCCGCATATGGCGCACTCCAGTTTGATGATGATGATGATGATGAAGCTCACCTAGTGCCAGAGACAAAGGCGCATCGCTTGCAGCTGTACCTCTCGGCATGCGCTCTCACATGCCTCGTGAGCCAGTGCGCGACTTGTACCGAAACCCGCATATGGCGCACTCCAGTTTGATGATGATGATGATGATGAAGCTCACCTAGTGCCAGAGACAAAGGCGCATCGCTTGCAGCTGTACCTCTCGGCGTGCGCTCTCACATGCCTCGTGAGCCAGGTGCGCGACTTGTACCGAAACCCGCATATGGCGCACTCCAGTTTGATGATGATGATGATGATGAAGCTCACCTAGTGCCAGAGACAAAGGCGCATCGCTTGCAGCTGTACCTCTCGGCGTGCGCTCTCACATGCCTCGTGAGCCGAGGTGCGCGACTTGTACCGAAACCCGCATATGGCGCACTCCAGTTTGATGATGATGATGATGATGAAGCTCACCTAGTGCCAGAGACAAAGGCGCATCGCTTGCAGCTGTACCTCTCGGCATGCGCTCTCACATGCCTCGTGAGCCAGGTGCGCGACTTGTACCGAAACCCGCATATGGCGCACTCCAGTTTGATGATGATGATGATGATGAAGCTTACCTAGTGCCAGAGACAAAGGCGCATCGCTTGCAGCTGTACCTCTCGGCGTGCGCTCTCACATGCCTCGTGAGCCAGTGTGCGCGACTTGTACCGAAACCCGCATATGGCGCACTCCAGTTTGATGATGATGATGATGATGAAGCTTACCTAGTGCCAGAGACAAAGGCGCATCGCTTGCAGCTGTACCTCTCGGCGTGCGCTCTCAAATGCCTCGTGAGCCAGGTGCGCGACTTGTACCGAAACCCGCATATGGCGCACTCCAGTTTGATGATGAATGATGATGATGAAGCTCACCTAGTGCCAGAGACAAAGGCGCATCGCTTGCAAGCTGTACCTCTCGGCGTGCGCTCTCACATGCCTCGTGAGCCAGGTGCGCGACTTGTACCGAAACCCGCATATGGCGCACTCCAGTTTGATGATGATGATGATGATGAAGCTCACCTAGTGCCAGAGACAAAGGCGCATCGCTTGCAGCTGTACCTCTCGGCGTGCGCTCTCACATGCCTCGTGAGCCAGGTGCGCGACTTGTACCGAAACCCGCATATGGCGCACTCCCAGTTTGATGATGATGATGATGATGAAGCTCACCTAGTGCCAGAGACAAAGGCGCATCGCTTGCAGCTGTACCTCTCGGCGTGCGCTCTCACATGCCTCGTGAGCCAGGTGCGCGACTTGTACCGAAACCCGCACTATGGCGCACTCCAGTTTGATGATGAAGGCTCACCTAGTGCCAGAGACAAAGGCGCATCGCTTGCAGCTGTACCTCTCGGCGTGCGCTCTCACATGCCTCGTGAGCCAGGTGCGCGACTTGTACCGAAACCCGCATATGGCGCACTCCAGTTTGATGATGATGATGATGATGATGATGAAGCTCACCTAGTGCCCGAGACAAAGGCGCATCGCTTGCAGCTGTACCTCTCGGCGTGCGCTCTCACATGCCTCGTGAGCCAGGTGCGCGACTTGTACCGAAACCCGCATATGGCGCACTCCAGTTTGATGATGATGATGATGAAGCTCACCTAGTGCCAGAGACAAAGGCGCATCGCTTGCAGCTGTACCTCTCGGCGTGCGCTCTCACATGCCTCGTGAGCCAGGTGCGCGACCTGTACCGAAACCCGCATATGGCGCACTTCAGTTGATGATGATGATGATGATGAAGCTCACCTAGTGCCAGAGACAAAGGGCGCATCGCTTGCAGCTGTACCTCTCGGCGTGCGCTCTCACATGCCTCGTGAGCCAGGTGCGCGACTTGTACCGAAACCCGCATATGGCGCACTCCAGTTTGATGATGATGATGATGATGAAGCTCACCTAGTGCCAGAGACAAAGGCGCATCGCTTGCAGCTGTACCTCTCGGCGTGCGCTCTCACATGCCTCGTGAGCCAGGTGCGCGACTTGTACCGAAACCCGCATATGGCGCACTCCAGTTTGATGATGATGATGATGATGAAGCTCACCTAGTGCCCGAGACAAAGGCGCATCGCTTGCAGCTGTACCTCTCGGCGTGCGCTCTCACATGCCTCGTGAGCCAGTGCGCGACTTGTACCGAAACCCGCCATATGGCGCACTCCAGTTTGATGATGATGATGATGATGAAGCTTACCTAGTGCCAGAGACAAAGGCGCATCGCTTGCAGCTGTACCTCTCGGCGTGCGCTCTCAAATGCCTCGTGAGCCAGGTGCGCGACTTGTACCGAAACCCGCATATGGCGCACTCCAGTTTGATGATGATGATGATGATGAAGCTCACCTAGTGCCAGAGACAAAGGCGCATCGCTTGCAGCTGTACCTCTCGGCGTGCGCTCTCACATGCCTCGTGAGCCAGGTGCGCGACTTGTACCGAAACCCGCATATGGCGCACTCCAGTTTGATGATGATGATGATGATGAAGCTCACCTAGTGCCAGAGACAAAGGCGCATCGCTTGCAGCTGTACCTCTCGGCATGCGCTCTCACATGCCTCGTGAGCCAGGTGCGCGACTTGTACCGAAACCCGCATATGGCGCACTCCAGTTTGATGATGATGATGATGATGAAGCTCACCTAGTGCCAGAGACAAAGGCGCATCGCTTGCAGCTGTACTCTCGGCGTGCGCTCTCACATGCCTCGTGGAGCCAGGTGCGCGACGTTGTACCGAAACCCGCATATGGCGCACTCCAGTTTGATGATGATGATGATGAAGCTCACCTAGTGCCAGAGACAAAGGCGCATCGCTTGCAGCTGTACCTCTCGGCGTGCGCTCTCACATCCTCGTGAGCCAGGGTGCGCGACTTGTACCGAAACCCGCATATTGGCGCACTCCAGTTTGATGATGATGATGATGATGAAGCTCACCTAGTGCCAGAGACAAAGGGCATCGCTTGCAGCTGTACCTGTCGGCGTGCGCTCTCACATGCCTCGTGAGCGCAGGTGCGCGACTTGTACCGAACCCGCATATGGCGCACTCCAGTTTGATGATGATGATGATGATGATGAAGCTCACCTAGTGCCCGAGACAAAGGCGCATCGCTTGCAGCTGTACCTCGTCGGCGTGCGCTCTCACATGCCTCGTGAGCCAGGTGCGCGACTTGTACCGAAACCCGCATATGGCGCACTCCAGTTTGATGATGATGATGAATGATGATGAAGCTCACCTAGTGCCAGAGACAAAGGCGCATCGCTTGCAGCTGTACCTCTCGGCGTGCGCTCTCACATGCCTCGTGAGCCAGGTGCGCGACTTGTACCGAAACCGCATATGGCGCACTCCAGTTTGATGATGAAGCTCACCTAGTGCCAGAGACAAAGGCGCATCGCTTGCAGCTGTACCTCTCGGCGTGCGCTCTCACATGCCTCGTGAGCAGGTGCGCGACTTGTACCGAAACCCGCATATGGCGCACTCCAGTTTGATGATGATGATGATGAAGCTCACCTAGTGCCCGAGACAAAGGCGCATCGCTTGCAGCTGTACCTCTCGGCGGTGCGCTCTCACATGCCTCGTGAGCCAGGTGCGCGACTTGTACCGAAA